>JAKSZT010034297.1:707558-788065 GCA_026826555.1 Tolypeutes matacus | reverse complement strand
CCACAGGCCTTGCCACATTTGCAAGCTGCAAGCCTTGCCTTAGCCTCGCCTGCGAGGCATAACCCCCTCCCCCGTTCCCCCCTTCCCTCTCTCCCACTTCCTTGTTCCTCCTCACCAATCAGAGCTCTCGCCCCAGTTATTGCCTTATTTGGACATGTTGGCCTTCTCCTCTAGCCTCCCCCCTCCCTCCCAAATCTTCCCTCCACGCCCAGCAACAGCTTCGCCCTATCAGAAGACAACACGCTCACCCCCGCCCAACTCTGCCTATAAAACTGTGCAGCTCTCCCTGAATAAAGGTCTTACCTTCCAGCAAGCAAGTGAGTGGTGTCTCTTCATTTAGTACTGTCAGGGAGACCACAGGGCACCAAACGGCGACCCTGTGACAACTTCTCCTTAACCTCCGTGAAGACCAGGGAGCCGGGCCTGCGCTCTCCTGACAACTTCTTCACCCCCACCGCCGTTCCGGAGTGCACGCTGGACGGCCCACAACTAGCTCGTGTCGCTCCCCGGGCTGCAGCAGGGCTGATCACCCTCAGGCCCGGAAACAAAGCGGCAATTTCCCTTTGGATTGTTCATTCCTGGAGTATAGAAACACCATTGATTTTTTGTGTGTGTGAGTTGAACGTTGAACTTGTATCCCGTTATCTGTACTGAATCCATTTTTATTAGCTTTAGTAGCCTTCTTGTGTATCTCTGGAATTTTGCATATATAAGAACCATGTTATCTGCAAATTAAAATAGTTTTACTTTTTCCTTTCCAATTTTATTTTATTTTTTTAACATCTAGATAAATTTCTTTCTTCAACCTGCTTCACCTTATGTCTCATATGACATATGTATATCTCAAATGTATATTTCATGTTCATATAATTTACATAGACACACATCTATTTTCTTTCTACATCTATCTCTTTAAATACATGTACATATATATGTACATATATATATATATACAGATACATATGTCTGTGTGTCTGCGTGTATGTATGTAAAGAATCATGAGTTCTTTTGTATATCATTGATTCCAATTCAACAATAGCAGTGTTCACTCTACCCTTCCCCTTTCCCTATTCATAACTTTTCAACAATGAGTAACATGACTCTTGATAGCTGCAATATACTTAGTAATTTGCTCAATGCTAGAATACATAAAGATTAGTTTTGGAATTGCTAACCCATATCCTTATGAAAAAGAAATTTACTAACTAAAAAATACTGTGTAAGGTTTTGTTTTCTGTGGTTTTTGTATTACAGAATACAGTCAAAATATCTTTTCAAAAAGTCAATTAAAGCAGTTCTTTCTTCACCACACTCTGCAATGTGGTTGTTATCCATTTGCTGCTTTTTATATAACATATAATGTATTTTTGTTGATTATTTTATTGGGATCACTTTAATTTATGAAGTCATTTAGAACTAACATCTTTATAATATTGCCTGACCAGGCATGGGTTATGTTTTCTTAATATATTTCTGTATTTTATGAGTATTTCAAAGTTATTCTTTTATAGATTTTATGCTTTTCTTTTTAAGTTTATTCTTATACATCTTGAATGTTTATTCTTCTTTCTTGTTCTTTTGAATGGGGTATTCTCTGCCATTATATCCTCCAAATGGTTACTGTTTGTGTATAGGAAGCCCATTATTTCTAAACATTATTTCTATTCTCCCCTGATAACATTTTCTTTTACCAATTGAGTTTTTTTCATTGATTCTCTAATGTCTTCAAGTATACAACCACATATTCTGCAAATAAAGATAGTTTCATTTTTTTTTTTTTACCAATTCTTAACATTATGGTAAGATGTTTTCTTGGAATATCTAAACTTAAATGTTGGAATTATTATAAAATGGTCATTTTTCTATAACAATGATATAGCTTCAATATTCAACTAAAATTTTTATTACTCAAAGTCTTATCTAGTTGCCTTAAAATTTTCCATAGTTCCCTTCTAACATTGTAAGGTTCCTCTTAAACTTATCTAAACTTTTAAAATTATCCCTCTGCTACTAGAAGTTTTGATGATGTTATGTATATATATGTCTAGCAATATGGGGAAGTTCCTTTTATTGTGAAGGAGGACTAACTAAATGTGTAGACATTTGTATCTTCATATTTTCTGACTCTATTCTCCAGATACTAACTAGAAGAAGGAGAATGAGACAGATATGATCTAAACTAATATTACACTTCAGTATGGCAGAAATAATAAGTGGGAGGAAAGAGGGAGGATATGAAACAGCAAGAGAGGGAAGATATGAAGCAACAAGAGAGGAAAAGAAATGAGGGAAAATGATAGTGGGAGAAGAGAAAAGGAAGAGGGATAAGAAAATGCAGAAAGTAGATGGTAAAAGAAATTAATTAGAGAGAAAGAGAAGGAGAGGGACAGGGGAGAACAGTTAGGAGAGAAGAAGGAAAAGGATGTCGAAAAGAGATGAGAAAGAAGGAAGGAAAAGAAGAAAAACAGCTAAGAAATGTAACTACCAATTATCTATTGGGTAAAATGTGTCACATTCCATGTTATGCAATTTACTTAAAAAATTTTGTTAAACCTCCCAACTTTTTTGAGAAATTCTTATTTTATGTCCCATGCTCTTACCTGTTTGAGAGTCTTGCATCCTGACTATATTTCTCAAAAGATGGCCTCCAGAAATGATCCTTAGATGTGATATGAAATTGTTAATTTGTCCTCAGTTACCTTTAATTATTTCTAAATGCACTTGTGTTTGCAGGCTTATGTCTACCTCTGTTTTCATTAAATTGGAAAATGTCTTTATTTCACTTTCATTTTTGAGACTTTTTTTCCTGGGTGTAATTCTCATTTGAAATTCCTTTTCTTTTAAAAAAATTCTTTAAATATATTTCCCTTAGGTTTCTGGTATGTAAAGTTCCTGATGAGAAGTAACTTGTAATTCTTATCAATATTCTATATACATGATGCGCACCACAATACTTGAGTGCTTCTATATTTCTTTTTTTGTTTTCTGGAGATTTAACCATGATCAGCCCATCTGTTCATATTCTTTTTCTTTCCATTTAAAAAATTATCAATGTATAGCATTCATACATGAACATATATAAACAATAAGTGTATAGTAAAAATTATGAACTTACAAAATGAACATACATAACATCATATAGGGTTCCTACACATCACCCCATTACCATAACTTTGTGATTATATTCTTTTTATATGTTTTTCTCTGCTTGAAGTTCCCTGAGGTCTTTAGTTGTTGATTGCAGATTTTCATCAAAATTGGAAAACTGAAAGTTATTATTTCTTCTATTTTGTGTTCTCTCTTCTGTCCTCTGAGGTTCTGATCAAAAGTAAATTAGGATAGGAAATTCCAACAACCACCAAGATGGTAGCAAAGAGCTCCTATAATCAGCTCCTACTACGGGGCAGTTGGTGATTGATCACACAGAGCTATTTACAGCACTTGTTTGGAGTCTCCAGGAGACCAGAAGTGCATCCTGCAACATCCTTGAAGGAATGGAAGGAGGAGGCTGCCCATCTGCAGAGAAGATTCATAAATAGAGCACTCCATGCCACATAGGCCTGTGACTATCCTTCACTGGAGGCAAAAGCCGCCTCCGGAGCTGTTCCACGGCTGGAATTGAAGCTCCACGTCCCCAAAACGGGGGAAGAAGAGATAGTTGGGCACTAACTTCAGGAACTGATTAGTAAATTCGGCGGGCTAAAGTATAATCCTAAGAATAGCTAAAGTTTGGACCTGTCCAACTCAGAAAGAGGCCAGAAGCCACCATCTTAACTCCAAGCCTGACAAGAGGGGAAGCGAGGCTGACTGAAAATCACAGTGCTGGTATGGACCGGCTTCTTTCCATCTAGATCAGATTGCAGTTCTGGCCTAAGCCCCAGGCTCACCTCGGGCAGGGAGGAAGCTGGGGGGAGCTGTGCCAGCCTCTCTAGGAACTACAGGCCATGCCTCAGAGGCCAGTGATCATCCTACTTTGGCAGTGCAAGCCGCCCCAGGAGCTATTCTGTGGCAGGAATTGGAAGCTCCATTTCCCAAAAACAGGGAAGGAAGAGACGGTTGGCCACTGATTTCAGCTACTGATTAGTAAATCTGGTTGGCTAAAGTATAACCCTAAGAACAGCTAAAGTTTGAGCCTGTCCAGGTCAGAAGGAGGCCGGTAGCCACCATTTTGACTCCACCCACAGCATGAGGGGAAACCAGGCTGACTGAAAATCACAGTGTAGATAGAGACAGGTTTCTTTCACCCAGATTGGCATGCAGCCGTAGCCTAGGCTTCAGCCCCACCTCCTGCAGGAAGGAAGCTGGCAGGCCCTGCACCAGCCTATCCAGGTAACTATAGGTACATGTAACTGGCACAGACTGAATAATTGGAAGTCTACTGGGGCAGCTGAGTTCATCTTGGACCTGCACTGGATAGATTACTGCCCACACAGGTAGCACCATCCCTGCCCCAGGCAGGCAAGAAAGGGGCGTGAAGCTTCATCAGTCTCTCTGGGCAACTACAGTCTAGGTCTGCATGAGTTGGATTATTCCACACAGCTGTGGCTCTGTCCCTACCCCTGGCAAAAGAGAAAGTTGGGAGAAGCTTCATTGGTCCTTGGGGCAATGAGGGCAGCTTGAGCCTTCACAGCTTATAGCATCAACTATATCCTTGGCTCCTACTACACAACCAGCAAGGGAGAAAGGGCAGGAAGCCCTAAAGTAAAGAGAAACACTGCACCCAGAATAAGTACTCTAGTAAGCCAGATGACAAGACACCAACAAAAAATTACAATCCACAGCAAGAAACAGAAGATATGGCCCAGTTAAAGGAACAAGATAAGCCTCTGGATGACATAAAGGAGTTGAGACAACTAAAATTGATGTTCAAACAAATATCCTTAATAAATTCAATGAGATGGCTAAAGAAATTAAGGATATTAAGAAACATTGGATGAGCACAAAGAAGAATTTGAAAGCATACATAGAAAAATAGCAGATCTTATAGGAATGAAAGATGCAATAAATGAAATGTAAAATACACTGGAATCATCTAACAGCAGATTTGAGGAGGCAGAAGAAAGGATTGGTGAGCTTGAAGAACTGGCCTCTGAAAATGAACATACAAAAGAACAGATGAAGAAAAGATTGGAAAAACTTGAACAAGGTCTCAGGGAAATAAACGACAGCAAGAGATGTGCAAACATACATGTTATGGGCATCCCAGAAGGAGAAGAGAAGGGAAAAGGGGCAGAAGGAATATTTGAAGAAATAATGGTAGAAAATTTCCTAAACCTATTGAAGGGCATAGATATCCATGAACAAGAAGCACAGAATGCTCCCATCTGAAAAAGTTTGAATAGACCATCCCTGAGACACTTACTAATCAGAATGTCAAATGCCAAAGACAAACAGAGAATTTTGAGAGCAGCAAAAGAAAAGCAATGCATAACACATAAGAGATACCCAATAAGATTAAGTGCTAATTTCTCACCAGAAACCATGGAGGCTAGAAGACAGTGGTATGACAGATTTAAGATACTGCAGGAGAAAACTTCCAGCCAAGAATCTTATATCTGGAAAAATTGTCTCTAAAAAATAAGATAAGTTTAGAATATTCACAGATAAACAGAAACTGAGAGAGTTTGTAACCAAGAGAACTGCTTTGCAGGAAATACTAAAGGGTGTGCTACAGCCTGAAAAGAAAAGACAGGAGAGAGAGGCCTGGAAGAGAGTCTAGAAATGAAGATTATATCAATAAAAGTAACTAAAACTCTCAAAAGAGTGGTGAAATTAAAATATTACAGATCAAACCCCAAAATTCAAGAATAAACTTAACCAATGATGTAATGCTCTTGTATTCAGAAAACTACAACTCATTTTGTTAAAAGAAATTTTAAGAAGTCCTAAATAATTGGAAGAACATTCCATGCTCACAGATTGGAAGACTAAATATTGTTAAGGTGTCAATTCTACTCAAATTGATGTACAGATTCAATGCACTCCTGATAAAAATTCCACCAACAGTTTTTAAATAAATGGAAAACATGATTATCAAATTTATTTGGAAGGGTTAGGGGTCCTGAAGAGCCAGAAACATCTTAAAATGGAAAAGCAAAGTTGGAGGACTCATTTCTGGACTTTAAGTCACATTTCCTAGCTACAGTGGTAAAAAAGAACATGGTACTGGCATAAAGACAGACACATAGACCAATGGAACTGAATTCATTGTTCAGAAACAGACCCTCACATCTATGATCAAGTGATTTTTGACTAGCCTGTCGAACCCACCCAGCCTGGGCAGAACAGTCCATTCAACAAATGGTGCTGAGAAAAGTGGATATCCATGCAAAAAAAGGAAAGAGGATCTCACACCTTATACAAAAATTAACTCTAAATGAATCAAAAACCTAAATATAAAAGCAAGAACCATAAAGCTTCTAGAAGAAAATGTAGGAAACTATCTTCAAGACCTGGTGGTAGGTGATGTATTTTTAAAAGAGATAAGAGGAGGACTGAGCTGGACTACTAATATTTAATGTATGTAGAAGCTTTTATTAGCTTTCCTGTAAAAGTGTGAAAATGTACAGAGTTGATGGTAATACATTATAGTGAGTGACAGCTGGTTTATGAATGAGGATGTGGCTGAAAATGGTAGTCTAGGAAATGTAAATGCCAACTGACAGAAAGCTAGAGAATAGTCTAGGGACTGAATGGCACAGTGAGCCCAGAAGCAGATAAGAATTGTGGCTGATGGTACAGATGCAAAAGTGTCCATTGTAAGCTAAAGCAGATGTACATCTCTGTTGCAAAGTGGTGGGAATGTGGAGAAGCATGGGAAAAATACAACTGGAGTGACCTTTGGACTATGCTTAACAATAATAATGTAATATTCTTGCATCTATGCCAAAGATGTACTGTGTTGATAATGGGGGGTTACGGAAAATGTATGCCAAATGTATGCTGTGTACCTGGTAATTGATGATATTATCTCATAATCTGTAACAAATGTTCCACTATGGTGTGGTGTGTTGATAGAAGGGTAATGTTTGGGAATTCTGCACATGTGTATGATTATTTTGTAAGTTTACAACTTCTGTCATTAAAATGTATTTTTTTAAAAATAGGGTGGGTTGGGGGAAAAATAAACAAAATGTAAGATAAGGACTATAATTAGTAGTAAGATTTTGACAATATTCTTTCATAATTTGTAGTAAATGTCTCATGACAATGCAAGGTGCTGGTGGAGGTTTGATGTATGGAACAACTGTGTGATGTTATGAATGTTTGCTTTGTAATCTCACAAGTTTTACTATACACTTATTGTTTATGGATGTTCATGTATAAATGATATAAAAAATAATAATAATAGGGTGGGCTGGGGAAAATACTTTGGTTAGTAGTAATATTTTGAGGATGCTCTTTAATCATTATTTAAAAATGTTTAACAATAATGCAAGGTATTGTTGGTAGGGTGAGGAATGGAGCCCTGTATGATGTTATGTATGTTTGTTTTATAAGCTCACAACTATTGCTATACACTTATTGTTTATGTATGTTCATGTATGAGTGATATACTTCAATAAATTAAAAACAAAAAAACAAAAAAAGTAAAGAGGATCCCAGTGAACAATGTTGAAATGACATTACATAATGAATATTACATAAACTTAGTTGATAAAGCAGTGGAGTGTTTGAAAGGACTGACTCCAATTTTGAAAGAAGTTCTACTTTGGGTAAAATGCTATCAAAGAACATTGCATGCTACAAAGGAAACTTTCATGAGCGGAAAAAACAATTGAGATGGCAAACTTCATTGTTGTCTTATTTATGATATTGCCACAGCTATGTCAACCTTCAGCAAACATCACCCTGATCAGTCAGCAGCCATCAACATCAAGGCAAGACCTTCCACCAGTAGAAAGATTATGACTTACCACAGGCTCAGATGATGGTGAGCATTTTTAGCAATAAAGTACTTTTAAATTAAAAAAAAAAAAAGTAAATTAGTATACTTAGGATTTTTCTACAGGTCTTTATGTTTTATTCATTTTTCTCAGTACTTAAAAAGTTCTTCACTTCTCCTATCTTCAAGTTCATTAATCCTTTCTTCTGTTTTATGCAATCTGCTGTTAATCTATCCCATGTCATTTATATTTGTTATTATCTTTAGATTTTTTGAAATATTGGCTCCATTTCTCCGTTAAGATTTCCTACATACATCCCCATACATATATCATCCTCTCTTTTCTTATATAGTATCTGTTTAATAGTTGTTTGAATTTCCTCATGTCATTCAATATCTGTGTCATCATTGGTTTTCCTTTGATGACTTTTTCCATGGCCAGCTTTCTTTTTTTTTTTCCCTAGATTTTCTCTTTGTCTCAGGCTTTCTGCAGTTTAAATATGATATACCTAGAGATTTGTTCTGGCTGTTTGGTCTGGTTTTTGGCTTGTTAGTATTGTCTAATATTATCCTGTTTAATATTCTTGGGCTTCCTGAATTTGTGGGTGTTTGCCACTAATTTTCCTAAGTTCTCAGCCATTTTTACTTCAAATATTCCAACTTTTCTTACTTGCTTCTCCTTCAGTGTTATAGTTTTGAGTATAGTGTACCCATTTTAAAAAGTCTCACACCTTGAAAGTTCAATTAAAGTTTTTTTGTTTGTTTTTTGATTCATTCTTTTTTCTGTTTGCAATTCATTTTGGGAAGTTTCTATTGACCTACTTTCATTTTCACTGACCTTCTGTTCAGCTGTGTTCAGAGTCTACTGATAAGTTCATAGAAGACCTTGTTCCTTTCTGTTACAATGTTTTTTTATTTCTACTATTTCTATTTGATTCTTTTTTAAAAGAGTTTTCACCTTTCTGCTTAACTCTCCTTTTTTTTTTTTCTTGCATGCTGTCTGCTTTTTTCATTAGAGCCCTTAGCATATTAATCATAGTTATTTTAAATCCCTGGTTTATTAATTCCAATATCTGTGTCATATGTATGTTTTGTTTGTTTGTTTGTTTATGCGATTGAATGTCTAGAGAAAAATAATGTAGAAAGCACAGAGTTCCATTATCTACCCCCCTGCCACAGGTTTCCTTATTATTGACATTTTACATTAGTGTGATATACTGATGTTCAATTTGTTTCTTCAGAGTGAATTTGTTCTTGCCTTTTGGCATGCTTTGCAATTTTTTGTGGAATGCTGAGCATAGTGTATCAGGTAATATGAACTGAGGTAAATACATTTTTAGCATGAAAATTTATGTTAATCTGGCCAGGAGTTGGGTTATCTTTAATGTTGTATCTCTAGCTACCAGAGACTTCAAATTTCTCTAGTGTCTTTGTTTATGTCTCCCTTCTTGACTTGTGACTTCCCTATGTACTCCTCTTCAGAAATAGTCTATGTCTTGGAGTCCTTTCAGTTGTAATCCACTTTTATCATATGGAGCCCAGCTGGTGTGATGGTAAGGTGTGAGGAAGGGTGCTTTTTGTACTGTTCTGATTAAATATGTCTTTTAGTGGCCCAGTGTCTCGTGATTGTCATCTTTGCAAGTATTTATTCAGTGGTGTAGATTTTTTCCTCATTCTCTTCTCTAGTTGTAGAATTCCCAATCTATTTTCTTGAAGCCCTATCTCCTGCTGAATATATGCCACAGGAAGTCTGGAGAGGACTAGAGTAGAAAAAATTCCCTTTCCCTACCTAGAGTAATTCTTTTGACTTGTGTTCTGGCAAATTGCTTTCTCATAGAAACTAGGCCTTCATTATGGAGAAGGTTCTGGAAGTATTTCACATTGGTTACTTTTCTCCTCCCCCTGCCAGAAGCAAGAGTGTATCTTAGTCACATCCTCACTGAGAATTCAGTCAAGTTCCTGGAGAGAAAACCCACAAAAGTCTGGGGACCCTTAAATCTGAAGTTCCAAATAATTTCTCATTCTCATGGAAGTCTATGAGGAGCTTCCAGCAGTGTGTCAAAACTGTGATTTAATGGTAACAATTTATAGCCCCAGTGGCTTCTTCACCAAGTAAGTAGATCTTGGCTGCTATCTCTCTCTGGATGTACCTTTCTCCCCAGATTTTAAGACGGTCTCCAGATTTTAAGACCTCAGTTTTCTGATGGATCTAAGAAAGTTTTTGGGTTTTAGTTTGAAATCAGAAGTCTATATTTCTGCTAACTCTCATTTTCCTAATTGAGGGCACCATTTTCTTTAATTTTTAAATTTATTATAGTTTTTTTTTTTAATTTCATACTAGACATTGCATATAGAATATAGTAGAGAAATGAAATATAATGTGATTTTATTTTGGTTTGGTTTTCCTAGAATGTTGTGAGTGTTTTTCTTTGTCTGGAGCCTGAAATGAAATTTCACTAACTGTTGAATTGTTTTGGATCTGAGCTTCAATTTTAATAAGATTGAGGTCACCTCTGGTTAGCCCAATTCCCTAAGCCCAATTCGCTGTTGCTGCCAAGGGCTAATCACTTTGATTTTTATCAGTGTTTGAGCCTTTAGCCAGGAAGGCATTAGATGTGTGTATCACTTTTCCATTTAGTCTTAAGTAGAGATTCTGATGCCAAGCACTGTGAAAATGGGAAAGAATGCATGAGTTCTTCCTGCTTTTCAAGTTAGGCCTTCACTCTCTTACAATATTGGAGTGGGGATTTGGAAAGAGTTGCCATGCTGAGCAAATTATATTTGACCCCAAATGTAGAGTGTCTTTCAGACTCCAATCCAGTTTCTGACAGACTCATCTGGCTTCTTGCAATGCCCAAGATCCTTTGTCTTTGAAAGACCTTCTCCTCCACCTGGCTACAACCAACTTAGCATCTCTTCTTTCTGAAAATTAGTGTATCAAAATTTTCTTGCTTATGCACTCTTCAACAGAACATTAGATGTTTTTGATTTTTAAATTTTCTGGATTTTTCTTAGTGTTACTGAGGAAGTGAAGGTCTGCCAGTCTTTTCATGTCTTAGACTAGAAGCAGAATTCTTACCTCTGGCTTCTTGAAGAAAGAACATAAACAGACTGGGGCTGGGACCTCGGACTTGGGCTAGCCAATTTCAGGGAAATTTCCATAGATAATAAATATCTCACAGGTCTGAAAGATCATCTGTTGAATTTGAGAATATGTGAGATGAGGAAAGATTTTTGCTTCTACCTCTTCTAATAAAGCCGAGATATTCAGGAATATGCTTTTGCCATCTTTGAGAAGTAGATTTAAGTCTTCAGTTCTCTGAATATATCTTATAATCATATAATCTTATTACACATTTACAAACAGTCTGACATTTCTAAAGGATGTATTTTCCAATAAACAGAAGCTAGGGGTGTTATAAGAAATTCAAAATAAAATGCAAATGCAACAAGAATCATGATGTTCCTAAGGGAACTTGAATGACCAGAAGATGTTTTAGAAATGAATAACTTCACTTTGAAAAGAATTTTTAAAAATAAGAAAGAAAAAAACCTTGGTTCTAAATATTAATGAAATGATTCTTGACTATTTTTTTAGTTCCATAAAATATAAATCTAACAAATGACTCCATTCATTTGCATGATGAATGACTGTTCACACTTGGTTCCTTTATTAATCCTAGCAAGGCAGAAAATAGCTCTTTTGCATGCTCCTGTAGAAGTTGATTGTTTTTCCTTTTTTCTTTGGTTGTTTAGGGTTTGTATTCTCAGTATGAAAAGATGACAGCTATTGAAAATTGCTTAAGTGATAATTAGTCCTCTATGACAGTTTATTATATTGCCATAGCTTATTAAAACTCTTCATTTTCATACAATTATCAAATTCACCACTCGAAGGCCACTTTCAAAATGGAAATTTGCATGCAATTGCTAATTCTTTGAAAAAAAATATGAAAAAGTTTTTTTAAGTAAGGTCAAATTGTAGAACTAAAACCAAACACGAGCACATACATATATACATACACACACTATTTTTCTTTTGTTTCTTTTCTTTCTTTTAAAGTATTTTTTTGGTTATTACAAACTTTCCAGAAAATAAAATCAAAAGTTTTATCTTCTAGGAGTATGAAAAAATAGTTTATATACTAAAATGTGGAAATGATTTTCTCCTTTTTGTTTCCTCTGTGTGTGTGTGTACCTGGCTTTGTGGCAATATAAGGAGTTTAAGGATTGTTTAAAAATTCATAGAAAAATATCATGATAATATCATATACTAACAAATCAAGAATTTTTTAAAACCATTTTCTGCTTTTCATTAAAATTGGTATTGTATTAGTCAGCCAAAGGGGTGCTGATGCAAAATACCAGAAATCTGTTGGCTTTTATAAAGGGTATTTATTTTGGTTAGAAGGTTGCAGTTACCAGGCCATAAAGCATAAGTTCCTTCCTCACCAAATTCTGTTGCCACGTATTAAGGCAAAATGGCTGCTGAAGTCTGTGAGGGTTCAGGCTTCCTGGGTTCCTCTCTTTCCAGGACTTGCTTCTCTCCAAGCTCAGCTCCTCTACTCTCTCTACAAGACCAGCTGTAGACTATCAGGCAAAGAGCTTGTTTCTCTTTCTCTAGCTTTTTCTCTTTCCTCATGACTAAGCTCCTCTGTGTGCTTACTTCCTGGGACTCCAGCTCAAAAACTTGAAACTTTCTTCTCTGCAGTGCCATTTCTCTGTGAGTCCCCACACACCAAGCAAAACCTCTGAATCCAATATAATCTAATATGCCCAGAAGATAAGAACTGTTCACAAACATAATCCAGTATCCATTTTTGGAATTCATAAATAATGCCAAACTGCCACAGTAATTTTCAATATAGAAATAGCAAATTTTTAAAAATAATATCTTTCCTTCTTTAATGGAGAGTTAAGTCTTTAAAGGATTAAGTGGAGAACTAGTAGACTATCTATTAGGAAACCCAAAATAAGTTTTGACTCTTACCTCTTAAAATAATAGCTCATTTGCATACTTTATTTCCTATTTATTTATCAAACTTATTTTTTCACCAAGTATGTTTATAAGTGCTTTCAATCCCCGTAACAACTCTATAAAAAGCAATTATTATTATCCTAATTTCACAGAATTCGAATTCTGCATATATCCTTATATAGCATGGCCACTTCTTAAATGATGGACAAGTTCTCTCTTTCAAAGAACATTCCTTCAAGTCCTTGATTCATACAATATATCAGTTGGGAATTCATTCAGCTGCAAGAATGATAAAACTGATAAGCAGTGGCTGGATATTTCAGCTGGCTACTATTTTTGGTTCAGAAGCTTATGATCTCAAGGCAGGAATCCTGATGAAATGTTATTTTCTGCCTTGCTGTAAGTTTTGTATCACCTTAGTTACAAGACGGCTTCCTGGTCCCAGCCATTGCATTCACATTTGGAAAAATAAGCAGGGAACTAGGAGGCAGTGTCAGCACAGGAAACTTACACATCCATTCACAGGCTAAATTATATCACAAGGAATCCCTAACTTTAAGGAATGCTGGAAAGTAAATATTTAGTTTTATTAGCTTCTACAGTTGAGGTGGGCAAGTAAGACTATAAAAGGGAAAGGGTGTTTGGCAAACTAATCTTGGTGGAACAGCTATATTTATACTCTGACCTTTAGTATCCATATTTTGTGTCTCACAATTTTCACCACAATTCTCTTCCTTAGGATAGACAGGATCCATTTTTATGGGGAAGATATTCCATAACTATCAGATTCCACAGTTTCTCTTTCAAGATGCATATTTGCCTGTGTTTACTAGTACAGTCTTCAAGACCTAGTGGGGCTCAGCGGGTTAGGAGAAGCAGGTGAGGAGGGAAGGTGTGTGTGTGTGTGTGTGTGTGTGTGAAGGAATTAGATGCACAGTAGCCTAGATAACAGGTTCGTTTGTTTTCTTTAATATAATTAGCATAATATCTTCTGCAATGATAACCATGGTATTTTTAAGTTTGGGAGGCCAGCGCCCACGTTATGCCACGATATTTTCTTTGAAATGAGATCTCCTTCTGTTAGAGAGATTTGAAGGATGCTTACCACTATACCATTGGAATAATATTTCTGGCTCTTTCTTTCTTCAGCTTAGGAATCGCTTCAAAAGAAACACCAAAATTGGCATTTCTATCACCTGACATGTTAACGCCAAATGGAACAAATTACCCCATGTAGTTGTTAGTTTAAATAGCTAAATAAACCTCTGTAAATGATTACATGAGTCAGTGGTTTGTTTTACTATAGCATCAGTGAAGAATAAATTGAAAAGATTTTCTTGTCCTACTCTTTAAATTTAATGATAAATATAACTTTTAATATTATCCTTATTTTATGCCAAGTATATGCTTATCTTCTTTAATGTGTTACCTTATTTGTTTTGAACCTTCACAACAATTCCATGAGGCAGTAATTATTTTTCAGTGATCTTATAGATGTGGAAACTAAGAAAATAAAAAATTACTTATTCAAGATTGTGGCAGTTTGAGATTATTTATGAATTCCAAAAGGAGATATTGATTGTGTTTGTAAACTGGTCTGTTTCTCTGGGCTTGATCCCCTTTGATTGTATTAGATTCAGCTGAGATGTCTGATTAAATTATGTTAAGATTAGGGCTTTGATTCAACAACGTCATTACAGTGTGACTCAGAAAAGAGGAACACAGAGGAAGAGAGACAGCTCATTAGACACAGCAGAGGCCCCAGGAAAAGAAATGAGCCTGATAGTCTAGAGCTGACCTTGTGAAGAGAGCAGAGCAGCTGAGCCCAGAAAGAAAAGAGCACTGGAGAGAGAGATGAGCCTTATGCCAACCTACAGCTGAGATCAGAAGCTAGGAACATGGAGCTTTAAGAGGAAGAAGGAAGGCTGAACCTTCACAGATACCGCCCACCATATTGCTTCAACACATGGCAACAGAGTTTGGTGAGGAAATAATTTTGTGTTGGATTCTTTTGGGCCTTGTAACTATAAGCTTCCACCCCAAATAAATACCCTTTATAAAAGCCAACAGAGTTCTGGTACTTTGCATCAGCACCCCTTTTGGCTGACTAATACAAAGATCATGTGCTATTAAGGAGTAAAGCAGCTGACAAAAGCTTATGTTTTACCACATTCTATTAGTTTCTTGAGGCTGCCGTAACAAATTACCCTAAACTGGTAGTTTAAAAAACAGAAATTTATTCCCTCACAGTTCTAGAGGTCAGAAATCTGAAGTCAAGTATTGGTACCACCACACTTTCTCTGGAGTTTCTAGGAGAGAATGTTTTCCTTGCTTCTTTTAGTTTCTGGTGGCTGCAGGTGCTCCTTGCCTTGTGGCTGCATCACTCTGTTCTTTGCTTCCATCTTTACATGACCTTCTTCTCTGCCTCTCATAAGGATGCATGTGGTTGCATTTAGGCCCATCCAGATAATTCAAAATAAACCCAGTCTCTCATGATCCTTAACTTAATCACATCTTTTGCCATATAAGGTAATATTCATAGGTTCCAAGGATTAGAAGTCAATATATCTTGGGGGGCATTTGGAAAAAAATTTAACATACATGTAGTGAAGTACTTTAAAATCTGCATAGAAAACAGAAATTTATTCTGTGGAATCTGTTCCACATATATGTAAATAGGCAATATGTTCCTCTGGAGGAAATGTAATAATGGAAACCTAACTTACATAAATAGAACAAATATAGCACTAAAAGGCACTATTAAAAAAATGACTTAATTTTACTCGTAGAATTTATAAGAAAACTCATGGTACTGTATCAACTAATTGCCCAAATAATTTTTTTCAAATACTGCTACAAAGTAATAGACTCTCACATATATGTGTAACAGATTAAGCCTCTCTCTCCTTCTTTCTCAATATTTACTTTCCATATATTTAATCAATGAATTAATAAATGCAGTACTTTCTATAAGGTAGCCAGAAAAAAATTAACTGTAGTGCACTATTATCCATATTTACATCTAAATCTGTAACCCTACATATAACAATATAATTAAACACATTTGCTTATATTTATAGTTGAGAGTTCTAGGTATAGACAAAATGAAATTCTAAGTTTGGTTGGTTGGTTGATGAACACAAATCTCTCTGGCTTATGAATATGGTAAATACATCCAGGGGGATTTAGTTTTCTGATTATAGGATGTGGGTTGGGTTCTAGGGCAGAGATATGGATGGATGGCATATTTGTGTTTGTCAGGGTGTGATAGCAAACAGATGCCACAATCGCAGGCTTACTAAAAAAGAGCTTAATGAAGGGACACTATAAATGCAGAGGCAGATTAAAGGAACCTGCAAAGGAGGATGAAGCATCCAAAGACTAACAAGAATTTGTAGTTCTTGTCCACTAGATGGGTAGGGCATTGAGGGAGCAGTGCTAGTGCCGCTCAGAATTGTAGCTATGGGAATGGGTCTAATCAATAAGAGCTGTGGCCCTATGTGGAGGAACATGGCTATTGTCAACAGTAAGGCCCAGCAGGGAGAGAGAGAGGGAATGGATGCCCACTCTCACCTCCTCTTTTCTTCTTGTCTCCTACCTGTGGGTCCCATTGACAGGAGCCAGTCAGTGGGCAGGGGAGCATGGATGATGTAGCTCATAAAGATCAACCTTCAGAAGAATAGAGCAAAATAACAAGTCAGAGAATGAATCTGGAAGGGCAGACAGCATCTGTCTGCTCACCAGCCCTATTGGATAGAGGATTTAGATCTAGAAGTTGGAAGAACTACTATTTAATGGAAACCTCTGTGAGGCCTGGGAAGAAGTGCACCACTCTGAAATCCTTATGACAAGATATGGCTTAGAGTCAGGCATGGGGTTCTACATAAAATAGCCCTCATGCCTGTGAGATTATTTAAAAGAAGGTGGGAGGAAAAAAAATGAATATGAAGATTCTTGATGTATATAAGCAAGGAAGGAAGGAATCTTCCAGGTAGCATGTACAGAGTCTGTCTCCATGATTTAGTCAAAGCCTGACACTAGGGGCAAGCTTAATGGCTCAGTCAAGTTGAGATGTATTCCTCCTGCTCTTTGATGGAGACTTACATCAGGTACTAACATCCCAAAGAAAATAATGTTATAATGGCGAGTTCCTTTGTATTTTTATGGTTTTTGAAAAATAGCTAATCTATGTCTTAGCAAAGCCTCTGAATTTATTGGGTGCTACCCAATGGTTGAATTAAATTTGAATTTAGTATTATTCAATTGACAGTAAATGAGTATCTACAATGTACAGCATGCAGTGTTCCAGTATAGAAAGAAACACACAATAGTAAAGGGCAGAGACAGGAGAGCGAGAGAGAGAGAAAGAGAGAGAGAGAGATGATTCTTATACTTGGAGTTCTAATGTAGAAATTAACATAAATTTCATTAAAAATGCAACTCCCTTCAAACATGTTTGTTTATAAATTATATTCATACTCTAATTTACTAATAATATACATTATAAAAGTATCTTTATATAAAAGAGAGAAGTAAATGTGATTATAAGACTTAAAAGTTTGCTTTTAAATCCAAATGGATGGCCTTATGTATCATGTTTAGTGCATTCATGTATCCTACCTTAGAGGTAACTGGTCTAATGAGGATATAGTAATATCTTCAGAAAGATATACAAAATTAGATTTATCTTACACCAGCAAGATGCTACATATTAGATATACTCCTCACTTTGTTCTATTTAATCCTCATTATCATCCCACCATATATATTTTACAGATAGGTGTGTTGAAAACAGAGAGGTTTACTTGATTTCCAAAGTTTACACACTGAATAAATGGTGGGATCAGGATTCTAAACCTAGATTTCCTTACTCCAAAGAGAGTTTGTTCTTGTTTTTTGCCATTCTGTTCCTGTCTCTCATTCAGAAGTATCCATTTCTTCACCACCATATAGCCATGCTACAGGAGTTATCTAGTGAGATGGTAATATTTATCTTCCTGAATGTTTTCATCAGTCAGGAAATCAGATACCTACTTCTGAGTTTTTTATCATTGGTCTTTCTGAGTATAAATGAATACCTTAACTTAGTGTCTAATGTAGACATGTATTTTTTCTCAAGATGTACTTTCTCAAGGTTTTAGGCCATTGAAAGACAGTGAGTCATTATGCAGCCAATGGACATCCTCCCAAACACTGTAGTAGCTGGATGATTAAACTAACAGAATATGTGCTGCCGTCTTTAAAACTTAAAACAAACACTTTAATTTATTTCTTTTCATGACTAATTAGTCTTCCTAATCAAAGCCTATACCTAGATTTATTGTTTTCTTGAGCCAGACAGTTCATCTTATATTAACACTATATCTTTATCGAATCTATCTTTCTGATAAAATATCTGTTAAAGCTAGAATTTGAAAACTTCTCCATTCAGTCAAATATTTCACTTGTATAATTTTGGTGTAAAGGATTCAGAACTAGTGATTAAAATAAATGTTCTGAATATGCTGTGAATTTTTAAAAGCTAATTATAGAACTTTTTAATATGACAATGATAATGACAATGACAAAGACATCAAGTTTTTAGAAATATGCTGTTGTGATCTATTGGCTATATTGACTTAAACGGTGTGTGTCTATCTACCTCCCTAGTATCTATCCAATCTAGACAGACATATAGATATGTGCATATATTACGTGACTTCCCTTTAAAGATTATTAATGAGTTCGATATTTTTCTGTATCATAGCAAGGTTGAAATCACTATTTAAATTAATTATGACAGCCATATCAATTAGACATAAGAGATTTCTAAAGCTAATTAGAGTCTGAGAGTTTTTAATTTGACGTCTGTCTCTATGTAATATATGCTTTATGCATTATATTAATGAAATTAAGCCTGCATCATTATAAATTTCCACTTTCATAGTTCCATAAGTTTGACAATTACATGCCATATTTGAATAACTGAATGAAACTAAATAATTATGTTCAAATCAACATTGCTAGGATTTTAAGAATATGTATTTTATTTTTCACTCTTGTGTCTTTCCAAACAGTAGCTAACTGAACACAGCTCATTGTTTACAAAAACTTACTGCCATTTCTAAAATGAAGACAATTTAGGAGGCATTAAAATGGACATGAGGTACATTAGAAACATACTAATATATGGTGAAAGGCTAATATCTTCAAGATTAAAAAAAAATAAAGATATGAAATACGATTAATTCTGTGTGCGATTTTAATAGTTTAAAATGAAGGAATTTACCTGAGATGATTATCTGATGTTAAACTCAATACAAACATGAAAGAAGCTTCAGTTTTGAAGTCAGAAGTTAATGATTTGTCTTTGCCACCTATATATATATATTTTTTTTTCTTGTACTATATCACCATATAATGTTTTGAAATAAAGCTTTAACATACTTTGTGAAAAAATATTTTTTAAATGAAGAAAAGAATTAATTTGCATGCAAATGGGACTAAAACATGATGTATATGAGGACTGCAACCCTGCCTTTAAGGTTTGCTTTTGACATTTGTGTTTTAACAGGCAATTTAAATTTAATTTGTCCAATGATGAAAAGCAAATCCTTTTATCCAATTTCAACAGTCTGAAGAGGTACAGACTCTATTACAAAATGAGACTGTGGCTGAAAGTTCATGTGCTCTCATGACCCTGTGGTGTGAAATTGATAATAATCCAATCAGAAGATTGACATAAAAATAAGTCCACATATAAATTATTATGAGAGGAAGGACAATGTCTAAGAGAAAGGGTTATTTGGTCATGGTCTACATGAAGCATTTGTATTTTTTGCAAACCATTGGTTTACTGAAATATCTATTTGGAGATTCTGACAGCAAAGCAAGTGCGATGTCACCAGACCTTCATTCTTAAGGATAGAAAGAAAGTAAGAGGAAAAGAAGAAAGAAGAGGTAAAGGGTAGCTACAGAGGGGAAGAGGCTTTCCATAATCCGAACTGATGAAATGTGTCTAAATAATATTTGGTGAATTACTTCACTCAACATGTAATCTAATTATCTTTTAAAAATAAATAAAAAATATATTTAAAAAAATAATATTTAGCTAGCTGGGAATCTTTATTGTCTGTATTATTCTGTGTGTAGATTTACTATAGAATATAATTTTATGTTGTTTTAAAGTGATATAAATAATCAATCAAGGATAATTCATCTATCTATCCTTGATGTATGTCATACTTAGTCTGTCTCATGTTATCTCAGATAAGGCCAGGGATTTAACTCAAACTTGGAATTTAGGACTAAATTCAAGTACAAGTGAACAATTCTTAACAGGGAGAGACTGATATTCTGGATAGTGGTTTAGAAATATATGGAGACATTTTTCCTATCACAATTATCATTCTCCACTCTTATTTAAATTGTAAAGCAGTCCTACACAAAATAATAATTGTTCAATGACAGTACAACTTGTGAATATCCCACTGATCATTCATTTGGGGGAAAACTTTATAAACATCAGAGTCTAGAATGTAACTTTTATATATAAACAAAGTATGTTTGCATAGGTTTAGTATGCACTAAATTATTGAGGAAGGTAACTACTGTATGTTGAGGGAATATTGTACTTTGCTTTGTTTCGAAGTTGACCGATAGTTGCACACTATTTCAGAACATTGTTTCTTATATTAATGCTTCTACTGCTATTTGAGTTATCAACACAATACCACTGTATGAGTCTGGTTTTGTAGTTGATGCACTCAAACTTTTCTGCTTTTAGAGGTAAGCACCCGATTGATTTATTCTGCTTTATTTTATTCAGGCTCAAGCATCTCTATTTTGGAAAATTATAATAATTTTATTTTGTTTATTTCTTTTTGTTATTATAATTAGGATATTCTATTGTTTTTTCAACAGCTAGTGTGATAGGATATATTAACCATAAACATTATTTCCAAGGAGTAGAGCAGAGGGAAGTAAAAACAAAACAAAACAATAAAAATTCACATTTACTAGAGCAACGGGTTAGAAACGGTTCAGAGTCTATGTTCCGGGTGTGTGTGTTAAGGGGATGTTGGAATGCATGAGGACAAAGACAACTCAAGCTTGTATCCTAATGGTGAAACCAGCTCCATGATAAAAGGAATCCTTTCTAATAACCATTGCATTGGGGCACATGAAAAATAACAAAGCTTCAATATTGGAAGCGTTTGCAAAGAAAGTTAGAGGATAGAGTCATCTGAACTCAAAAGTTTAATATATCCCTTAAGGCAATTTTTCACAAGAAAATGGATCCTTGTCTGTAGTACTTATCCTTGCCTGTGAAGTATTGGGAACTGTAACAGATAAAGGCAAATGTAAATGACAGCAATAAAATTGACTTCTTTCAATACCATATAAGTTAACTGTCTTTAAAATCTAATAATAATATCTCTTAATAATATTAAACTCTTCTAAATATTGGTGCTACTCAATTTATGGAGTCACTAAGTTTTAATAATATTGGATACACAAGAGACATGTGTAAAATATTCTGCTTTTTGATTGGCATATGGATATAGCTCAAATATGATGAAGAAAGTCAAATATTTGCTCCTAATGTGAGTTGACAATTTATCCAGAAGTGGGTTTTGATATTGACAAGTCCCATGTTATACCAAGCAATATAGTGTAGTAGCATTTTAATAGTTGTCAGTAAGATAAAATCATTACTAGCCTGGCCATATATTCTTTTAAAGAAATAAGAGTATTTTGAGTCATTTTTGCCTTCCTTTTCCCCATATTTTCAACTTGTTTTCCACTTTCCCATTACTAGCTACTCATCTGGGAAACAGACATTGTTACACTCATTTTTCAGACCTTAAGATGGTTTCTACATGCTGTTTACTATTGATTTGGTGTATAAACTTGAGTCTCTAAAGAAACACTTGCTAAAATGGGATTAGATGTGTTGGAGAAAGGAGAGAGAGCCCTCAGTCTGGTATGAAATTTTGTGAAAAAGAGGAGGATGGTGTAGGGATAGTTTCAAGTTGCAGCACAAAGCTTTGGCTAAAACAATGGGGATTCTTCTTGCCAAAATCATCCTTTGGAAGAACCCCTCCTTTCACTGTGATGTTCCTGCTCTGGTACCACTATCACACTCAGTCATTGTCTGGATCTTGAAGAAAAGATGTTGGTGGATCCAGAGGAACAGGGGCTGCGTTTGTGAGTCTGTTTTTCTCTGTACAATGCTCTGAGTACAATACATTTTCACAGTTAGGAAACAGTGCTTTCAAGGTGAAGAGCTGGTTGTGATTGTCCTCTTTCACATCCTGCTATACACTGGAGTCTGATCTGGCAACTCAATCTGAAACCAGGTGTGTTCATCAGGTCAGGTTTTCTATGCACCCCTGGAACTCTTCAGTTCATGGGAGAGGGTAAATGTAGGTTCCAGGCATAAGGCTTGTCGTCTAGCAATATTTATTAGAGCCTGGGGGGCAGATGTACTTAGGCAAAATTCTTTGCCAGCTCTTAATACACATTATTGTTTTCCCATTTGCCAGTCAAAACTTTATCACCTCCTTTAACCAATATTGGAGTGTCTATAATGTCTGGTGATGTGCTAGTCTCTGAGAAAAGACGGGTAGACCTGGCTGTTGGGATCCCTCCCCTCACAGAGTCCACACTGTAGTAGGGAAAGTGGGAAATCAAAGGGCAATCAAATGAACTAATTAGTATAGAGACAATAAAGCCCTCTAGGAAAATAAACAGGGTGCTGTGATTGAAAGCAAGGGAGGACGTGGGACAAGACAAGGCTCCTTTTGTTTGGGTATGTGGGAAGAACTCTCTGGAGACGTTATGTATGAGAGATAGCTAACCATGCAAAGATCTGGGAAAAACATTCAGGAAGAGGCAACTGTATATACAGAGGTATTGGCAAAAAAAAGGAGCTTGGGAATTTTAAAAACTTGAAAGTAGAGCCAAAAAAAGGAGAAAAATGATGAGATAAAATTGATGATGCATAGGGTCATGAGAGATTCAAATTCTTCAACAAATATCATAGGACAGGTGGAAAAGTATTTTTTAAAGCATTAGAGTAACCTCTGGTTTAGTTTTTTTTTTTCAATTTAAAAGATGAGATTGAGTGTCAAATGAGAATGGATTGGGGGTGGTAGGTAGGATGGGAATTTGAGATAGTTATTTTTGAGTTATTGCAAAAAGGACTTTGCTTCAGATTAGATTTGAATGATAAGGGGAAATGGGCAGTCAGTGGTAACTCAGGTTTGAATAACTGATTCAACAAATTTACTGATAAGCAGAGGAATGAGAGTAGAAGAAAGATTATGAGGAAACACAGATTTACATTTTGGAAATTTCTAGGTTGAGGCATCTATCATGATACATTGGATAGTCAATATAAGACCTGGGTAGACCTCTCTTTTTGTAGACAACACATTAGGCCAGGAGAGCTGAGTGGGAGGATTTGAGGCCTAATAATTTACCACACGCTGCTCATCCTCATGAGTAAAGGCCAGACTCTATGCCCCTCATCCCCTAAGACTTTCATGTTAATCTTAATTTTTTTTTTCAATTACTAAAACAAGCAAATTAAAACTTAAACTAATTTCTTATTTAAGGAGAATATTTTCAACTACACAATCAGTACCATATCCTAGGTATATATTTTAAAATATTTTATGGGCAGAAAGAAAACCATATACAGAATAAATTACTCAGAAAGAGCCACCATTCTCATCTTCATTTAAGTGACAAATCATTAAAATCATGCTTTTTAAGAGACAGGCAATTTTCTTAGAACTGTGGAAAGAGCTGTGAAAAAAATAAAGTCACCCCCTTCATAAATCTTACATTCTACTAATAATTGCACCTTTTCATTATACCCAGCTATATATATATATATATATATATATATTCATTTTAAGTAGATCTGTACCTGCTCTTTTCCCCACAGTAATCATGGTATCTTTAGCAATGATATAATTCCATAACTTTACTAACTAATGTAACAATCTCTAATTCTCAAAGAAAAAATAGACAATAGTGTTCTAGAATGTTAGAGCAAGAAACCTAATCCAGTTCCTCATCTTACACATGACAATACTGTGGTCTGTATCAAAGCTCTTATTGGTTTGCTTGCCCCTCCTACAATTAGCTCCACTGGAATATACTTCTGAGGACATTGTCTTCAATCTTTTCATTTAGCCTTTAAATGAAAATTTTAAGTGCAATATTAGAAATATCTGTAGACTAACAAACTTACTCAAATTCACAAACGTGGCCAATGAATGGTAGAGCTGAATAACAAACCACAAGTATTTCTATTTAAAGCTTTCTTTCCTTTACACCACGATTAATTTGCCTCCACTTTTACTGAATATATAGATAGTAGAATATATTATGGAGATTGAAACAGGGAATGTGAGTGTTGATATTTTAAATTTTTGATGGTGCCCTTAAAGCAATACCATCTTAATTTGATGATAGAGAATAAAATAAATCCCCATACCACCTATCATGGCACTCAAAGTGAATTCAGTTTCTGAAGGCTTCTTTCTGGCTTCCTCTTTCGAGAGCAACAATTTTGTTGGTCGAAGTCTCCAGATTATGGCTAATATTTTCATTCTGTGGTCCTTTGCATACCCAATGAATACAGTGTGGCCTGTACCATTCTTTCTTAACTTCTTTTAATGGCTGTGTAACGTGCAGGACTTGTTTTCAACAGAAGCTGCTGACTGCATATACACTTGCCTGGGTGTGCAATTAACATCAGGGGCACTCAAGGTTAATTAGAAATGGTAATAAGTTTAATCATGATGAACTCATTTGGTTCTGATGCGGATGTCACCTGTAATTCCATGAAAATTCCATTGTAATTTAGCATTAATTAATGTCCACTTATCAACGAGTGTTATAGCAAATTAGTACAGAAGTGACAAGTTATGTGCTTAAAAATCCTTTAAAAGGAAAAAAGCACAGCATTTACTAGGTCATTTAAAAATATATCAGACTGAGACATCTTTATTATTTAAAATATGAGATTAAAATCAGGAAAAGTGATAATAATTAGGCAAGACTTTTGATAAGAATTCCTCTGAGTACTAATAGGGTTACAATAAACATTAGAAATATAGATTTGCTTGGATTACCATTTTTTAACATAAATGACAGAGAAGAGAAGGAGCTGTTCTTACCATTACCTTATAATAAGAGAAGCTACTGAATTTTCAATAATCATCATCAGGAAGCAATGGTCTTATTCATGTAAAATAAAAGTATTTTTCTCCATATGTAAAAATGTTATTAGCCATATTTGAAGGCATTATACTCAGATATCATTTTTTCCATTTCAGTAAATGACAACCATTAAATGCAATCCTAGCTACATGACAAGACTATTTTTATTACATCAAAAGGAAGAAAGGGATTAAAATGAATTTATTCAAAGGTGTGATTTGTCAATTTTTTCCCTTATCAAGGAGCATACAGGACAGCTTTAAACCTAAACACTGAGATCTGACCTCGTATTTGAATAAGTTAATGTGATCCGGTGTTCTTTGGGGAGTACAGAAACCTCTCTTTTGTATCCAGAAATCCCAGGAGGATTTTTGGCTTTTAGACGGTCAGCTCCAAGGTTCCATTTCTTTTCATCATTTTCTCTTTTATCACTTGGCAGTTCTTGACAGCTTTGAGGGTCTTCAAGGTGTCGGTGGCATGCAGTAGAGTATTGAGAGGAATTTATAGAAAGAATTTCTTTCCTATTACCTCAATTTTTAAAAGAAATGTTACAACTATTTTGAAAGCTTTCTTCTCAGAGAGACTAACCACTATAAATGCAACATTGAAATGCATACTTTAAGAAGAAATGCAGAGCTATCAAATTTTTCTAAATCATTTCTTGGGTTTCAACTGTGAATTTAGCTCCATTAATTTATATATGTTCTTAAACATTTTTAAAAAGTTTTCAACTCAGAGCAAAGATATTATTACTAAAGGTTTAGTAGAATACTTCTGGATTTGTTCATCAAACCAGTTTTGGTTTTATGGATTTATATTTTCTCTGGCCTGGAAGATACATTTCCTCCCTTAGATCCTGTAAGCATTCAGTGCTGTTGGCATCTATACATAGACAAAAGAGAAGAGAGATTGATAGCATAATAATTGACAGTAAGTATTGATGTTGGTATATATCTTTGTTTCTACAGTTTTTAAAATATGGCAGATAAAGCTGGCACCATTTTTGCTTAATCATATGGAGATACAATGTGGATATAGTGACAGAACCATCAGCTGAAAGTGAACTGACAGTTTCCTGAAGGAAGGGAGCAAGTCATTCTTACCTGCTTCTGAATTCTCAGAGCCCAGTGTGGTGCCTGGCACTGAGAAGGCACTCAGTAAATGTGCTCTGAATAGAAACAAGAACTGGGTTCAGCAGCCCATGTAGAAGGTAGCATTTCAACACCGAATAGTCCTTAAATGTAATACTTTAAATTCCCCCAGCAGTTGCTCCATGAAGTGATCGATGATTTCTCTTTTGCTCATGTTGTATTGCCAGTGATTAACATCATGCTAAGTATTTTTGAATACTTGAATTTTGAGTGAATGAATGAAAGAATCAATCTCCCTAACAAATAGTGAGCTATTGTTTTTTGCTCTCTAATTAATGGATTAAACACATTTAGTAAAGTGCATGAGCCTTGAAAGTTCCAGCTTGATGCACATTTGCATTTGCATATGTGTACATTCGTGTAACTACCACCCAGAACAATATAAAGAATATTTCCATTCCTCTAATAGGCTTCTTCTTGTTTCCACGAGTCAGTTGTCCTCCAAAATTTAACCACCAATCTGACTACTATCACCAGAGAACAATTTTAAGCAGATTAGTTTGAACTCATATAAATGAAATTTTGTGTCTGGCTTCTATTGTTTAACCTTATGTCTGAGGGAATCATCCATGTTGTCACATATAATGGTGATTCACCCCTTCTCTTTGCTGTGCAGTTTCTATTTTATAAATACAACACCATCTATCTATTCCATTGTGTTTTTCCAATTTTTGGTTATTATGTATAATGCTGCTAAAATCTATTTTTACACATGCAAAATGTGGTCATGTCATATATATCTATATAATATTAGCTACTGCTAATATTGTAATTCCTTTTTCAAAGGAATTGCAGCAATTTATACTCGAAAACGAATATATGAGAGTGCTAATTTTTCCATATCCACATCAACACTTGGCATGGAAGTCTTTTCAGTTTTATTCATGTCGTACAGAATGAGTGGTACCTCATAGTAGATTCTATTTGCATGCATATATGCATGCAGAAATCAATTTGATGTATCTTCCAGAAAAGTGGGGATCCTGACGATTTTGAACACGCCCAGTGATTTAAAAAACTCAATTCTCATTGCATAATTTTATTTAAAACCAAAAATTAACCTTATACTCATTATGCATTAACTCCCTATTGGCCCTGTTCCCTGTCCTTGACAACCTGCACTCTAATTTGTGTCTCTATGATCTTGCATATTCTCAAATATTTTCTTTGTTGTTATCATAAGACTTAAACTTAAAAACCTAAATATATAACAATCATGTTTGTTTTGGTACCAACTTGACTTCAATAGTATATACAAACTATGTTCCTATACATCCTGCATCATCCCACCTTTATTTAGTTCTTGTCAGAAATTACATGTTTATGCATTAGGAGTCCAAAACCACTAACTTATCATTACATCTTACCCATTGGCCTTTTAAATCTCGTAGGAAGAGGATAAAAGAAAACACCTTTCCCAGTCTTTGCAGTGTGGGGACAGAGTCCTAAAATATCTCACCCCATCATCTTGATGGGAGCAGGGGCCCTCTCATCTTGATTCTGATTTGCATTTACCTAGTGGCTAACGATGTTGAACATCTATTTATGTGCTTATTTGTCCATTTGTATATCTTTGGAGAAATGCCTATTCAAATATTTGCCCATTTTCCATTTGTGTTCTTTGCTTTTTTGTTGTTATACTGTAAGCCTTCATTATATATTCTGTGTATTAAGCCCTTATCTGATATATGGATTCAAACTATTTTTTCTCATTCTGTACTTTGTCTTTTAACTTTCTTAGTATATTCCTTTGATGCACAAAATTTTTAATTTTGATGAAGTCAAATTTATCTATTGTTTATTTTGTTTCTTGTACTTTTCTTGTCATAGCTAAGAATACATTGCCAAATCCCAGGTCATGAAGATTTGCCCCAATGTTATCGTCTAAGAGTTTTATAGATTCACTTCATATTTAGGTCAGCAATTGGTTTTGAATTGATTTTTGTACATGGTGTGAGGTCATTCTTTTGCATACGGATATCCAGTTCCCCCTGTACCATTTGCTAAAGAGCCTATTCTTTCCCCACTTGCATGTACTTAACACTATTGTCTAAAATCAATTGTCCTTAGATGTGATGGTCTATTTTTTGGACTTTAAATTCTATCCTATTTGTATGGCAGTACCACAGTGTTTTGATTACTATAACTTTCTAGTACAATTTGAAACCAGGAAGTGTGAGTCCTTCATAATTTGTTCTTCTTTTTCCTTTTTATTTTTTTTTTTTTTTTTGGTCTATTTGATTCTTCTTGCATTTCCATATGAATTTGAGGATTCACTTTTCATTTCAGCAAAAAAGGCTGCTGGAATTCTGATAGTTATTGCATTAAATCTGTAGATTGTTTTGAATAATATGAACATCTAAACAATGATAACTATTCCAATTCATGAACATGGAATGTCTTGCCATTTATTTAAGTCTTCTTTAATTTCTTTCAGCAATTTTTTTTTTAGTGTACAAGTCTTTTATATCCTTGGTTAAATTTATTCCTAGATATTTTATTCTTTTAAATGCCATTGTAAATGGATTTTTCTTAATTTCTTCTTTGGATTGTTCATTGCCAGTGAACAGGAACACAGATAATTTTTGTGTGTTGATCTTGCACTCTGCCATTTTGCTGAACTGTTTATTAGCTCTAATAGTTTTCTTGGGGATTCCTTTGGATTTTCTAAATATAAGATCATGTTGTCTACAAATATTATTGTTTTACTTCTCTGGGCTTTTCCTTAGCCCTAATAATTGAAAATTAGGAATATGCCAGTCTTCATGGAACAATCTAAGACAGTGAGTCCAGGAACATAGTCTAAATATTATATTTATAGAGTTTGGATATTACAATATTTGAAACAATTTTTCACCTTTCTTCTCTCACCTCATCTTCCTCCTCCTCATTCTCTTTCTTCTGCTGCTGCTTCGTCTGTTTTCTATGGATTTCTCTATTTTATTAAGAACAAAAGGCCTTAAAACAAAGAAGTCTACAAAGTTCCTTTGGAGAAATATGAAGTAAGGCGTTTGTTAAACAAACTGTTTCTCACCCTATAGTCAGATAGAATTGAGGGAAACTCTAGAAAGAAAAAATAAGAGTTGGAATCTTGGGAGCTTTAGCAGGGGAAAAAGTATTCAAGTATCCTAAAGTAGTAAAAGTCATAACCTTTAAGCTAAACAGGGGAGTCTTTTCTATATCTATCATAACCCATGGTGAGTGTTCAGAGGCCTTGTTTCTATCCTCAGATCTTTGGCTACAGAACTAATAAACAATTTCATCCAGAATCTCTCTATATTGGTTGTTCACTCCCTGTGACATTGCAGAATCTCATCTGTTTTTATAAATCTTCAAAAAGCCTTATAATACATTTGTTTTCCTAGTGTGTTTTCCTCTCTAGACCTTGAGCTATCAAGGGGGAACTGTTTGGTACTCACTTATTTCTGTATATATAGCAGTGTGGGTAAAATATTATGCGTGCTAATTAAATATTTGCTGAAGAAGTGAAAATATACATGAATGAACTTTGTTAATCTTGATATTTATTTTTGTTTTTCATAAAAATTAAATAAAAGACCAAATAATTTCTAAATATACCACCAACTTTAACATTTGGCATGCCAACCTTCTCTAAGTAATTTTTAAAATATATTTTCTAAGACTAAAAGTACCTGCTTTCATAAAAAAATATGATGTTGAAAGACTTCTGTTTCCATTTTATATTTACTCTGTTAACATTAAAAACTCTGGTAGTTTATCATACATGAACATTAGAGAGTCTATTTTCAAACAAGTATTTATGATTGAATGCTAGGAGGCAGAAATCTCAAGTAATTTTATAGTGTCACTGCATTTTTTAAAAATTGTCATTAATTTTGAACAATGGGTTGTTTTATGTTCATGACACCCTGTTTTGGGATGCTGTGACTTATAAATAGCATTTGTTTAATGATAAAGAGATTATAGAGCAGTTTTATTATGCATTATCCCAGTGATTTTCAAACATTTTTGAGATAAAGTGTTTCCCTATAACTTTTGTTGTTATTGTTTTTGAATCTAGACTATGATCCCAACAATAAAATGGAGTCCAAGTGGAGTTATTTTGGATAAAGAAAGATTCGGGGGCTCGAGGACTTGGACACTTGACCTTTGTCCTACTTTCTTCCATGAATTCTGGGACACTTCTAGTAAATGCTAGGATTCTGTGGAATCCAGTTTGAATGTCATTAAATCATATAACAAGCCTTTAAGAATCTATTCGTTGAGTCTCAAAATAAAATTAGAGTGATAAAATGAATTGCTCAAGGTCACAAGGCCTTGCAAGTGGGATAAATTCACATATTCAGATATCAACTCTTGTGCCCTTCCTAGTTCAATGAAAATGACCATGAAGACCTTAAAGAGAGTCTAGTCAACCCTTCCCCAGCGAGTTCAATCCTTTCTATGGGATGTTTATAAAATCCCTTTATCCCCCCTCTTCCATGCTCCCTCTTCTATGGAGGCAAACACTTATTAAATAAGTTGTTTTCCTCTTCATTTCCATTCTAAAATTGTTACTGAGAGGAAACTTTTGCCAATTTTTTTTCTAACTTGTTTCTCTCTAAGGCAGAAGAGATGCATAAGTAGGTTAGGTAAGTGACAGCCAGATATTCATTAGCCATATTTCCTGTGCAAGCTTGGGAATTGGTTGAAGGTCCCTCTGCAAACGAGGCACTCCTTGGCTCTGGTTCTTTTGGACAATTTGACAAAGATGTCATGGATTCTCTTAGGTTTCTAGTTTCCATGCTGCATGAAGCCATGCCAGGTCCCGTAGTTTCTGTGCTCTCTTGTCTAACTTCCCTACCTATCTAAAACTTAAAAGTAAGCTTGGCTTCTCAGTAGGCGCTTATGATGGTTAGGCTAATGTGTCAACTCGGCCAAGTAATTGTGTTAGGTCCAGCATGCATTGGGCTAATTGTAATACAAGAACATTTATGGACTTCTATCACCAGTGAGTTTACTGCATGGATGGGTGATTATATCTGCATCAATTAGGGAGGTTGCATCAGCAGTGGGTGACATTTTTATCCAATCAGTTGAATGCCTTAAAAGGGGAAGTGATTTCAACATTCAGAGAGAATTTCCCAGCTTGTCTTAGGACAGCCAACTTCTCCCAGAAACTCATCAAGGACCTTTCATCGGACTTTCATCAGAGCCCTTGGCTTGCAGCCTGCCTCCGGAACCTGGATTTGTGCAGCCCCACAGTCGTGTGAGAAACTCTTACAAAAGCTCATATTATTGACAGATATCTCCTGTTGATTCTATTTCCCGAGAGAACCCTGACTAATACAGGGCTGGTTGTATTCAGTTGTGTCGAGGGTTGCATGGAGAAGAGGAAGTAGGAAATACTGTCTTTTCTTCATGCATGGATCATCTTCTTCATTATAGCTTTCCACTGACAAAATTGATACTTTAAAATTTTTCACCTGATATCTCTTTCCTCCTTTGGTTAGAAAGTATTGGGATTTCTTATCCTTGATATCATTCCTATGATGCTTTCACAAATAAAATCAAGGAATTATTGAAATATGTGCAATAGAATACCCTAACTTGAGGGTTCCACTAGGAATTAATTGGTATTTGGCCACTGTTTTTAGCAAGAATGATGCCAGCAGTATCCAGTGAAAGGCAGAAGCAGAATGATCTTTTAAAAACATTTTCCTTGTTCTTTCTTTGAAGAGATATGTGGTGAATGTTTTTGTTTGTTTGTTTGTTTTGTTTTGTTTTTCAGTTTTGTATCTCTTAAGTTAGTAGACTTGATTTTCCCAGGATAGACATAAAACTGGTTAAAGAAAATATCCCTCTTTCTGCAAAGAATAAATTATATAATAGTGTTATTTATGTCAAAAATGGGAAAGGAATATGTGCTATTTGGTGGTTGTAGTAGACAGTTTGAGCCTGCTCATATGTCATTATCATACTCATTTAATTTAATGCTGCAAACTTACATTTCCCAGCACATGCAATTTCTTTCCTGAAGGCTTCCCCTGGCTAAGGGGGTACTCTACTGTACATGCGGCTGGATGGAAGTGCTGGTTATTATCAAAGCCTGGGGCAGTCTTCAACCAATAACTGATAAGATTTGGTGTATAAATATCTCTGCACCTTTGTTCATGAGACAATGCTGAGGCAAGGATTAGTACTCTTTCCCAGAATTTTGCAGTAGGATTAAGCTCCAGTTACTAAGAATGATAGCTTGCTTAATAACAAACTGGTTTTGAGCCTTCTTCCTTTACCATTTCATTTTTCTGCATCACTACCATTATTTCTTGAAATCACTTCCAAATAAACCACTTACATTGAAGCCCTTTTGTTTTAGGGTCCCTTTCCGAATCACCCCAAACTAAGACATAAGTTTAAAAATATTTCGTAATCATTTTTAAGGCTCTTGGGTTCTTGCTTACCAGGGAGAAAGAGACACATTGTGATTCTATGATTTTTTGAAGGAGGAGCCTTTGTTTCCTGGGTCCAGAATATGTCTCATGTAATGACTCTTTTATATCCTGCAAGGGCAGTAACTCATTGGTAAGGGTGGCCATGCATATAACCCAAGTATATCAGGGTGTTTGAACTTAGCATGGGAGAACTTTGTTGAACTTGGCATGAGAGATCACATTGTTTGGAAGAACAGGTGTGAATGTTCTCACCAGATCCTGCACAACACTAAAGCAATGGGCTTGTCTCACTGCCATGGACAGGACTCAAACATCTGGAACTCTTGTGGGCAGGTTTTAGCAATTTGGCTTCAGCTGTTTTTAATGAGTCTAACAGTGAGGAGCAGGAAGTCCACCTCATGGAGAGGCTTCCATATGGGAAGATGCTAGTCTAGTACCTTGGATGCCATGGAAGTCAGTGATTTCTCCAAGCTTCTCTTTTTCACACTAAAGCACTGCTAATACAGTATATACTCACATTCATCATACCAGGAGAGAACAAGAAAGATCCAACAAAGAGAGGACAGGATATCTGAAGACACTTGAACAGAGCACAGCAATCTCTGTGGGCATAATGGAAATAGGGAAGGACAATGTATTTAGGATCTTCCTATTTTAGTATCACTCTGGATTTTGACTGGCCAGTCCTTGGTATGTGTGGAGGCCCTGAGTTGTCTCCCATCAAAGTCTGCCATACACACTTCTATCTCTAAATTCTAGTGAAACTGAACAACTTTCTGATCATAAATGTCTCCTCTTTTATTTCTCTGATAATTTGCATTTGCTATTTTTTTATATATATATCAAAATTATGTAGCGGGACACATGAACTCATTTGAAGTTTCCCAAGTGGTAGTCAAAGCATGTATAAAATATGAAACCAATTTCTAGTACTTACACAAAATATTTATTGAATACTTCCTAAGTTTCAGTCATTGATTTATGCATTAAAGATACAACATTGAAAGTAGACAAGCCCTTAAGTTCATAGAGCTTACATTCCAGCAGTATAAAACAAATTAACTAATGCTCACCATTAAAAATAAAGACAAAATAAAAAGGACATGAAATGACTAGTATTTAAGCCAAAGAAATTTTCCTCTAGGTCATATTATGGTCAATCCTCTTGATAAACATAATCCAAATAATTTATACTATTCTAAATTAATATAATTATTAGTTTAAGCATCTAAATGCATGGTTAGAATATGCAGATAATACTCTAACTCCTGTCAAAGAACTTAATTGTCTGCCATGATCACCATAAGCTCTATGCTTCAGCCAATCTGAACCAATTCGTCACTAGAACAATTCCTCTTTTATGTCTCTATGCCTGTGCAGTTGTTATCCCTCTGTTTAATGTCAATGATTCCCATTTCCCTGTCATCTTCCTAGCAAACTCCAATTCAACCTTTAAGATTCTAACAATCTTAGACAATGCTTAGAATCAAACATTACTCATTAGATAATATATCCCTCAGTGCCCCAGCATATAGTTCCTTGTTCGTTGCCTTCTATGTACCTTCCACATCACCAACTCCAATCATATCCCATTGCTTATCTTATCACAGTATGTGGTGATTTGGAGCTATGTACCCCAGAAGAATGTTCTTAAACTTAAATTATTTATATGGGGTGAAACCATTTTAAACAGAACCTTTGGATGAGGTTACTTCAATTAGTATATGGCCCAACTGACTTAGAATGTTTCTTATTCTTATTACTGTAGAGATCTACAGTAGAGGAGGAAGAGAAGAGAGAAAGACACAGAGGGAACAGCTGAAGCCAAACATCAATAGAACATGGAAGAGAAGGGAAAAGCCAGGAGAGGCTACCATGTGCATTGTCATGTGACAGAAAAGCCAAGGATCAGTCACTGGCAGCCAGTTCCAGAATGTCATTACTCTGGAAGAAAGCATTGCCTTGATGACGCCTTGATTTTGGACTTCTTTCAATCTCCAAGCCATAAGCCAATAAATTCCCAATACTTAGACCAACCCATTGCATGGTATTTGCTTTAGCGACAAGGAAACTAAAACACAATACATGCCACATTTATTTGCAGTTCTTTTTTAAAAAAGATTTTTACTCGTTATTGAACTGTGAGTTTTTTAGAGCAGGATTTCTCAAACTTTAATGTGTAATGAAGAATCATGAGGGGAGTTTGTTAAAATGCATGGGTGCTTGTTAAAATGCATATTCTGATTCTGTAGGTGTGGACTGGGATCTGTGATTTTGCATTTCTAGCAAGCTCCCAGTTGATGTTGATATCAGATGCTACTGGTCCCAGCCAAAGTTTGAATAATCAGGCTTTCAAGATTACTTACTTGTTCCTGTTTGTATCCCAAGTGCCTAGCATCAAATGTGGCACTTCATGGGTATGTCAACATTTATGTATAAATGCCTTAATCCATATGCTGCCATCCTATCATATAACTCCAATATCAAGCTGTAAAACTCCATGGACTTTCTTACCATCTCTGCCAGACATTCTAGAATATGGTGGTGAAATTTTAGCTGAGCTTTGTGAGATAACTGGTCAGAGGTATAAATGAAAAGGTAAAATGTTTCTGACATATTTAGCTTTTGAAGGATAGTAATATTTAGAGCAGGAGTCCTTAACAAGGTCTATGAGTTTGAATTGAAATTCAAAAAAACATTCTTGTGGAGACGTGTTGGTGCAGGTGTGATATATTTATTAAACAATACACAGTATAGTATGAACTTAGTAAGGGGTCCGTGGTTTTCACCTGACTGGCAAAGGGGTCTGTGGAACATAAAAAGTTAAGAACCCCTGATTTAGAGAAACACACTTATATATCCAATACCATAATTAAATTTTAACTCATAAAATATAATCAACTCTCTACAAGAAAAGAAAATTTTCAGCTAAAAAGCTACTTACCATCTCTATAGCCATACAATGTTGAATGTGCTGTTTGATCTTTTAACAATTTCATTTAAAAATATTCACAAAAGAGGTTAAATTACACAGGTGCCATGGTAACCACTGCATTAAAATGCTGAGACCCCATGCTCTAGAATTTTGGTAGGAAAAAGGGTATTCTTATTCTGACAATTACAAATTGCAGGTGCTTAGGTCAACCTCCAACAACCTGTGAGAATAGGGTAAACATATCTGACAAGTTGGATCAGAACTGGCTGTCATTGCCCAGGTATAAAGAAATCCTACAGCACAGTAAAAAGAGCACTGGACTGAGCATTAGGAGTCTCAGTGCTAGTCCAGGCTCTGCCCCTGACTAACTCTGTGTTATTTGATAAGTGGCTTAATTTCTCTGAACTACAATCTCTTCCTTTGTAAAATGAGAGCATAGAACACAGGACCAGAAGCTCTAAAATTCAACTAAACCCTTTCTAATTCCATACAATCTTTATGATTTAATAAGCTCCACTGATTTTAAGAAACACTTCATAACATAACGGTATAACTTCCTTTTGTGAAATCCAAATAATATTGTGCCCTTCTTCAGGGCTATAACCTGGTATAAACTCTAAAACATAGCTACATAATGCATGGTGAATTGCTTTAATCTCTAATGCATTGAATTGGAGGAAGGGGAGATATTCAGTAATTATATTGCAATATTGTGATCATAATGATATTTTTTAAAGCAAGGATACTTAGGAAGTGTAAATAACAGAATTCTTCAGTGTTTGGGGATTGTGCAGAAGACATTTGTGATGCACCAGACAAAATTGCCTTTGCCCGTCCAGGTTCAGCACAGCCGAGGTGAACACACAGTGCCCTGTTGCCCGTGTTCCACAATGCACGACTGCCATGGAGTCTCATCTCTGCTTTTCTTTCTTCTAGTTGTGAAAGGTTGCTTAGCCATGCCTAGGAGCAAAGTATAAGTAATGAAGTTAATGTCTTTCACAGCAATGGGGAATGTACGTAATGGATAAATGTCCATTTTCTGGTAAGTAAACTAGAACAAACCATCTCATAAACACTTCCTCCATTGTTGTTGTTTATTTTTCCATTCGCTGTCTCACTTTGCTATCTCTCTCACTTCTATTTACTGGGTTCACCTCCAAAATAAACTGCATCCAAGGTTGTATTTCAGAGATGCTTTGGGTCAACCCAAGGTAAGGCAGAGGACCAAGCTAGTGACAGAAGAGCGTGTGAAAAGCCCCTAATCTGTGAAAGAGAAAGACATGGAGGGAGCAATGAGCAGTCAAGAGTGCTACAGAAAAGATAACATAGAGAGGTATTCTGAGGAATGCAGTGGGATCATGGAGGTTCACATCTACTCCATTAGCAAGTGTTCAATGTGGTCATTTAGTAGAGAGCAATGTAAGTTTCTATCCAGATGAGGTAATATGTGTTTTAGATCAATCTCTCTGAGAAGACATAAGAGGCAGGGAAACCAGTTGGGATGCTGATGCAAGAGCTCAGTTCTGAAACAATGAGGACCTAAGTGAAGATAGTGACAGTGGAGCAAGGACGGAGGTGATAGAGGAAGGTCAGCTCAAAGCTATTTCAGATTAGATAGGATGAACTGATTGCATAGTTGTAAAAGATGGGGTAGGGGTTGCTGGGAGTTATCTCTGGAGTTTTGTTTGCATAAGTAGGCAGTTATGATTAAGTAACAGAGGAAATGCTTGATGGGATAACAGGTTTGTTCAATTTATTAGAGAAACTTTAGTTCAATGTGTCTTAAATTTTAAATATGAATCATCCAGAGATCTTGTTAAAATGTAGATTATGATGATTCTGTACTTCAAATAATGCCCCAGAGATGCAGATGCTGCTAGTCTGTGGATCAGGCTCTGAGTAGCACAGGTTTAAGTTATGGGATTAAAGACCTTGCCTGTGAGATTCAAACAGTCAGATAAGTGTGCTCCCAGCTTGAGCATTTGATATTGTTTCCAGTTCTCATCTTAAAGGGTCTTCAGTTTACTTTCCCATTAATAGCACCCAATTACTTTGGTGGTGCTTCCTCACTCAGAACACTTTCTCAGCAGTGCACAACTCTTAATTTTGCTGCCAACATTCCATTATGTTTATTCAGGTAACCCCATCCTAATCTTCTTTACCTCTGATTATTCAGTTGCATGAGTTAATACATTCCTCTTTTCATTTTGCCAGTTTAAGTACTTTATATCCTTTCCCCAAAGGTGTATTTGCTATGACTCATGGCTCTTCCATTAATTTCTTAGGTTTACATATTCTTTCCATGTTAGTGCATTAGCATCAACTCCATTCTATAGTCCTTCTCACTATTTTACACCTTAGTTTTGACTTCAGTTTTCCCTACATTTTTGTTCATAAAAAGAATATATAATGTATGATTTTTTCCATTCAAGAATAATTAAAATTACCTGTCTAATTTGTTAGAAAATTGTATGAGTCAGAGAGTCCTATGCTTATAATACTTACAAGAATCGGAGACAACCAAGCCCAAATAATTGAACAATTAATAAAAAGGCAGCATGTCTTCTATCTTTTGCTATGCTCAATAAATGGGGATCTATACAACAAGATTCCTTTGTCTTGACAAAAAAAAAAAAAAATAGAGATTCAGTCCTATTTTAATACAACCACCATCTTTTGGCCCCTTCATTTCTATAAGAATGTTATGGTGACTTCCTCAAAATGTTGTGCTGTAGCTCTCAATTGGGTAAACTGTTCCTCACTCAGGGAGTATTTGAAAAAATTGGGGAGAGGAAGTTTATGTTGCCACGATGACTGGCATGGTGGATGCCACTGACATTGAGAGTTTGGGGATGTTAAACAGCCTGCAATGCATGTGATGGTCACATCCATAGTACCCCCTGGTTCCCGCTGAAGATCACAATGAGAATATGACTGCATTATATGTAAATTTGTATTATGTGAATTGAAGGGGACAAAGTGTTGTGTCAGTAAATTCTCTGTTTTGGGGAAGAATGTAAAATAATGAAAATAACTTTAAATAAAAACACTTTGAAACTGAAATTTCCCAAACAGGCAGACATAGGAATTGTACATTGTTACCACTATTGCCATATAGCAGTGCTTTATAAATTGGAAATAGGGATTCCAGCCATATTTGTCAGTTCATATATTGAGGTATGTGAAGTCTGGATTGTGAAAATTTTTAAGATAACATCTCTTGTATTTCTTCTGTCCACTGCATTCAATGGAACAGCAACTTTCTCTATGAGACCCATAAACTGTATTACTTTAGACATTTGATGTACAATTGTTATATATTACAGAGAGGAGGCAGAGAATTAAAACCGGTTCCTGCAAGATAGAAATGACTAGAATTATCTGCTATTTGGATAATTAATTGGTAATGTATTATCAAAAGAAATGTATGACTCACCAGTAATAATAATAATAACCAATATAATGGGTATATTAATGGCTTGAGCAGGTAAAGTTCAAACCAAAGTAAGAGTCGCAAATGATTAGTGAGTTATATTGGCTTATAAAGGCAATTAGGGGATTTCCAGAGAGGATGTTACAATAATTGGTTGATATTTAGGTTCCTTTTTACAAAGGAGGGTCTTACAAGGAGGAGACTGATCATGGATTTGTTATTATAGAATACATGTCTATTTCTGATATGTTATCTCTACTGGACAAAAACCAGTTTATTTTCAGTTGCTGCCTAAATTGCAGCTTTTATAGGGTACATTCCATTTTTTCAGAAAGCCTTCAGTTTTATTTTTAATTCTTTGGAAAATTCTTGTCACATCCTGAAAAAGAGATCACTCCCAACAATGCCAATGTAGGAAGACAATTTATCTTACTTAACATTGTAGGTCTGCAAATGTCAAGAATTCTGGAGAAGGTAAATATTTGAATAGCAATTCCCAACGAACAGACACCTAAAAGCTCCCCATCTGACTCTTCTACTCAGAGCTCTCATCCTTTAACATGGTATGAGTGGATCTTGAATTAGGAAGAGACTGAAGATAGTGTGTAAAGCTTGCATTCTGAGATTTAGGATGTATGTATGCTTCAAGTAGAAGAATGTCAATTAAAAGAATAATCCGCGATTCTGCAAGTCAAACAGTTTCTCTTGTCATTATATTGATCTAAGCAGGATCATGCCTTTAATAAGCTTGGTTGTGGCTGAAGTAATAAAGTCCATTGCATCATCTCACCTATCCTTATATAATTTAGAGTAGAATGTATGTAAGTGTGGGGACATGAGGGAAGGGTAGCAAAGGGCAGGGGGGGTTGGTTATAAAAGAACAAATCTTGGATGTGAATTAAAGTAAATGTACATTGAAATTCTGGCTCTGTTTCTTCTAAGCTATATGGCTTATGAAAGTTATTTAATCTCTGTCAATATCTGTTTCCTTAGCTGCAGAATGGGAATAATAGTGCTTGATCTGATCCATCACATGACCTGTTAGCAATATTATATCAGACAAACCATGTGAAAGCAACTAAGAGTTCACCTTCTGCATAGTAGGTGGCCATTATAATGGCTGATTCTAAATAACATGCCATATTTTTGAAAGTATTTAGAAAGATCAAGTTGTACTTTGAATTGAAAGTTGTGGCACCTTGGGTTTTCTGTCTGCCTGGCTCATTAAATTTAGAAGCAGTTAGTCACAATAAGAGAGCTGAAGGTCTCTGGGAACGACATATTGTCCATGTGTGGTCTACAAACAACTTTAATACCCAGTGGTGACCAAATGCTTTCCTCAGAGTGGTATGGAGTCTATCATGCTAATTGGATTTCAATAAAATGTAATTCTTGGGCAGAGGTCACAGCAATATCTGTACTCCATCAGACACGAATGTCACAAGACTAACTGGGAATACAGAAAATAGGTATTTGATCAGGGGGTGTAACATTTGGAAATATATTCCCTGGTCCTCACAACATTTCCAAATAAACAAGAGGAACAGGATTATTTAAATCTTAAGGACTGTTTATCCTCCGATGTCACCAATAATGTAGCCTCCACGTACATTTCTGGGATTAGTAGTTTCTATTATTTTTCCTCCCAAACTTGAACTTTTTGTTTTCCTTTCTGTTAAACACAAAGAGATGGAACTATTCAGCAAGGTCAAAGAAAAGCATTGACTCTGCTTCAAGGGGGAGAAGCAGGAGGCTTGGAAACCATGCAGCAAGTATGAGTCAACTAGAAATTTATTACTTAAATTAGATAAACAGAATAATTTTCAGTGTAGCATTTCACTGTTTAAAAAGCATTTCTTAAGGGAGCGGATGTGCTCAGTGGTTTGAATACCTCTTTCCCATGTACGAGGTACCTCCTAAAAAATAAAAAAAAAGTAGAAAAAATAAAAAGCATTTCTTACTTCATTCTGCATGAAGAAATTAGGGCATGTTTTATTAGTTTTATTTTATAAACTGGGGCTGGGATAAGTTCAGTGAGCATGTCAAAATCCTTGAATGTCAATATCACTCAAGGTCCTAACACAGGCTGTTTGCTCTACCTGGAAATTATTTTTGTTCTCTGTTTTCCTACTCATGTCCTTTTTGCATAGTCATTGCCTTCTTAGCCTTCAGATTTCTATTTAAACATCATAGCCTCTGAATGCCATCATTTGCTACACCCCACTGCAGTGTTACATCTTCCATTTTTACACATTCTTATAAGACTTTGAACTTTTTCTTCAAAGTGTAATTATATTTTTAGTTGCATCATAATTTGAATATTTACTCTCCATTTATTTCCAAGCACCCTGTGTCCAAGCATTCTATATTTCTTATTATCTGCTGTAGCCTAGGGACTAAATTAGTGTCCAGCACATACTAGAGACTTAAAGAGTGTTACATAAATGACTAGATCTTTAAGGGGAACTTAATATCATATAATACTAGTTTTTTTAAAATATAAGTGAAATAATAGCACTTTTTGTAAGTTTTGTTCATTTAGATTGTAAAAGATTTATAAAGCTGGGGTAGTCTAGTGTCCATTCTCCACTTTAGTAACACTTAAGAAGGATAATTAATGCACTCTATGGTTTAAAAAACATTTTTCTTGTATGTTATCTCATTTTAAACCTCTTTAGGCCAGGTAAGTAATTACTACTCAATTTTCAGGTGAACAAAATGAACTCTAGTATATTTATATTTGGTGTGTGCATGTGTGTGTGTGTGTCCTAGAACAAAGTCACTTATCTGGCATCCAAACAAAATATTCATCTCCTTGATAGTTCAAACTTCTCTTTTTCTGAATAATTCAGGTTTAACTGAAAATGCATCTTATATTTTGTCAAAATGTTATTTTAACAAGTTTATGTGGGTAAAGGACTCATTAATTTTGTTCCAGGAACCAGGAACACCTGTTGGCAGAAGTTATGTTTATAATAGGTATTTGTAATAGTTAATTTTATATGTTGACTAAACTAGGTTATAGTCTCCAGTTGTTTGGTCAAGCACTAGTCTAGGCGCTGCTACCAATGTATTTTGTAGCTGTAATTAACATCTACAGTCAGTTGACTATAAGTGAAAGAGATTGCCCTTGAAAATGCAGTGAACCTCATCCAATGAGTTGAATGCCTTAAGAGCAAACAACTTAAGTTTCCCAAAAAAGAAGAAATCCTGCCTCAAGACTATAAAATCAACTCTTGCCCAAGTTCACAGCCTGCTGGCCTGCCCTACAAATTTCACACTTACCAACCCCCACAATCACATGAACCAGTTCCTCATGATAAATCTAATATAACATACTCACACACATATATCCTATTGGTTCTGTTTCTCTGGAGATCCCTGACTGATACAGTGGGCTTTGATGTGTAAGTACATGTTAACGGAATGTTTGGGGCAGAGTCTAGTTGGTCCCCAATTCTGATTTACTAATATGTTCTCAATATTCCAACTATCATGTTGCTGTTCACATGGCCGCTGAGATGATCACCTTTTTATTATACCTTATTTGTGATGATGTAACTAAGTTATGATAAAATAGAATCAAAGTGCCACGTGCAAGTTCTGGGAAGTGTCCTCAAAGTGAGGGTATATTTCTTCACTTGCTCCAGTTCTGGTGCCGGGAGCTAGAACAGCCATAATGAACAATAATGTGAGATGGAAGGCATATATAGAAGATGGCATGGCCACAAGTGAGAAGAAACCTGGGTCTTTAATATCGATGGATACAACTTACCACTCCTAGACTCTTTACCTTTGGACTTCAATTAAGTAGGAGGGAAATATAAGCTTTAACATTATTTAGGCCATTTTTTTTACTTAACCATTGAATGTAAATTTAATGATAAAGTATTCAATTGCAAAATAAGGACTAGGGTATCCCAAAATAAAGGAAAAGTTTGAGGAGGGACTTATAGGCAAGAATTGTATAGGAAGATCAGAAAACAATGGGTTATTTTTCTAGAATATATGATGCCTGAGATCCTTAGCTAGAGATGAGGCTTGTAAAGGTAGCTTAGTATGGGGCACATCTTTCATGCCTACTAAAGAATTTGGGCTCTGAAGAAAACTTTCTGTTGTACATAGGCCCTAACCTGCTATTAGGTCCATCTCATATAATGGTGGAGACTTTCAGTGGAATTTAGAAATATTTTTTATTTATTTGTTTGTTTATTATTTATTTATTTATTTATTTTTAATTAGGGAGGTTATGCATTTACAAAACAATCATACATAACATACAGAATTCCCATACCTCACCCCACCACCAATACCTTGCATTGTTGTGGAACATTTGTTACAATTGACAAAGAACATCAAAATATTACTACTAACTATAGGCCAAAGCTTACGTTAGGTGCATTTTCCCCATAGATCACCCTATTATTAATACCATGTAATAGTAGTGCACATTTGTTATACTTTATGAAAAACATTCTCATCTTTGTACTGGTAACCACAGTCCATCATCCACCATGGGGTTCACTGTGCTACATATCCCATGTTTTATATAATCCATCCAAAGTATACATTTAGTGGTTCTTAGTATCATCCCAGAATTGTGCTGTCATCACCTGAGTCAATTTTAGAACATTTTCATTACTCCAAAAGGAAAAATCCTTCACCCCCTTCTACCATCCAATTGTTGATTCTTAGCATTGATATAGTACCTTCACTGATATTGATGCAAAAATGTTGCTGTTAACTATAGTCCATAAACTACATTAGTTGTTTTTTATCCTTTTGATTTTGATATGCAGCTCTCTTACGTCATTCAACCCAAAGGAGGATGTCTTTATTCTTCCTTGATGTGCAGACATTCTGCAATCTTACTCACCTGCTAGAAGCTGACAGGAGAGTTAATTGTTATTTATATTTGATACCAGTCCAAAAATCAATTTGATCCCATTCCTTCTGCTCCTGAGTGGCTACAGAGGATGTGGCACTCAGGAGAAGTCTGATATAAGAAAGGCACCTGTCAGAGTATCAAGCGCCTTGCCCTAAGGATCACATCAACCCTAGAGAATTTAGTCTCCTGATGTAATATGTCTAACTTGTCTCATTCACTGACTATGTTGACATGTAATGCATGGCAGAAGAATAGAAAGGGAAGAAAGTTGCAGAAATTTTTATGACTTATTGACAGTATATTCTGTGCTGTACAAAACCGGGAAGAAAGGTCTTTTCAACTGGGATTGAAATCTGTGAGCAATCACAAATGGAAAGCCTATGTTTGTACCATGGTGTTCTTCTTGAAACTGACTATCTAAAATTGTGCATAAGATTTCCTGACTGAGAAAAGAAACACTCCCGAGGGGATCCCATATAAAAGGAGAATGGCCTTTCCTATGGCAGAAACATGACAGGCTGCTTCATTGTCATTGATGAAAACATCATCTTCCTTGTTCTCAGTGTCCATGTACCTGAAAGCCAAATACATGTAAGCAGACACCTGGAGTTAGCTTCAAGATGCTATAGATGGTGGAGAACTACTAAAGTATGGAAGACTGAATTAAAAAAAAAAAAAATACTGGTGAGGAGAATGCTCCTCTGGGAAATTTTGTGGTTCCTATTAATTGAACTCTTCTCCTAGCTCCCATTAATGTACTGGACTCTCTGGTTCCGAGTCTTCTTACCACCTTCTTTTCAATTTTGCATTTACCTACATCTGTGAGAGGCAAAAGGAAGAGAAAGTAAGTCATCTTTCAGTTCTTCCTGTATCACAGCATCCCCCAGTATTCTACACTAAATTAACTCAAAGAATTCTTGACTCCTTATATCTCTGACCTTGAAATTTGTCATGAGTGCCCTTTTTCAAATGTGGCCCTTAAATGAAAGTGTGATTTTATTTTAAAATGGTTTATTACTGTGGTATATCAAATCATGTACCCCAACAAAAGATGTGTTCTTAATCTTTATTTCTGCATTCCTGTGGGAGTGAACCCATTTGTAAATATGACCTTTCAAAGATGTTATTAATTGAATTGTGGACAAATTCAACCAGAGTGAGCCCTACTCTGTATTACTGGAGGCCTTATAAAGAGAGGAAATTTGGATGCAGGCAGTTACTAGAAATGAGAAGTCAGAAGTCACAGAAGCCAGAAGTCAGAGAAGACCACAGGAGGAGACCAAGTATGTCATCATGTGATGGAGGCAGAGATACAAGTCAAGGAACCCCAAGGATTGTGGCAAGCCATTACCAGAATGCTACAGGCCCTGAGAGAAAACATGGCCTTGGCAATGCCTTGATTTGGGACTTCTGGGCTCTAAACGCATGAGCCAGTACATTTTTAAACCAACCCACCCATTGTGTGGCATTTGTCATAACAATCCTGGAAAAGTAAGGTCATGACCTTGAGCTTTCTCAGCTTCAGTGGGAAATTTTAATTCAATGGCTCCAATTTCAATTGCTCAAGTTTCAATTCACCAACATTGCTTTGAACATCCTGTAATTCATAGCACTGGCAACTTCTAGAATTGTAACTGGCTTCTGTTTACCTATAAAACTCCACCTGATATAAGCAAAGTAGGGGTTGGCCTTTATTCATCAAGTTCCACAGTGCCAGGTGACAGGAGCTGTGTGGTCTCTTCTTAGGTCATATGCCATCATATCAAAATCAAAAGATAACATCAGTGAATAGCAGCTAATGGTAGAGCCATCATAGTAACTGAGTACTGAGGGAGTCTAGAAAGAAGGAAAACTAAAAATGTTTACTTCCCACAGTTCAGAAATAAGGAAAGAATCAGAAAACAGGAACTCTAGAAATAGGTTAAGACAAGTTAAGAGCAAAACAGAGTAAGTAGTAGAAGCTGTTAGATTAGAAAGCAATGTAGTTTGTCAAAAGCCAAGTGAACTATAAAAAGAGATACACCAAAAAGCATTGGCAGCAATGTGACCTTAAAAATAGTCAAGTTCTGCCTTTGCCAGAAAACCTCTTAAATAGATTCTGGTTGACTGAAGCCAACATCAGAGATTGCAGGTGGAGATCACTAAACTCTGTTAGGGATGTGGTCAGGTTGTTAACGTAATAAGATTGAATAGGGTAGTATGGCCTTAAAGTTAAAGACAAGTTCTGATCAAAAGAATTGCACACTTACCTTTGAAGTGTATGTTCAGGTACTACTAAGGACTAGAAATATTCTAAGCATAGAAAGCACAAAGATAGTTAAGAAATGGAACCTAGAATGTAGGGGCTTAAAGTTTAATGAGGGAGAAGTCATGAGAGCAACTCATTATTAGCAAGATATTTTTGTAACCACGAATTTTAAGAGTACTCCACAGAAGTTATTATTGTGGATGGATTTGTAATACATCTGAATGGAGATCGGGGCAATAATAGAACTGGCAACAGCTAATAAAACTTTTATATTAAGGGATGCCAGATTGTGTGTGTGTGTGTGTGTGTCACATTTGAGAACTATTATTGGATTAGATTGACAAGATGGGGGGAGAAGAAGATGACACCCATGTTTTCAGTATCTGGAAATGTCTGGGAGTATTACCAGAAATAAGGAGTAAAAGAAGAGGATTTCTTGTGTGGGTGTGTGCATGTGGCGGGATGGGGGGCAGGCGAGGGAGTAGGTGCTATAGGAATGGATATGAACAGCCAAAGTCTATAATGACTCAGTTACCTGTGGTCCCTATGTGATTGTCAGGAAAGTGGACATGTCAATCATATGTGGCCCATGTGGTTAGTAGAACAACTCAGACTGAAATTATCCTTCCATTTTTTAGTTAACATAAGGGAATTGATTCATTTATGACTTTTCCTTGATTGGCCTTACACAGATGGAGCTTAAAGAAATATCAACAAAGGATAATGTTACTCACTCTTCTGCTGGTGATTTAAAAAAATGTGCTTGCAGAAGGAAGAATAATATAATTTTTCCATCATTACAAGAATAATTTGATCTCACAACTGTATAAATGAGATGAAATGGAGAAATATCACACTTACCCAGATTAATACTATAGAAAATGCATTGACTTGATTATCTAGATCATTTAAAATCTCATTTGTCTTAAATATATTTGACTATGTCTTCAAGAAACAATGAAACTGGATTTGATTCCAGTGTCTTCCGCCTTCTAATAGATTAGTATTCATCATATTATTCAATCTCAATAATATCTAACTTCTTTATCTAGAAATTAAAAGTATTAGCCCAGAACTCACAAAGCCAACAGGTGATTCATGCTTCAGGGCTTCTGTTTTCTTATAGCTCAGTCATGTACCAATGCCTTGAGTCCAAGGATAAGTCCTCTGAACTGGAAAGATAGAATAGAGACCACACATCTTATTCTCCTGTGACTTAAAAGTGATTCACGACACTTCTGCTTTCATTCCATTGGGGAGAACTAGTGCCATGCTCTTACCTTGATGCAGGATGGAAGTGAAATGCTGACCTTTGGTGGACAGCTGTGCTTCTGCATATTTCCTCAAGGTTGAGATCATACCACATGTTATTATTGTGGTATCATCCGAACAGATTTACTCTTCTAAAAATGTACCTAAATAAATCATAGCATCCATGCCCTATTCAGTACAAAGTAGCAAGAATATTTTAAGTACCTACTATGCATCTAGTACTCTACCCAGTACTGTGGAGAATATGGAATACATAGGATATGGGCATTAATTAGTAATTTGCCAGTTTTAACAAGAAGTGAAGCAGCAATACTTGGACCAAGATAAATGCAACCAATTGCACACTGTGAGCTCAGGGCAGGAATTCACCAGCAACTTTTTAAGGAAGGCACCTTTCTGAACTTGAAGCATAAATAAAATGTAGATAGGAATAGAGGAAGGAGAAAGATATTCCAATATAGAGAGGGTAAAGAAAAACCATGAATCACAGTCCAGCTCTTCCAAAAATCACAATTGTAACTTACAAGCCAAATCTTTCATGAGGTTTTCATATAAGACATTCTTTATAAATGACAGAAGGCTTTTAGCCAATTGGTGATAAAATGGAATTAATTAAAATTTACTTGATCTCTCAGAGTGTTCCAAACACTGTACTTTACTCAGCTATTTTGAAAAAGATTGATTTTATTGGTACTATTTCATCATTTTTATCCCATGGGCATAAAGAAATGCCTTTCTAAGAATGCTCTAGTATGGCATAGTGTTTATTTAAACTGCTTTCATTTTTTGTATCCATTTGGTTTAACACTTAGAAAGAACTTGATGTTATCAAAGAAAAACCACAGCACAAATCACAACTGTCAACTCTTATAGTTTTAGGCTTTAACTGACTAAGATGAATTACTTCATCATTGAATAAATCATTACTAATCATAATTTGTGTATGTTCTTGGACTGAGTAATTGAGACTGGTGGCATTACAGCCTGCCCAGAACTAATTGCTATAAATGTGCCAGATGTTGTAAAAATCTGGACACATTTGTGATAAAGCCGAATGGCACAAATTTGGTATGAAGCTGGAAGTGCATGATTTAAGGGAGTAATCTATATTTCTGACATTATAGGTCAAAGAAATATAGTAAGTATAGAGAGCTTTTATTAATATTGTAAAAGGTTATTTCCCTCTGCACTAAAAATGCTTTTTTTTTCTTTTATGTCTTGATCCTAATAGATCTGGACTTGACTATAAATTTCTATGCCTACAAAGGGTCTGTGGAAAAATAAGAAACCAAGGTTTAAATTAGAACACTGTTCTCTTTATTTCAGGCATTAATAGAGACCCCTGCCTTGTTCCACACAAAAATGCATAATAAAATACAATGTTTCTATTCTTTAAGAGTCCTAAGATTGTTAGGACAGCAATGATATGTTAGGAGGAAAAAAATCTCTTTGGCACTTTCGGATTCTGTTAGAATTAAGCTGCATATTCCAACATTAAATAATAAGCAAACATTACTTTGAGGTTATGGGTATCAATATTTCCATTTTCCATGCATTGTTATGGTAATAAAGCCTTTTAGTCAAGGAAAATATGAAGCCATAAAACTTAATGCTCGATTTGAGGAGCAATTACAGCAAATTATAAGCAACTGGGTTGTACAAAAACTGCTATGAATAAAATTTTAAAGTATAATAATATACTGTAAGCATTTATATAGCTGATACTATCCATTTATTTTAAGTGTTAGTCTTTATAAAGATAATTACTGAGAAAAAAAAAAGCTGGATTCCTGAAATAATTATCATGTTCATTACTTGGAAGGATAGGTTTCAAATAAATTTCAGGTTAAGCGTTTATAATAGAGTTCTGGTATAAAGTGCCATATTTTCTTTTCCATCTCATTTAGTGCAATAGAGAATTTGTGGCATGGTCATAGCAACATATATTTATGTGTGTGTGTGTATGTGGTAACTTTGGCGAGACAATATCTTTAATGTTAATTAAATGTTGCAGATATTTTACAAAATTTTTCATGTTTAACTCCTGATATTTTCAAAACTATAATTAATATGCTTAGAAACCTTCTAAAGGACTAAATTTAAGAATACATGAACTGTAAAATCTTGTCTAAAAAGTTCACCATGATGGATGTCTTCATAGGTACACTCTCACTGAATCATAAAAGACTGAAGCAATAAGTAACCAAGCATAGATCTATATTGCACATGAAAAAGGGTGCACAATAAATAATTGTTGATTTCGTGTCTTTATTATAAGCTTTTACTAAATCCATTTTATCCCTCTTTGGTCATTTGAGTCATATTTATATTTAATTGCCATTTATATTCTCACTATTTTTGATGAGAATAATAATATCAATAAACAAATTCATTTGAATATTGCAAAATTTTAATTATATAGTGTACATTCACAACATGCTTTGATAATATATGTTAGTTTCCCCACTAATTTTTTTTAAACATATTTTCTCTCTTCATTTATTCATACAGATTATTTGGAATAATTTGAAGTTAACTATGATACATTCTTTTTGTAAATTATTGGTTTATTTAATAACCTTTCAGCACAATTCTAAAAAACAACCCTTTCACAGTAGCAAAAATTTAGGAGGTACCTAAGTAAACGTAAGAGTGAATCATTCCAAACCTCTATAGGGCCTTTGGTATTCTGAATAAATCCTTGCTGATGGCCTGAATGTATGAACATAATGCAAGAACATTCAGAAGACATATAGAGAGCTGGTCCTACCCAAAATTGCTTTCCTGAGATGTGACTATGCCCATAACAGTTCTTGAAACAGTAGGCCTTGGTTATAATGTTTGCAATGGCTCACTGTCAAGCACTGATTGACTCAGAGATAGGCACCTGCTCATTCATTGTCTGGCTTTGTATTGGCTTACAAAGAAAATAAAAGAACGAGGGTCTGCATTTAGACAGTGATATCTTGGAGCTGAAATATCCATTGGGTTAGGATCAGAATTAGGGCCACAGAATTAATCCAAAGATACATGCTAATCAGCATAATACTGGAGAAGAAATCATTCATAAGCAGATTAAACTGTTATTTAGGAAGAAAAGATATACACACATACTCAGGAAATGAGCTCACATACTTCCCCGTGCACCAAGAAAAAATAGACCTGTATTCTTTGTAAGTGATAACTGAAAAAGCTAACTCAGTTTTTGAATTTTATATTGAAGTTCCAGCCTCCAGGAGATCAGTTGTCTTCGTCTGTTTGTGTGTTTGCTAATGGATATCCAAGGAATTGATGTTGTATCCTTGATTGTATACCCTTTTACTATAAGCTACTCTCAATAGGTTTCTTTAAGTTGTGGTAAAAAAATAGCCCAATATAGAAAAAAAGATAGAACAATAAGCAGACCCAGTAAAATGAGTAAGAATGACAACTTTCCAAGACTATCTTTTCTTAAATTGAAATCGTAAACAGATTACACAACCAGGCACAAGCTTATGGTTAGAAAGAACCAGTACTGGATTCCCTGAGAAATACTTCATGTTCTACAAAAACATGGGGGTAGTGAAAGAAATCAGGAATGCTTCACAAAAGATTCAGCTGTGGTCTAGTCCTTTAGGCTCCTAATTTTTTCTTTATTGATTCGTTTTCCAGACTGAGTCTTCTAAGTGTTCAACATTCACCAGTTAATTAAAACAAGTGCGGAATTTTGTAATTTAATATTGAAAGATAGTAAGAGGAAATTGGCAGAGTTAAAAAGACAGATTATTGAGGGTAAGAGAAGAAGAAAATAGTCAAAGGAGTGGAAGAGAGTATCAAATCATATAAGTGAATAAGAGCAGAGCTTTTTCCTTCCACTTCTTTTGTAGCCCAGAGAATAATTGCCATACTTTAGAATCTATCTTTAGAGCAATTGTGCCCTTGTTCACCAAATACCTACATTCTAGAAGGTTCTGTACTCCACCCCCCTCAGTCTCTTACAATTTCCCCACTCTTTCTCAGAGGCTTCATTTTGTCATTAGGCTTTGCATCTCATCTTAGTTATCGGGCTGCTATGACAAATACCACAGAATGTTTTTTGCCTTAACAACAGGAATTTTCTGGCTCATGGTTTAGAGGTTAGAAGGCTTGCTTCCTCTTGGGGTTGGTAACATTCTGGCTGGCTGGCAATCCATGGGTTGCTTGGCTTTTCCGTCACATGGCAATATCCTCTTCTTTCTCTCTGGTTCCCACTGATTCCTGGCTTTTTTCTCCAGTACAAAGTCTCCAGTAATCTGGATAAAGACCCACTGTCTTTCAGTTAGGTCATATCTTAGCAAAAATTACCTTTCTCAAGAGGTGCATTCACAATGGGTTCATCCCCAAAAGTGTGAGGATTAAGATTAAGAACATGACTCAACTGGAGTGCATAATCCAACCTACCAAGCATCTTTTCCCTAAAAATTTACAGTTTCCTAATCAGCACACATTCTTGTTTCTGTAGGAAAATATTAGAGCATTCAGTTATTGAGAAATAATACAAAACAAATATTCAGTTTTAACTGTGAGCTGGATTGGGGTTTATTTTCAATTATTTCTTTGAAAATTATTTTTTAATAATGTTGTGTAAGGGATGTAGAATTGCCTCGAAGATGAATATACAGTAATAGTGTGATTATTAATAACAATCTTCTTACATTGAACTCTCTCAAACTTTATTTCTAATGCAAGCATATGACAAAGAGCTACCAAATTAAATAAAAATAAACCAAAACCTAAAGAAAATTAACATCCAAATTCCTATTCTGTCTCATAGAAAAAAGGAACTCTTTAGTTTTCTGTTTCCTTTTCACCGCTCCTGAATTCACCCTTTACACATGTCCTTACTCCTCCCCTAGGGCAGCAGGCTACCCATTTTATTGGGCAGAATTTATTGCATCAATTATCCACATTTACTTTTGCATGGGGTCACACACTTTCAGTGTTCAGGGCTAAAAAATTATACACCCGGGTATCATATTATGGCTTCTTTCTTTTTCCGTGTAGCCAAAATAATAAAGATGGCTAGTTCATTTTTCTACATGGAAAGAAACCAAGCCATTTGGGGCACTTCAGTCTCAGTGTCTTCTTCTGAAAAAAAGTTAGATAATTTCCTAAGAGGGTACCATGAAGAGTTATAGGAATATAAAAGTAAATAAAGTATATACCAAGTATAGATAAGTACACAGTTAATGTTTACTATATAGTAAACATTCAATTAATGGTAGCCAATGTTGTCATTTTAATTTTAGGTGTTATTTTGTTTTGATGCAAAACATCTGGGTAAATAAAACACAATTGAGACACGAAGCAGACCATTCAGTTAGCAATATCAGAGCCAAACTATGCCTAACCGAAAACCCACTTCTTCCAGGCAAATTTATATCTGGTTAATTTGAATTCTTACATCTTCTTCAAGCCCACAGATTTCAGATTTTTTATTTTGGTACAACAATAAATCAACCTTTGTTTAGACATGGTGCTATTTCCTTAATCCTGGCCAAAGCCTACCATTGCATCACATGTTTCAGCCACTAAGTCAGAATGTTCTTAAATTGAACTTTGACCTAGCCACAAAACTTTGCACATTTTTCTACCTAAAGATATCTATTGCATATTGGAAGGCTCTTTGCCTCCATTTCAAGTAATTTAATTTTCTGTTACTTCAGAGAGAAATGGCTAAGAGAAATACAGATAGTGAATCTGAGGTATGCTAAAATATCATAAGAAGCAAACTAATACGATAAGGCCAGTTTTCTATCAATCTTTATGTCATAGCATTTATTAAATATTAACCTAAAGAGACATGCTTTTAAATTTTAAAGATCACAGCAGAGGAATATGCCTCATTTTGATGTCATTATTTATATTTCATTTCTGGCCCTTCTTTTGATTCTCATTTATAGTAAAACTAGATTACAATGGCTAAGGTTAATGAGACAATTAACTTTATACATGATACCAATTACAAAGATTGTTTTACTGTAATTAACCATAGTGACTTGTAGCAGAGTTCTTTGTTCTTATACATATATTTTTTCAGGACTTCTCAAGGCTTAAGGGAATCATTTGGAAAGTTTCAAAAGCATATTGAGAAGCCAGATGTAGAACTATTTAATTAAGTTTTGCTATGGGAAATGAAATGAACATGAATCATGTGAAATACAAGTTTGTGGTAGTCAGCAGTATATCAGTTTCCAAATAGATAGATACAGGCATTCACGTGAGAGCTTTTAGTGTGTTTCTAGAACCTCCCGTTTGACCTTTTCTTAAGTCTGGTTTTCAAATGTGCTTGTTTTCTGACTGATGTATTCAAAATGCTTCTTTTCTGCTGACAGTGCCTAATTTTGTTGTTTTATGGGGATGCAGCTTGAGAAATTTGCAAAGACATGACCAGTAGCTCGTATACAAAAAATGGATTTCAGAAATTGAAGAGCTGTGATGTTTCTTGTGTTTCTCTCCTTACAGTGAGGCTTGTCAGCACCTCATGCAAATGAACTTCATAATTTTAAGGATGGAAACCTTTAAAGGTATACCCACTGTCAGGATTTCACTTGCTTTCATGATTTTTCACGATTTCACTTGCTTTTTCCTCTTATATAATCTAGGATCTTTAAGCAACTTCCTTCAGGTGCTCAGAGAGGATAAGGAACCAGTTTGGCAAAGGAATTGGACATCAAGATGAGACAAACAACTGCTACTTGAAAATGAGTTTTGTTTTTTTTTTCTCTTTAAACATGTCTCTGAGGTTCTTATTTCTATTATGCTCTCTGTCATTGTTAAGTGAAGCAGTAATTAATTTGCTTTTCTGCTATTGTATGAAATTCTCTATTTCATTTAACTTTAAAATTTTTTTTTTAGAATTTCAATGCTTTCTTCTCCCCAGCCCCCTCCTACCCCAGAATGACACAATGACACATTTCTGTACACTGGTATTCTAATTAGTCTATCCCCTGACACAATTTTAATTAGCTTTATGATTTTTCTGGCTGACTTTTCTTCATTGACAATTGCTACTGTGCTTTTTTAAAAATGGTGATATTTACTTTATAATCTTATTTACTTATTGAAATCCTCCTATACCTTGCACAAAAAGAGGATCTTTTTTCTTTTACTAACAGGAGGCAGATTTACAGTAAACCAAACAACAGATTTCTAACCCGATCAGCCTTTTGGACATCTGGGCCCTGGATAGCAGTCTAAAAGTGTCTGTGTGCAGAGGCAATCACTCAGCAAGGCAGCCTCATCACTTTCTCCATCAGAGGTGGGAATTCCCAGCAACGGCTGACAACTGAGCCATAAATGGTCCAGGGTGAGCTGAGCTTGGTTGTTTGGTTTTTGTTTGTTTTGTTTTTGATACCAATATATAGCTCCATGAAGATTTTCTTATATTATTTTACAATGTTTCTCTATCATAATTTTTCTGTTCTTCTAAATTGGCAACATCCTTCTCATTCCAGTCAGCAATTACTGAGTTTCCTTAGTGGTTGAGTGTATAGGAATAGCTTGTAAGATGGTGAACATTTAATATAACTACAACCTCGTTCCAAAATTACCCGAAAGATGTAAAGTAGTAGTTTGGGATTTAAAATCTGTAGAAACCCATTTCTTCTCTTTTTCCAGTTACCCAATTGCAGCACCAACATGCAATCTCTATCTCCCACTCTTGCTTTAAGTACAGAACGGTTAAAGGGGAAATATTGGAATCAGGAATATCTGATATACCTCATCTGTAACTCCAATAACTATGTTCACTTCCAAAAATTGAGAATAAGAATTAAAGAAAAGGAGTATGTTTTAAGAAGTTAAAATTCTGAGATATAGTTTTTAACTACTTTTTGGATTTCTGAATATCATTTCCAAATCCTTTATTTGAGCCAAATAAAGGGGCAAATGAGGGCATGTCACAGGAATTCTCAAGCTCCAGTTATTTAAAATCAAATTTTTCTGTGTCATAATGTAAGGATAACACGTGCAAAGCAATGGTAATATTCCTCCAAAGAAACTAGAGAGAACAGATTTCACATTGTATACTCAGAAAATACATTTTTGGTTTCACAAAAAGGCATTAAATAATAAAAAGCAAAATGTTTAAGAAAACAGGATATGAAATCTGACAGATGAGGCTTAGTTCTATTTTCAGCCTTGCCTGGTAATAACCGTCCAACCACGAGAAAATTACTTAATGTCTCTAAGCTTCAATTTCATCATCCAAGCAATAGGTATGATTGTAGAACATACCAATTAAATAAGATAAAGCATCCAAAGAATTTAGCACGAAGTCATATTAAAAGTATAACATGATGGGGGGGCAATAAATTTAAAAAATGAAAGTATAACATAGATTGTATTGTTATCATTATAATGATCATCATTATTATGGCATTTAGATTTGACTAAATTTGGTTAAGTATGGGCTAATTGCAATCTGATTATGTACTGTTTATATGAATTATACTTGTTTATGGTCTTGTAGAGTATTACTTTTTGACTTTTATTACAGTGGGGACTTTTAAGAAAAATTCTTGATTACTTTGATTGATTCAAGACTATGACACATAGAAGAGTTTTATAATTATAACAGTCATCGAACAATGCAAACCAGGCAGTCATCCTTCTCACATCTTAAATCTTAAAAGAGAAAATGTGAACTTTTTCTTTCAGGGTTCTGTGAAATTCACTTGACATCTCAAAAGCTAAGAAAATTTTCCTTTTTTTCCCATTTCAAACATAACATTAATGACTTTGCAGCCAAATTGATAAGAGCAGTGTCATTTGATGTCTCAGATGAAATAAGAGAGGGCAGGAGTAGCTGTGGACTCTCAGTTGTTAAGAGGCTCCTAAGTGGCAAATCTCTTAATACACAGCTTTACCTTGTCAAGAATCTTAATACCTCCAGCTGGAGTCCTGATATGCCTCAAGGTAGATCTCACTTGTTCTCACATAATCAAAAGTACCTGGTGCCATAATGAGTGAGTGAGAGATTGGCACCTGGGGGTTGCCCTCTGTGAAAATGTCCTCCAAAGTCTGATTATTCCAAAATCCCAGTACTCCCAGTACCAGATAATGCAGTGATTTTCCCTAGCCTGGTACTGAAGGCAGTCCTTGCCTTCCTCTGCAAGGTCACTCAGCAGTGCCTCTCGTTTCTCGTGTGTTTACAGTTTACTGTTGTTTTTAAGCACAGACCAATTATAGCTACCTGGAATGCCCGTATCTTTCTGAGTTTGCCTAACAGAGGTCACTAAATATCATTTTGCAAAGCCACAGGAAGTTGGGTGAAACTAAGTTTTCCCAAGTAAGGCATCTGTTTGAAATCAGACCTTGGGTTGCCTTGGTTTTTCTGCCTCACAGTATCATAATAACAGGAAAGTTATATATGGTCTTACTTCCCCTCCCCTCTCTTATTTCCTTCCCTTACTGATCTTCTTTCTCTTTTGTTGAAATTATTAATAAGGTTAATTGAGACACTACATGTGATATCAACTAGCATGAAGTCTAAACTGAATGGACAATTGAATAAGATATCCTCAAGAAAACCGTAATCAAATACAGCTATGTCTTCTAGCCAATCAATCCTCATTACAGTTTCACTCAGAAAAAATCTTTCTTTCCTTCTTCCTTTCTTCCTTCCTTCCTTCCTTCCTTCCTTCCTTCCTTCCTTCCTTCCTTCCTTCCTTCCTTCCTTCCTTCCTTCCTTCCTTCCTTCCTTCCTCCTTCCCTCCCTCCCTCCCTCCCTCCCTTCCTTCCTTCCATCCTTCTTTCTTTCTTCTTTCTTTCTTCTCTCTCTCTCTCTCTTTCTTTCTTTCTTTTCTTTTAAGATAACTATTTCTCCATTAACAAAATAGTACATGTTTAATGTGAAATAACCTGAAAATCCAATCATCTAGATTTCTGTGTTCATTCTCTTTTTCATGTATAGCCTAAGCAAATCCCTGAGGACAGTGGCATATACAAAGTGGACTGTGCTGCTAAAAAAAATGAGGTCTCACAGAATCCCTATCAATTTTACAACCATCTCACTCTAAAAAGAGTCCTTTGCTTTTCTCAGTCTCTCCTTGATTTTGAATATCGCTTTGGCAAGTTTGTGTGGGTGTATAGTAGAAAAATCATGTGCATCAGGGTATGAGAGCCCCGGGCTTGAATTCCAATCATACCTAGTACTTACTAGCTATGTAACCTTCAACACAGTGCTTAATCTCTCTTCAATAATATTGTGATGCATTTTTGCTTGTGTGTGTGTGTGTGTAATGATTTCCACTAGGGAAAACTGCCAGTTTGACTCAGAACCTCTATTTGAACTCAGATATATATCCACCTAAAATGTTTATGTGCCACTTGACATCATACTACATCACATAGGTATAAATAGAGGTAGAAGAACAAGTTCTATTCCCTATATATAGATATGTGTTTGTATGTATGTGTGTGTGTTCGTTTTGGGGTGTATGTGTGTGTGTATTTCTCTATGTCAGTGTAATCTAGAAGCATTGACTTCTGGGTTCCCAGTAAAAACACAAAGATAGAACCTGTAAATTGAAGGAATGCATATTTTGAAGGAATATCATACTATTAAATGAGAAAAAGAAAAGACCTGGAACTAATAATTTCTACACTTCTGTGGAAAAATTTATGACAAGTTTCTGCTTGAATTGTTTAAAGAAGAAGGGAAGAATATTTGACTCTTTAAGATCAATACCATAAATTTCTAGTGGAGGTAGACTACATGTGGATCAGGTTTTCTTACATATCTTTAAAGATGACAGGGGTACGTGTGGAATAGACTGATACTTGGTTTCATCTATGAAAGTTCTATGATAGGACACCAGCTTGAGAGAAGTGAGGGTTTAGTGGAGAGTCAGCTTGACATAGCAGGTTACTTTTAAATAGAGAAGGAAGCAGAAATAAGAAGGGGCTGACAAATTGGAAGCATATAGGAGTGCCAGTAGTACATATTAGTTAGGCACACAGGCTTCCCAGTACCTGGCAGCGACTAAACTATGTGCTCTGTATCAGACCAAATGCAACTCACTGACCCCCTCATATCCTTGTAAATAAATTCTAACTAGCACCATGATTCTCCACTATGTAGCTTTCCCACAAGTCATTGCAATGGCAAATGAAAGAATGGGCAGGGTATTGGGCTTCTATTTCGGAGATCTGAAACTTGATCTCATCTGCTTTCCCTTGTAAAATTCACTTCAATTTTACCTAATTCTGATGGTGCTAATTCCCACAAAGGGTTGTTGGAGTAATCAGGTAAGATATGAATATGGTCCCTATATTTTAGTGCCATCAGATTCACCTAGAAGAATAAGAGTCTGCATTTCAGGCTCTTATTTTTAGAGATTCCGGTTTATTGTAAGAGAGGTGGGGCGCTGGAATCTGCATTTTAGGAAATGACTAGATGCCTAAATTGAGCAACTTGAAACCCACTCCCTCAACATGCCATGCTTAAACGAAGGACACTGATGATGATGATAAACATGAGAACGGTAGGATGATCGTGATGACGATGACAGCGACAAAAGTAGAAGGTACCTTAATGCGAACTCGGAATAAGGGCCTCTAGAAAAAAAGTATATTTTAAATCAAATTAACTTTTTAAAAAACCTTACCAGGATGGAAATAACCGAGTCCTTCTTTGAACTTCTTATATTCCCTTGCATAATTCAAATCCTTCAGTACTTCAGGAAATGTGCGTGGGCATCAGAGATGAAAGATGGAATTTCAAAGGTAAAATTACTCCAATAAAGCCTACGTCAATGCCAGTGGAGCAGCTGTGCAAGAAGTCAGCCCTAGTATCCCTGCCACATCTCCTTTGTAGCTATCTGAGGATCAGGTCATGACGTTGAAATATCGGCAAAGAGATCTTGAATGGGATTTAGAAAATTTTTGCTCTAAGCTTAGTATACTGAAGAGTACTCTAGAAATTACATTGAATCTGGTCTCTGATTCAAATTCTTAATCAAATTCTTGCAAGTTAGTCATCCCTTAGCAAAATGTTTCATCTTTGGAAGTCTAAGTTTCTTCTTCCATAAAAAGGAGATGATAATCCTTATCTTGCAAGGCTGTTGAAAGAAAGAATGATAAAAGATATTCAAAGGAATGTGTAATGACTCACCCTATGCTTAGCATGAGTGGCTTCTAAATTACTATCAGGACTCTGTTTTCACTAGTTAATTCCATAGGAACAAGACAAAGAAAGCATTTAGAATTGGTGCAACATGAAGCGATTGAGTATGGAAACACCAGAATGATGTCTGGTCTGTTGCATACTGGCAGGGATAATAGCCACCCTATTATCAGTCTCACATTAGATATAGCAGCATTTCTTCCAAGACATGTCCTCCTCTTGGACAGGAAGGGGCTATGGAAATGTTCAGGCTTTATCTAAGTCATGGAAAGTCAAAGGATGAGGAAGTTATCCAGAAATCACATTGCTCTATTTTTTTTCTTCGTTTTTCTTTTTCTGTATACTGCTCTATTTTTAAGAACCGGGGCTAAAGATAACTGTGGAGAAGTGAAGGAAAACTAAAAAGTCACCAGGGAGTAGCCTTATCTGATTACATCCTCTCTGGCCACCCGAGCAAAATATCTTCAGCTTATTTAGGGAGGGAGATCTCAGATTAAAATATGATCTGGGAAGCAGGTGTAGCTCACTGGTTTGAGCACCTGCTTCCCATGTATGAAGTCCTGGATTCAATCCTCAGTACCTCCTAAAAAAATTATCTACTAACATTATGAATCAGTCCTAGAAAACTACCCTTGGCATTAGCATCAGTCCTCACTTTTCAAGAAAGTTAAGCTACTCTTCTTTCCCTTTCGTATTCTACGTAGGATATTGCAAGGACCATTTTCTGACTTACACGGTGATTTCAATAACTATGAGCTCTTCTCTAATTGCTCTACATGGTCTCTGCAGGCCCACATTCCGTGATTCCTTACTTTCCTTCCTCCTGTTTCTTACTCTTATCCTATTCTGGTCCATCAGTCCTAGGCAGAAGCTACCAGAGATACATTGCAGATGATGACCACTCTGAGGACATTTTATAGCCATCTAAGTCCAAGACAGACACCGAAGACCTCAAAACACAAGATTTTCTCTTCTAAGATATGGAATGGGAAAGATGAGGGAAATAATGGAACTTCAGAAAAAAGCAGAACATGAGAGTTCAAATTTCTCAAGGAAGGTCTCAATCTCAACATTCTAAGGTGTATATATTTCAAAAATTAAAGGTAGAAGGGTTCCATTCCCAGTGAGGGCATAGTATCAGCAAAAGCATGATGTGTCTGAGAAATGTTGATGAGTGATGTTCCCTCCTATAGACTATAGCTGCAGAATCTGTGCCTGGGAAAATCTCACTGCGGTTGGTAAAACAGTCTCATATGCCACATAGTTTCTGCACCATCTCCTCAAAATTTTCACCCTGATCTCTACACTCCAAGCCAAATTTTTAGTTTTGCTCCAAATCTGACACCATCGCCCAGCTTCTTGGGAACATAGTGAAGACTGGTGCCATTCTCTATCCCATTCACTATAATCCTTCAGACAAATTAGCCAGACAGTCCCTGCCCCATCCATTTCTTATCAGCTACTGTACTAAACGTTCAGCATACATAAAGACAAGCCATCCTAAATTGCAATAAGAAGCCTATAAATATTTGTGTTTCAATGAAGAAATGAGGACACTATTTACAAGAAAGGGATAAGATGATGGCTTGCTGAGGTACTCATTTCCATTAAACAAGTGGAAGTTTCTTCAATAATTTGTCTATACTTTAATAGAGAACCTTAGTCTTGATAAGTCTTTCCATTGCTTTCATAAATTTCATATATGTGTATAAAACTAAACCTAAAAAGCTATGTATATGTGTCTGTATATGTGTCTGTGTCTGTGTATGTGTATGTGTGTACATGTATGTATGTGTATGTATATGTGTATGTGTATATGTATGTGTCTGTATATGTATATGTGCATGTATATGTGTATGTATATGTTTATATGTGTGCACGTGTATATGTGTATGTATATGTGTATGTGTATGTGTGTGTGTATATGTATGTATATGTAGTCACTTCAGTGCTACTAAGGTGTAAGCTCTTCACACGGTAATGGCATTATCAATCTTGCCCAGCCTACTACAGTCCTACCCCACAACCACTTCCAGCTATACTTTATCCTTCAGCTACTAAATAACTTTTATCTACAAATTAAATATCCGAGGACTTAGCAACCTAGGCACACTCACGCTCTTTGTCCTCACAGCTATATTACATTTGCCTTGAATGCCTTTCTATTTTCTACATAGTAAACTACTATTTATTTGTAGCCCATGTTCTCTCAGTAGCCCTGATTTCAAATGTTTCTATTCTATTCATATTCCTTTAGTCATTATTTTTTTGTGTTTCTCCAGCATTTTTTTTTTTGCACAGTTCTATCTGTATTCCACCACATTTAATTATCTAACATGACTCTGCTTCCTATCTGATTTTAATCTCTGAAGCTCTGAGAAGGTGTATTACACTTTGTGCATCCCCTAGATGCACAGAACAGAGCCTAGTTCTGTTTTTGGCCCAGAGCTGATATTCAGCTAATATTTGTTGAATGAGTGAATAGAAGGGTGAGTATGTTATCAAGCTAATCTGAATCACAATGGGGTTTGAGAGAGCCTACATACCCCAGAGTTGCAAATGAACCCCTGAACCAGGACAGGAAATGAAGTGCAGTGCCTCCAAGGCCCGCTGGCTACACAGCAGTACCACCTCACCCTCCAGGTGCTGTGGACCTTCTCACTCCAAACCAGGCACCTGGCTGAAAGGAGCCTGGACAGCCTTCAGTCAAGGCAATCAGAAGTTACCGCTCTTTGTGGGCTTCTCAGTGAAGTCTGGACTGTTACTGCAAAAGCATTTTGCATATTCAAATCAAAAATGATAATGAAATAATGCGACAGAAAATAATAAAACCCTGAAGTTCACGTGGAGGGTTGAATTGCACCATATGGCTTCCAGTTCTGTACCTACACCCAATAGGATGCAATAAAAAAAGTCCTTTAGGCAGTGTCCTGTTGTGCCTGGTTATAGAAGGGCATATGGTATATTATACTACACTGGAATAATTATGAATTTTCTTGTGTTGATCTTTGCCTCTTAAAGTTTTGCTACTCTGGCACAAAGGAGACTTCAGCAGGGATTTCTTGTTAGACTTCTGTTCTTTTGTTTCTTTCTTTATTATTCACATCTGTACAACTAAAGTTGAGGTATTGATTTGATTTTTTCTTGGGACAACTAGAGTTTTAAAAAGTAAAAACTTGTAGTTTTGAGGATTTAGGGATTTGCAGCTTTGAAAGAGCTGAGCATTTCTGAGAAGTATTTACCCCCTATCTTGCCACTAGGGGATGAGAATGACAAATGGAAGGAGTCTCAATGTGTACTGAGAAGGAAGGAAAGGATCGCAGGTGAATGGATGGCTGCTTTGTGCTGACCCCTCAAAATGCATTGAATGAGCATAACTTTTTTTATGTCACTTATCACCTTCTAACAGAGGAAAGAATTATCTAGTAGACTTACTATTTAGTGTCTGTTTCTTCTACTTGTATCTGAACCGCACAAGGGCAGGTATCCTGAGTTTTCTTCAGTAAATATCCTATGCACCTAGAACATACATAGGATATGTATGTACAGCATAAGTGCTTAATAAATGTACAGCATAAGTGCTTAATAAATGTTTGTCGAATGAACAAATTATTACTACTAGACAAAATCAAGAAACTGAGGTTCAGAAATTTAGATACTTATATCCATCTTACAGACCAAGTTGGTCTTGAGTTTGGATTTTCACACTTTTTGATTGTCAAGACCTACTCTTTGTCTCACATATTCTAGTGTATATCCCAAATAGAAAATATATGGGTTTGCTCCCATGTAAGACAGTTATTATGTCTGTGACTCAGAGAATTATTTATTATTTTTGAATCAACAAAGTGGAGATACACAAGTTGATAAAGATACAGTTACATAGATATAGATATGGACATAACCATACACATGCACTAATATATATGGTTTCACTTGGTCTTCATAAAAACATTAAAATGTAGGTAGGTTAAGAATTGTATGTCCATTTACATATATGTATCCAGTTATAACAATAAACATAAAAAGACCAAATAAAATAAGGCACATAAAAATTAATGGACTCAGTTGTTATATAATTATGGAATCTATATAGCAGCTTATTGAGTATGAGCTTGGCTTTTGGTGTCAGTCTATCTGGATTCAAATCCCTGGCTCTGACATATATTAAATGTGTGGACTTGAACTTACTATATATGATGTCTCTGAGCTCAATTCTTCCTATGTTAAATAGATATGAAATTTCCTTCATTAGGTTGTTGTTAGTTGAATCAAATTAGAAAATGTAGGTAAATTTCTTAGCACAGTGCCTGAAATAACAGTGAATACTTAATGATATTTATTCCTTTCTATTCTTCTCATGTTACACAGTTCTTCTTATTTGATATAATTGCCCTTAATTCAAATCTCAACATACCTGGCATCTTAAATCCATATGATCTTTGTCTTACTCCTAGCTTTCCATTAAGTTATGGTTATATATTTGTACTACTGGTGGACAAATTTCTTCTGATACCTATTTTTATCAGTTGTTGATGATTTGCATATTTTCACCTTTGATAAAACTTCCAGGCAGTAAGCATGCATTGGGTAAATTTTCAAACATGAAAATAAAGTCTACTTATTCCTACTGAAACAATACTCAGATAATAATGGCAAATGATGAAAGCAATGGTTGGTATTCAAATAGCAAGTGATTTACCAAAAATTTGAATAAAAACTTTAGATGTTACAGTTTATGGACACTTCTCTTTATGCTGGTGGAAAGTATCTAATTTTCTTTAAAATGAAAATCTATATAATTCAGTTTATATATCTGTGTGTGCATATCTATCTCATATATATATATGTATACATGTATCTATAAGCTTTCCATTTTTTTCTTTTCTTCCAATCTAAAAGAAAAAAATGGTCAGCTTTGAGAAAAAATTACTTTCAAAAAAGGCCAGGAAAAATGCTGAGCATGTTGAAATGCAGACAATACTCCCTTAAATGCACTTTTCTCATTTTTCTTTTTTAACCTGAGAAAAGTAATTTATAATAAAGGCTGCATAAACCTAAATAAGTCCCCAAAGTTAAGTTCTTGATAGGTCTTAAATGTTCTAAAAATGGCCTCTATGTGACATTTTTGCCCCACTTGTCAATTTCCTCTTTACATGGTTTCAGCAGTTTGAGAGTTGGGATACTGCTGCTACGCACTTTTCAGAAGTTTGAAGATTTAAACTTCTCTGTCCTGCTGTTTTATTTTATCTTCAGGATTTCTAAAAGCATGAAGAAGGCAAGATATGCTTTGACCATTGAAATCTGGCAACACACTTAGAATACTTGTGCTCAGGAAAGAATAATCCATATTAACATCAACAGATGATGTTTACAACACAACCGCAATGTATTAATATTTATCAAGCCGTTAAATAAAAATTTGAATATTAGAAAGGTTAATATCCTATAAATGGAAGTGAAGTTTATATGACATTGTGACCTATTATCCACCAGAATTCTTTATTACTATGGGCAGAGAACCAAATGTTGGCTTCTTTATGGGTGAAATTTTGTCAATTAGTTATATCTGCAAACACATAATTGCAGGTGCAACCCAGCTGGTTAGTCAACAATTTGTTAATGTTTGATGCATAGCACACTGTGTTAGCAATTAGAGACCTGATTCAACAGTTAATTAGGGCCCCAAATTAAGTGATACAAGAAATATCATTATATTTCAACATTCAAATCATGTATATCACTAAAGAATATTTAAAATAAAGCCCTAGAGATATAATTTCTAAATTAATATAGGGGGCTTTGAAAACAAGTGATCTATTTTACAAACTTTATCAATATACATTGGACAGATGTGTATAATGTAAAAACATATATCTTCTGATTTAATATCAACATGAAACCTTGAAATAACTAGAAATTTTGAATCACCTGAATGAATGTTGCACTCGATACACAAACTCTTTCATCAAATATAATTCAGGGAGTTTTCCAGCTCCTCGCTCCCCCTGCTCCCATCCAACAACCCTGAACTTATAATGCTCTTTGGGTAATACTTACAAACATTGCTACCTACATTTCTAAAGGAGAATGGTTATGAATGCATGTTAAATCTAGGGGAAAGTTTTCTCTTCCCTGCTGGTTGCCTTCCAGATCATACTAAGTTGCTCTTATGTGATTGCCAAAAGATGTCCCTTCCCTGGGCTTCCTAACTCTAATTTTCTGCCCATTTTCATACAGCATTTTTGCTTTGTCTTGCCACCACCAAATGAGAAGAGACACAAATTGTATTTAAATGTGTTGCCTTCTCTAGTCTGTATACTGCAGCACAAGAAGGACCCTCTCTTTCCTGTATAATGATAGCCTCTCAGAGCGTAATTTTTTTTGTCTTGTTGGGCTAAAGTATCTCCTTACTGCCAGGAGTAAAGATGAACAGGTACAAAGGGGACAGAGAGCAGGACTGTATGATACATGCATATAGAAACATGGTGCATCCTTAGAAAATATCTCCTTCTCAAACCAAAACATTTCTCATAATTGGCACTATATTCCATTCATATGCTGAGCCTCTAGTACGGAAGAGAAATACTAAACTCCTGGGGTCTGTTATAAAGGATCTTTTTTGATCCCCCAAAGATTTAGCAAAGACCTAGAAGGCAAGTGATTGAGAATCAATAGAAAAGAAAAAAAGCATGCAACTGGGCAAAATCAAGAAATTACAGGGTAGCAGATGAGAGGGTCAGTATGAGAGAGAAATCGTACATTTTCTTGATGGCGGGGAATATGTCACAGAGTTGCTGATTGAGTTGGTCAAAGTGAGCTTTTTTGCTTTTTGTAAACTGCTGGGACTGCCTCTTAAGCCCAGGAATTGTTTCAAAGCAGCCATGCTTTGGACTTTCTGCCAGTAAACTATACTGTGCTTATTACATTTTAAGAGGAGCCAAGTGATGAATGGTTGAGGACAAAACTGTCAGTCACTGGTGAGCCTTGCTCAGCTTTGAGGGTTTAATTTAGATTTCTTATCTGATAACAACCCCCTTTTTGTGTTTCATTCCCTTTATTTTTATGATGCTAGTAGAACTTATGTGGGGCCATTCCATTGACATTAAAATAGCATTTCCATTGACACCATAAAGACTCAGGCACACACATTGCCACGGTTATGATTCCCAAGGGGCTGTTACTATGTCTGTGGAAGTGCATGAGACACTTCGTTGCCATTGCAATAGTTCCTGGATTTGCAAAGAGAAGGTAACAACTCCTCTGGGGCTATTGTCATGGTAGTGGAAGTATTGATGGTACCTCCATGGACACTGCAGCAGAACTTGCACTAATACTGTAAGTAAAGCCATGCAAAATACATGCATAACTAAAAATGTTAAAAAAATAGCTTGTGGCTTTGACCACATTTTAAAATATATTGATTAAATATATACCCTAATTTTCAGTTGGATCTATTTTTTTTTTAATGGAAATGGAAAATGGAACAAGTTATGCTCATATGACAGTCCTTTTTTTTCTGGGCATACCTACTTAATAGTCTTTAAAATAAGTTATAAGATATAAAACATATACTCATACATATATGGGGGGGGAGAGAGAAAGTCTATTTAGCATTAAATATTTTATATTTGGAAAGTCACTATTAAAATTAAATCCACTTATCTTAATTTTTGAAGTGTTTTGGATGGTGGAAAATGTGGTAAACACTGTGGTGGGTGGAATTCTGAGATGGCCTCCAAGATTTCCCCAGTGTATATGCCTTGCATAATCCCATTCTTTTGAATTTGGGCAGAACTTGTGAATATGATGGGTTATCATTCCTATGATTAGATTACCTTATATATCAAGATCAAGGAACTTTTCAGATAAAATTAAGCCCCTAAATCAAAGTAAATAAAAGTAGAGGAGCTCCTAAGTTGGTGGGCCTGACTTAAACAGGGGGAAAGCCCTTTAAAGAAAGACTGGGCCTTTCTTGAAGATATTCTTCTCCTATCTTTCAAGGAGTAAGATATCAAGTTGAGAAAAGTTCATGAGAAGGCTGTGATAAGGTACTGAGAGTGGCCTCTAGGTGAGAGTGGTCACCGAATGACAACCAGCAAGAAAATAGAGACTTTTGTTCTACAATTTAAATGAATTCTGCCAGTAACCACATGACCTCAGGAGAGGGCCCGAGCTCTAGAAAGAAAGGCAACCTAGACAACACCTTGATTGGAGCCTTGTAAGATCCGGAGCAGAGGAAAAAGATAAGCTGTGCCCGTGTTTCAAACCAACAGGAAACTGTGAGGTCATAAATGAATGTTGTTTCAAGTTGATAAGTTTGGAGTAATTTGTTACACAGCAGTGGAAAACTAATATGGTTATAAAATTATATAATTGTACCTATATTTCTTTAATATAGCTATTTAGGATTTTTAGGTATTTCCTTTCAGTCCTTAATTTCACTTTTTAAAATAATTGAGGTCACCAAATATGTATCCTTTAAAAATTAACATAAGCATCTACGCATAATACTTCAAAAACCTTCTATATTATGATTTTAAAAAGCTTATTTTTCTTATGATAAAATAACATCCATTCATTGTGGAAAACATGGGTCATATTAAAGACAAAAACATCATTCAAACAAGTATCACCTAGGATAGCCAGTCTTAATAACTTACATATTTATCTTTTAATTTTTTAAATTATAAACTCATATGTGTTAATTGTAGAGAATTCTGGACATAAAGAAGAAAGGTAGCAGTATAGTATTCATCAGTTAGCTTTGGTTAACATGTCATTATTAAGTGAGGAGAAATGATAATTGGATTGATAGAGGATTAAGGATTTGCCTGACAAATGCAATTGTGCAGTCAAAAGTGATAAGGAAACCTGTGTGCACATTCAAAATATCTGGAGAGGTTTTTTTTAAAAAAACTAGTGACACCTAGGTACAATCCCTAGCATTTTGATTTAATTGACCTAGGGTGCTACTTTTCTTCATTTTGGTTTGTTTTGTTAATAATAATAACGGCCCTAGAAGCAAAGCTGGATGAGAAAATGTAGAAAGCTGATGGAAAGGGAAGATATAGAACCATCCATGAAATGAAGGTTATCAGAAGTTGAGCTGAGCTGACTGAGCTGAACTGCCAGGTATTTAAAGTAGTCAATTAAGACAAGAAGCCAAAATGAAAGTAACAGTCAAGCCTTTAATCACTGCCATAGTATAAGCAAGATGCTAACCCAGAGCAAGTGCCAGGTCCCCCACTATTCCATTTTTCCTAATGAAATGGCACACTAGTCCAGTGTCAGATGGATCTGTGCAAATCAGGGAGCCCTGAACAAAAGCCTCCTGCTGTATGGACTCTGGGCTGGCAGGAAGTGGAGGTGAAGGGATGAGTGGAAAAGTACTGAGTGCTGACACAGAAAGGAGAAAAGTGTTTTCAAGTCCCCCTGGCTCCCTGATAAAGAGGACTTAGCAGAGGAGGCTGGGGAAGGTCTTGGCTGAAGGCTGAAAAAGAGGCCTCCGAATGGAGGTGCCCAGGCTAGGCATGTGGTTATACATAAGAACATTGTTGGCCAGGACATTCCTGAGTCCTTGACTGCAATATTCTTCTGAGACTGCAATGCGCTGACTGTGCACCAAGTCTGGTATGTAGAGGGCAGTTTCTCCCAATGAGAACTGTCTTATAAAGCCTTTGTAATTGCATATAGTCTGGCCTAAATGATCCCACACAAGATTTGGGCTAGAAATCAGACTCCTCAAAGGTCTCATGAATTCCTTAATGAGATTAAAGATGATCATAGTAGAAACATTAAACAATGCTTCTGAAACTTAAAATGCATTCAAATTACAGGTCAAAATGCAGATTCTGATTCATGAAGTCTGGGGTGGGACCCAAAATTCTGCATTTTTTCCTAAGATCCCAGGACCACACTTTGAAAAACAAGGCAATAGAAAACATAAACTGGAAGGAGGAAGTTTTGATTAGACAGCATAAAGTTTAAATTAGTATTGTCAAAGGTGGAGCATTTCAGGTAACGACAATTTTCAAATGTGGACTTAGGTACGTTAAATGTGTAGGACATAAAACAGTACACTTTAGAGATGCTGGTTTCACTTCCTACAATCTTAAGTGAGAAGTCTGCAATACAGCTAAATGGAAGAATTTTCTTCTATTTATTATTTCCTTCTGTTTAAATGCATGACTGAGGGTATTTGGTGTAAGATAATGTGTTCACAGTGTTTATCACAACGACTGGTGTTTTGAACTCAGACAGGGGTTTGCACACAATCTTGTCCATTACTGCAGGTGAACATTGACGATACTAATTCTCATCTCCTAATGTTTGCAGAAAAACAAAATATTATGGAAAGCAATAAAGGTATTGCTTGGCAAAAAATAGGTGCTCAACAAATTTTTGTTCTGCTCACTTCCTTCCTGCTACTGATTTTTAAAATATCTATATGAGAAGCATAGACCACCCAGATTTTCTGAATTTTCTTTCAGAATGATGATTATATGTAAATTAGTGTGAGGTTCCAGATGTTGACATGAATTGATATCTGCAGTTTCAGTACAACATATACTTACCATCTAAATTATTGCAACAATTACAGCCTTTGACAGGCAGTTTGGTGAAATCATAATTTCTATTATATACAGTTGAATGGTTGTTAGGAAATAAGAAAGAGAATGGCTTATGTTCGTTAACCAAAGCAGGGCCTATTTTATTTTCCATTTGTAATAGCAAGCTGAAATAAAATCCCCTGCAATATTTTTAAAATAAATTTGTATTCTAAAGTACCTTGAATTCTTTCAATGTATACCCAAGTAATAAATAAATTATGTATTTGTTCAAAATCAGAGGTATAAATTTAAAGGTATAACTTGATTCATTGTTCTCAAGATTTTGCTGCCTGAAGTTTAGCATGCATTTCTACTTGTGAATGCACTTACATTTAAAGGTTAACTTATTGTTTAGACAGATTACAGGGTTGTTGAAGTCTGAATTTATCAAGTAAGACTAAATATATATTGAAGTCAGCTTCACATTTATTTTGTTCAAATGACACTGTCATATAAATTAAAGACTTGACACTAGCTCTTTGAGAGTCACATATGGTGCCTTCATGTATCCAGAAGATATTGATGAGTGCCTATTATGTACCATATACCATTAAAGGAACCTAGGTTCATGAGGAACTAGACATAAGTAATTATTGTCAACAAATAACACAACCTATTGTAGAATACAAACACATAAATAAATATAATTGAAAACATAGCTGCATTTTTATTCACAGGATGCATTCTTGAAGCTCTAAACATAATTTAAAGCTTGGCTGATTCAAGAAATAATTTTATGATAACTATAGACTATTTTGTATTAATACTCTTTTATTTTCTTATATCATATTTAATAGTTTCCAATGTGATTTTTCTCAAATTAACAGCCTGATGCATTATGTAGATTGTTTGGTATTTCATAGTACTTTATCACAGCTAACTTCTGTTCTTACCTTATTATAATTTGAACCCATAGTTCAACACTAGCTTTGGCTCCTCCAATTAGCAAAAAAATCAGATGGAGAGAGAATCCACAGGAACAACCAGAAGCTGGAAGTCAACAGACACTGGAAGAAAAAGGAAAAGATCCTGCCATGTGCATTGCCATGTGACAGAGAAGCCAAGGATCAAGGATCACCAGCAGCCAGCCCCAGAATGCCATAGTCTTCTGGGGAAAGCATCAGCTTGCTGAAGCCTTGATTTTGAACTTCTCCTGGTCTCAAAACCATGAACCAATAAATTCCCATTGTTTAAACCAAACCATTGTATAGTATTTGTTTTAGCAGCTAGGAAATGAAAACACCCTGCCCCATTATGCACTTTGGCCAGTGAACATTGCTGGAGTACAGGCTTAAAAGAGCTTATGTAGTTTGGCTGGGCACTGGATGCTACGAGATGAGCATATCCTGGGTAACCACTGACCCCAATGTGCAGCCTAAAGCACTGCTGTCCAGATAAGTTCATCAAAGAGGAGCCAATAGCTGATAAATAGCTGATAAATATAATAGCCAAACTCATGTATTTTTGCCATTGTCCACAGATACCTTTTTTTTTTTTTTCGCTATTGACACAACTGACTAGCTGATTAAACATCAGGGTATATGATGCTGGCTTCTTTGTAGAGGAAAAAACAACATGATGTTGTTGCAATTTTTATGGCCACTTTTTGAATTTACCAAATTAGGAATGAAGATGTACAATCTTCCCATTAAAAACTATGTTGTTGCACCAGCTGGCTCAGGGCCATGATTTAAGGGAATAGTAATGAATGAGGTGGAAGTAAATGGCCACCATCTGGGTAAAGCTCAAGTGAGCTTGTTTGGACAAGGCTCCAGGGTCAAGTAAATGAAACGGACTTTAATTTTAACATGCAGCTGTGAGTGAATAATTCCCACTCCTGCAGGCCTTTGCGTGTGTGGGAAGTCGGCAATATGTTTTCAAATGGGACGGGATGCAGTTGACATGTCTGAAGGACCACATGAAGTGTCCCTTCTGCAAGTGTCAGGAAATGGGAAGGCATTATTAGAGCTTGCCTGAGCCAAAAAACAAAGCAAACAAACAAGCAAAAACCAGCATGGAGCTATTCTAGAAAAGGTGTCCTTCTGCAGGTCTTATTAGAACACACTGATTTCTTTTCCTTTGCACACTGGATTACTAAGAATGATACTTTGCAGTGCCTGGATTGCTAAGGTTTTGTGGCTAAGTATTTAAACTGACGGAGAAAACATAGCTAAGCATAAGGGCCCTGCTGATTGTTTCCCTATTGGGCAATTGGGCTCCAGGCATCCTGAAACAACATGGATTTGCTAGAATCTTTGAATGCATCTAAAAGGGAGGCAGATATTTCATTTGATTTAAGTAAAAATAATCAAGAGGGTGAATTGTGTCCAGGACCACCTTGTACTAGGATTTATATTTGGAGGCAATGACTTTAAGGTTTCTGATTTTGTCCTGTTGTGTGGGTCCAGCTTGTCTATTGATTTGAGGAGATTGAGTAGATTGCTCAGAGTAACAATTAATGACCTAAAAGAAAATATCTGTGTCCCCCTAAATAGCCCATGTATATATAAATATATAGAGAGAATGTATTGTTCATCACACTGCATGCAACACAGTATAGTGGCTGAATATGCTGGATGCATGGAATGGACAATAAATTCAATGGTCAATAAATGGCAGTTAATAATAATATGATATATCACATCCAAAATTTCAGGGAATTATTTCTATCAGTTAACAATATAGAAAAAAATAAATGCTGAATGAAGACCTGTTCCTTTTCTTTCTCCACTACATGTGAAGAAGGTGGGAGGGATTTGAGATCCTTGACTGGGAGAGATTAGGGAGCTGTCAGGTGAGTTCTTGGGCCTCACGGTGGTGAGGGCAAGTTGGCATGATCTGCTTACAACCAGAGCACAAATGAGATGCAACAGAAAAGAAGAGGGATGAGATGGTACTGTTCTCTGAAATATAAATATTTTATACACAAAGGCCATGAACAGCATGAACAGACAGCTTACACCAAAGAGATTGCATTAAATAGCAAACTTTTTCAACAGCCCCAGGAGTGTCTTTGTGGAACTTTTCTCACTACTGCTATAGCACTGTACACATCCCTCAGAGCATCTTTGTATTGGATTGGAATTTTGCTTATAGTTCTGTCTTTCTCACTGGAATTAAAGCTCCTAGAGGACAGGACTAATGTCTCATTCATGTCTGCATGCCCAACGATATGCAGAGTGACTTGCTATTTTAATCACTGTGCATGCGTGTGGATTTGGGTGGAATGAAAACATTTGGTACTTAGAGAAATTAAACAGGACTGATATAGCTATTATATTAGGAAATACAAAGCCTGGAAGTCAATGGATGGGAGAGAAAGCAGTCCATGTTTGTTTTTGGTGTCTGTTTAAATTGTTTTGTGAGAAAAATTGGCAATGTGCACTAAAACACATGAAAACATGCAGATCCACTAAGCTAGTAAAAATGCTTCTTGGAACTTATCCTAAGGAAATCATCCAAAGAAGAAAATAAGCTTGTGCAAAGAAGTATCTGCTGAATTTACTTCCTTAAATAAAAAAAGTATTAATTAAATTATGACACTTTTATCAAGTAGGATAGGTAGCATTGAAAAAAAATTGTGAAGAATTACAAAACTTGGGAAATATTTGGATGTAATATTAAATAAAAGAGCTATAAATAAAATTTCTTTTATCTAGTATTTCCAATTACGCAAAATTGTGAACGTAAGCACACAATGCCTGAAGGCAATGGCTTTTAGGTAAAATAATCATGTGATGATGAAGTCTTTCATAGGTGAAATTTTTACTATATCTTTTCCAGATATAAAATTTCACTATGATAAAGATAATTGACTACAATTTTATTTAAAATGTATTGAGTATATTCCACATAGTACCAAGAACGTGGCTAACTCAGGTACTTCTGCCTTGAAGGAGTTTATTGTATAATAAGGGATATAGACATAACACAGTGTTACAATACACTATTTAGTAACACTGTAATATAAGTAGGCACAGGTGAGCCCAGAGAAGGGGAAGATGAACCTCCATGTATGAATGGGTGGTTAGGGAACAAAGGTAGGGAATGTAGAAAACAAAGGATGAAATCCGCAAAGAGATGGCAAATGTATTGGGTTAAAATCAAAACAAGACTCTGTTGAAGACTTTGTGGTCTAGTGGCGTGATTGATATGTAAATAAGTGTTTGAAATAGCTTGATGAGTATAAATGAAGTGATGTCATACCATAAGGCATGATATGAGTTTTTATAATAAACAGATATTGCACAGATGAGTCATGATTTCCATTTGAGGGATGGAGAGAGATAAGAGCCCATTTTAAAGAGGAAGAGATGCCCACCTAGATACATCCATCCTCTGTGATATAGGCTACAACTGCTGATATATGGCCTCAGAGATAGCCATGCACTTAGCTTCTTTCCCTTTGTCAACATTAGTGCAGTGTAAAGGGAAAACCATATATTTTATGATGAAAATGTGGCCCCTTTGCTGAGTGAGATTAGTTCATACCAGCTGACAATCCTTCGGTATGCATCCACTTTTGGAATGACTGGAAATTATTCTGTTGGGAGAAGCTTGGATGAAGAAATGGTTTTGGGATGCTGGTGCCTGCCCTTCACAACCAGACATCCCTTTTCAAATCCTGGTTACCATAACAACCAGATAGCACTTTTGGTCCCAAACACAACAGACTCCTTTATGGTGATGATTATTATTAGTCAGTTTGCACTCCAGGCAGAAATCTAATTCACTGTCCCTGAGGAAACTCACCATATGACATGCCAAATGTCAGAGAGAATAATACAAACTGGAGTTATGGAAGTGCTATGGAATAAAATATGTGTGGGAAAACACACCTTGTGAGCCCTTTATGATTTTTACATGAAAAGTTGTCAGATAACTCAGACCAAAGTGTGATGTTAACCGTGTCATACCTGTGAGCTCAATTATAGTTATTGTGAAGGCAGTGCTTATAGATGATCTATTATGGGGTGGTTTATAAAATGTGACACCTGAAAACTTTGATGGTGCTTGAATATTTGACATTATTCTATAGACCTATTGATTGAAATTGAAAATACAAAAAAAAAAAAAAAAAAAAAAGTGTTTTCCCTAATATTCCAGAGAGAATTAGACTGAGGTCTAGCTTGCTTTGCACCAGTTTAAGAATGAAAGAATGGCAACTAAACAATTTTACTCCTCCAATACAAGTGATCATAGTGACTAAGAATACGGTATTCAGCTCCAAATGTGCTACTTCTGAAAAGTAGACTTAAAGCAATTTCCTTCCCAAACTTAGCAAAATCATTACTTTAACCCTTAATGAGATTTGACCTTCAGGGTAACCCAGAAGAAGAATAAGTTTTTGCAATCTCTTGCGTGGAAAAAAATTTCATCTGCTGTACAATCCAACTATTTCTTTGTGGCATGTTTATCAGTAATGTGCCCCTGCCCAGCAAAATTGTGTCCTTGAACCAGGGATACAAAATGATACTATTAAGGGAGCCAAGCCAAGTCTGGTCAAAGAAAACCATTTATTTTCACTGACCCAGCTGGTCAAGTGAATTTAGGTTCAGCCGCTTGGCTCACTTGAGAATCAAGCACTGCCATCATGCCCGTAATTATTGCATAAAAGTGATTCCCAGGAATGAACATTGAAAAGGAAACAGACCTTCCCTGGCAACATTAAGCTTGACTATAGGGTAGCTGAAAAGGTGACAAGGGAGCATATATTTTCATGTGAGTCATATAATAGACACTTTCCATTTGTATCAGTCAACTTTTGTTACATAATAAACCACCCCAAACTTAATGAATTAGCACAATAGACATTTATTATTTGTTCAAAATTCTGGGAATTGACTGAGCAGTTCTTCTGGCCTGGCTCAGCTCTTCTGGGGCTGGATAATTAAGAGTGGCTTGGTTTAAATAAAAAGGGCTTCCACTAGGACTTTTGGGGTAGCTAAGACAGACAGGGCCTCTCGCCATGGGGTTTCTCATAATTCTGTAGGATAACTGGAACTTGTTCACAATGGCTAAAAGATTCCCAACATAAAAAGTGCACGCTCAAAAAAGAAAAAAGACAAGTTCCAATGCATAGAATTTTCCAACTTCTCCCTAAATCATATTTACTAATGTCATTTTGACCAAAGTCATATGTCCAAGTCCAAAGTCAAGAAGCAGAGCAATATATCATCCTTTGATGAGAAGTACTGCAAAGAATTTGTAGGATTTTTTTCAGTATATTTCAGCATTCTTAACGTAACTGAAAATTACAAAAATGCAGTGTCCTTTAGCTTAAGTTAGATCTCCACATGATTTTTTCCTTATAAAGAACATGAATGCTTCCAAATATATTTAAAGGAGGAAACCATAGCAGCAAGAGTTATCATGATTAAATATATAGATGCTTCCATAAGATTTCAATTACATGATTTGAAAATTGAGCTACCGAGTAGGATTATTTGATGGGTTTCTCTTAGTGTTATTTTGTTTTATTGTTCTATGTGACATCAACTAATTCTGTGGTCTGATTTATTTCCACCAATGTGACCAACTGTGTTGACAGTATGTGAAAAGCAGTATCTAGAAGGAACAAGGTTACAACTTGTTCTTGTCCTAATTTGAGGCTATTAATGACTATTTACCATTTTGCCCCAAATTATTGCATTCATGACAAATGAAGGACAATGTATTAAGAAGTTATAGGACAAAAAATTGTCATCACCTACTGTTCAACTCATTTATTTCTGCATAAAATTTCCACCCTAAACTCAGTGGCTTGAAACAAAAATAATTAATTAGATCTCTCTGTTTCTGTGAGTCAGGATTCAAAGGTGACTCAACTACAAAGTTCTGGCCCAGAGTCATTGATGAGTTTGTGTTTATAATGTGGCTGGGACTGGGTCATCTTGACCCCTGAGCTGGGAACACTCAGGCAGTTGGGGGTTGGAACAGTTGGGCCACCTCTCTCTATCTCTATGTAATCTCTCAATAGGGTCTCTCCAGTCTGGCAGCTTCAGGTGGCTGGATTTCTTAGTCGAACTTCAGAGCTCCAAAGATATGTGTCCAATGAAAAGACAGATGGAAAGTATATCATCTCTTCTAACCTATCCTTGAACTTTTCACAACATCGCTTCATGTGTCTTCTATTACGGGAGGCAGTAACAAAGTTCCAACCAGACTGAATAGGAGGGGACATAGATTCCAACTCTTGATGGAGGATTGACAAGGTTCTGGAAGAGCATGAAGGACTGAAAATAGCTTTTTTTGTCAATTTCAGAAAGCATTATCTACCACACCTAGGGAATCTTTAAAAGCTGTGACCTGCACTCTTAGCACTATCCATTTTACTTTACAGGACCAAAGTTCTAGTACCCACATTATGTGTATTTCACTCTTCTTGAGCATTGCATGATCACTGTTGGCATTTGTTAATGAACATCAGTGTTATTCTGGGTCCACTCAAAGGTGGAGCCTGAGAAAGGGCTTGAGTACTAGTACCTTGATTGAGAAATTCTTCCAGAAAATTGAAGGGAGGATCTGGAGAAGTGAAAGATGGGAAAAATAAAACCCAATGCAAAGACACGTGATCTCATTGGCCACAACTTTGGGTGATTAGTGCTTTCAATCTTGCTAGAACATTATGAGAATCTTTATGAACTATATCTCAGAGCTACACATCTAGAGGATTAAAGGAGGGAGCCTGTATCCATTGGCATTGGTTAGATATGGCTGTAAGGCAATTAACTCCTCTGCATTTCGAGCTTGCTCATGAGTGAATATCTAATGTATTCCACAGGTATCCCACATAGGGTGCCCAAGAAACTTCAGAGTGGGAAGTGAGAAGTATGTCAGAGAGGTTCATGGTAAAGAGCTTCAGGTTGTGCTTCAAATGAACTGGTAGAAGACGGTCAGAACTGATCACAGCAGGAGAGGCTAGAGAAAGAGGTGAGACTGAGAATAATTTGTAGTGGTACACAGGAACATGCAATACATTTTCATGTGAGCCAAAGAGAATTAAATACTGAGCATTACTGCTTGCTGGATGTTGTCCTGAGCACTAGAGTACAGGGGGAAAACAGTACAGAGTTAGGCTCTTTGGAGTAAAGCTCACATCACAATAATATAGAGCTGTGAGACAATACAATGTGTTATTGGTGCATAAGAGAAGTGGAAAACAATGTGTCAAGGAAGAGTTTGTATAGTTAGGAAAACCTTTTTAGAGGGGTGATGATAAGCTGAATCTTCCACCAATAGAAGGATTTTACTAAATGGGGAATGGAGGTGGCAGGAAGTAAGCATTCCAAGCAGATAGTTTAATAGGAAAAAAAAGTCATGAATATTATATAGACTAAGCAAATTGCTGAAACCTTGAAAACCCCATGGCACTCATTTCATATATGAATAAACCGAGACTTAATGGAATTAGTCATTTTGGCTAGGGTCACACAAATTTTAAGTAGACAGTTCAGGCAAAACCCCGGGAGTCTCCATCCACTCTTCCTTTTCTAATGTGTTAGTCTTACCAAATATTAGCTTTCAATCTTTTATTTAAAAATATATATTGCCCAGGCCTGTTCTTTTTTCTATCCATAAATGCTAATGTTCATTAACATGTGGAATTAACCTTACTTGTTTTTGTTTTATTCTTATAAGAAGAATAAAAAAAAATTTAATCAGGAATTTACAGTGATCACTTTTTAGAAAATTGATCCCCCCTAGAGAGAGGCAGAAAACAAAGCTCAAATTTTACTTTGGGCAGATAAAGTAATGCAAAAGATATTTATAAATCCCCAGTTGAAATAGTAAACTTAGACAACTCAGAACTGAGGTCTCTGACAGATGGGCTGGATTGTGCCAAGATGACAGAACCAGAGAGACCCAGGGTTGGGGAATAGCAATTGGCACATAAGGGAAAAGGTGGAAACAGGGTACAATCAGCTTCTGATTTCTCCAGCAGTCAACACTTTAAGAAACCATGGAGGATAATTTTCATAGGATCACTTAAGTGTCTTAAGCAAATATGTCAAAGACAGGACATTTGATAAGGTTTTAGGTATGCATTGTCATTGTCTGTTATACTTCAGCAATTTTCCAAAGGGACAGAGTAGATGGGTCAAATATGTGACTTCCCTAACTATTCTGTCCTGCTTTTTCAGGTTAATTGATAGCTCACCCTTATAAGGGGCTCTGGAATGGAGCAGGGGCAGATCTTTTTGAGCTATAAGGCTGGAGGGACACTTCATATCACTGGGGTCAGTGTAACCAGTGAAAGGCCAGATGAAATTCACCACTTTTATGGAGTAAAGTATGAAAGGAATTCTTTCAGCTATTTTAGCATTCTTTTTTTTAGCACACTTTTGAAATCTTGGACAAGTAATATCTGTGCCATGAAGGGAAGGGGTGATATTCATGTATGAGGACAGTAAAGAGCAGGACATTGGTGATTCTTTATTGGAAGAAAGGTGAAGGAAACTGAGATATGCTAGTAAGTTTAAAAGTTTCACTCATGGGAGGCGGCAAGATGGCGTTGGTGTAGGAGGGCGCACACTGCAAGCTCCCAGAGCAAGGCGGATTGTGGACGGGGTCCTGCCCTGGGGTCTGTGCTGTGCACGCGTGGAGTGAGAAGCTTGGGACATCTATCTGGGCGGATCGGCGGCGTGGACCAAACGGTGGAGATTCGTGAGTTTTGAGGCTGCCGGTGGAGGTTGGCACAGGAGGCTGAGCCCCGCGGTTAGGGAAAAAAAAATAAAACGGCCATTTGGAGCCGCGGGCAGGGGCAAAAAAGTTTTATTTTCTGGGGATCTGGCTGCCTGGCGCCCCTTGGACCTTGTGTGAGCAGAGCAGACGAGCTAGTCAGCACCCGGTAAACCGGAGGGGGGATTTTGGTTGGGGAACGGAGCTGATTTCCCTAGCCACCCAGGGATAAGACCCGGGCCGCTGCGGAGCCAGGAGGAAGGGACACTTCCCAAAAAAGGGAGGGTTCGGTTGGAAGACAGGGAAGGGTATTTTATATTTTTAGACATCGATCTGGCTGCCTGCACCGCCCCAAAACTTTGGGGAGCAGATAAGCCGACCTGAAGCAGCATTAGGCTGAGAGCAGACGCGAATCTGCACTCAAACTGATTTACTGAGCAGCCCCGTGACGCTGGAGCTCGGCGCCAGAAGGGGCGGAATCCGCCGTCTTTAGCACTCCTCACTGACTAACATCAGAGCTTCAGCTAACCTGGGGAGTCCGGAAAGTGGGACGTGCTTGATTAATTTCCACGGGCCCAGCTAGGGTCCTTTCCGTAAGGGGGTTGGTCTAGAGGAGGAATTATTTTGGGTCCTGCATTTG
>JAKSZT010034297.1:683983-699209 GCA_026826555.1 Tolypeutes matacus | reverse complement strand
TTGATTTTTACCCATAATAAAAAATAATAATAAAAAAAAAAAAAAAGAAAAAAAGAAATACAGGGCTGGTTTAACAATTAAAAATAAATCTAAAGACAGAAAAAAAAAAAAGTTTCACTCATTTTAATGCGTGAAATGCATGAGAATAACTGGGGAATTTCTGCCTTTTTGGGGGGGACTAGTGAAGAGAAGCTGTCTCATGTATTATTACAGGTACAAAGAGGGAAGAATAAATGTATGTTTGTCTATTTTGGCCTCTTTGGTAAAAAAAAAAAAAAATTATTTTTTTCACACCTAAGAAATGGAGGCCACTATCAGGTCAGCCATCTCAGTCCACAAAATGCCCATCCAATGCCAAATTAGAGAATCTAAACGTTCACTTCTTGAGCCATTCAACACAACTATTCTGACGATCTACTATGCCAATAATTGTATATTGACCAACATTTATATATCTTTGTGATTATGCCTGAGATTTTTTGTTTAAATGAGTATGATACAGAGCCTATACTTGCATAACTGACCAACTATTATGAGAAGTCTAATTTTTCCACTTAATATGCTAAGTGTCAAGATAAAGACATTCAAACTTTTCTAGAGGAATTTAGAGAAAGGGCCATCAGAGAGTCCTGCGTATTGAAGAAGATTTATGGGCTGAGTCTTAAAGTATACGTTATTTTGCCCAGGTGAATGGAGTTAGCAAGAGTGTCCCAGGCAGAAGGAACAGCATGATCTGGTTAGTGGAACCAGGAAGGAGATTGGTGGGTGTGTGCTTCTGTAAGTTCATTGGCACTGTGGGATTTTACAATATATGCTGCAATGTAGAGCTAAGATGGATCCAACGAAATGAAAGATTTGCAGTCCATACCAACATGTTTGGATTTCAGGATTTCATTCTATTCATGTTGAATATCCAAGTGTTTGCATTTTAGATCTGTTGCTTTCAGTGCTTTGTGGATCATGGATTCAGGGGGCACTTCATGTCTGGAAGCAGAAGGAGCAATTAAAAACCTCTAAAGTGGCTCAAGCAAACAATTAGGATCTCAAATAAGGTAGGAAAGATGAGTGGATTTGAGATGCATTTCATAGAAAAGCTATTTAAGATGTGATGGCTTATAAAATACGTGGATGAGGGAGAGCTATGTGTCCAAGACAACCTATGACTAGGAGACAGTGACCAGCAGAGTCCACAGGCCCTGCAAAGCTTACAGCCAGGCCAAGGATGTAGCAGCAAAGAAAGCATGAATGAGACCAGAGATCTGGCAGGAGTTCTAGCTGCCAGCATGGTGGTGGGACAATAGCGACGAAGATTTGAACCAAACTATAGGATGTATGTGTCAGTGAATGCCAGAATACAAAATGGTTACCCAAGGAATAGACATCTTGCTCTGACCCTTCAAGGCCATTTTTATCTCACCGAAAACCCACAAAATGTTTCCAGCCACTCAGATTTTGGAAGGTATAAAATGAAACTAAGAAAACCCCAAACTGATGTATTTTACCTGGAATTGAATTTAAGTGTCTGCTTCTCAATGAGAAGAGGGCTTTAGATGAAAATTGATTTCAGTTAAATTGATAAATTGATAAAGCAATTACTTTTACATACCTGAGTGTCTTCTGTAGTGACCATAAAAGAGTTTTCACATCATTAAGGATAGGAAGCCAGACAGTGAAGCAAGCTTATTCCAGAACCCTGGGCTAGCCATTGCCAGGAGAGAAGCAACATCAAGGCACACCTGCTCTTTGTTTTAGGTTTGGCTACGTTCAATTTTTCATTTATTCTGACTCTGAGAATCAGGTGCAATACGGGTAGTACGCTAAGGTGCAGTTTGCCAGGCCCCCGCCCTATTAAACCAGTGAATCTGAATTTCTGGAGATGGATCAGGGCTCTCTGCTTTATTACCAGCTTCTATTTTGAGTCTTCAATGCAAGTGAGTTTAGAATCACTGAAACTTTTCTTAGCAAACTTAAAATAGCACCTGCAGGCATCACTTAAAACCCACAGGGCACTTGAACTTGAATCAAAGAATTGCTCCAGGCTGTCTTTTCTTCATCCACTTGAATTTCTTTATGACTCATCTCTCTTACCTCCCTTGACAAATCTCCATGCCATGTCTTCCCCCTATTCCTGGTTTTAATTTCATAACCAGACTTTCTTCCTCTACCTTTATTCCCACCTGGAAGTCCCTATATAGCATCTGTCCTGGGACTGATCCATGTGCAAAGGCACTTCACACTGAGACTATGCCAGAGCTCCCCGCATCCCCACACACCTCCTGGATACATCCTCCTTGCCTTTGCAAACCAGGAAAAGAATATTTTCTTTAATATGAAAAATAAACACATATTTTATAATCAGTCTGAATATTCAAGAATCCACATACAATGGGATCATCATTGCTATTGAAGTAATATGTGAATATGTGGCAATATTTGAGTTCCATTTTCAAGACTTGAAAAGCATACAGTGGCCAGCTGTGTGACCTTGGGCAATTAGCTTAGGGTCTCTAATACTGAGTTTAGGCATCTTTAAGGATGGATTAAAGCAGAGTTTTTCAATGCTGACACTTGACATTTTGGGAAGGATAATTCTTTATCATGGGGATTGTCCTGTGATTTGTAAGATGTTGTGACAATCAAAACTGTCTCCAGACATTGAAAAACGTCCCCTGGGGGGAGGGGCAAAATTTCCCCTAGTTGAGAACCACTGGATAAAACATACCCATTTCACAGAATCCCTGAGGTATGAGGTGGTGTGCATGAAAGTGCTATGAAAAGTCTAAGGGATTATACAAACTTGCTGTTTTTATAAAGTAAAAGAATTTGATCATGTCTAAAGCTAGTTGTTAATATGGTTAAAGCTATTTAACCTTTGCAAGGCATTGCTGATAATCATATGATACTTTTGAGGATGCAGATCAAATAGTTACACAAACCTGTATTTAAGCACACCTGTGATTTTGGTCAACAATCTGGGCAGAAAGGACAAGCCAAAGACTTACATTACCCCTAGAGGCAACATCAGCCCTCATCTGAGCAGGATGCATTTTATTAAATACTTTCTGCCTTTACAAATGTATACCCTTTAAAATTGGTTACTAGTCAGCTTTTGTGATGGTTAGACTAATGTGTCAACTCGGGCAGGTGATTGTGGCCAGTTGTTTGATCAAGCAAGCACTGGGCTAATTATAATACAAGGACATTTATGGGCTTTAGTCATCAGTAAATTTACTGCATAAATCAACCAGGGAGATTGCCCTCAGCAACCAGTGATGCTTTATCCAATCGGTTGAATGCCTTAAAAGGGAGAGTGGTTTCAGCATTCAGAAAGAATTTCCCAGCTCTTCTTTGGACAGTCAGCATCTCCCAGTAACTCATCAAGGACCTTCACTGGACTTTCATCGGAGCCCCTGGTTTGCATCCTGCCTGTGGAACCTAGACTTGTGCATCCCCACAGTCACATGAGAGACATAAAATCTCATACAATTTACAGATATTTCCTGGTTTTTTTTTTTTACTTATTAATTTTTTATTTTCGCTTTTCATATTAATATTGAACTTGGACTAATACGTGTATTTGGTCACTTCCACAATTACCAGTTTAATAAAGAATATAAAGAGTTGCTGATCAAACAACAGCAACAAATAAACCAATAAACACTGATGCTGATGTAAGTTCATAATTGTTCCATTTACTCTATTTTATTTTATTAAAAAAGAAATTTTTAATTGTGGGTAAAAATCAAATTTTTCACAATACAAAACAATATTTGTAAAATGATATATAAATATATATGCATATATGTGCATTTGCTTCAGATATCTCCTGTTGATTCTGTTTCCCCTAGAGAACCCTGACTAATACAGCTTTTATATTCAATAAAAGCAAAATATTTAAAATGAACCATCTCTCTGAACTTACTGGCATTCCTATAATATTACTCAGTAAACAAATGCTAGAAGTCCATACTTTTAAACTTGACATCCTTATTTTAGCATATTCTAACTGAAATAGCTAAGTCGCTAGATTGAAACCAAACCCTCTTAAGGAGTTGTCTTTGACAGAAAATCATATTTTTGTTTCCTTTCATTTACATCTGTAATTTGCTATTCCCTTCTAAAAGCATTAAATATTTCCTTTCTCTCCCTCTCCCTTTCTCTTACTCACACACACAGAGGTACACAGACACACACACACTGACTCTCTTTAACCAACTCCAAGTAAGAACCATGTGTAGAACAGGATTTTGTTCCTAATTCAGGTGACAACATGGTAGAGTAGAAAAACCATAGCCCTTGTAGGCATTAAGTCTTATCCATAATTTTCCTCTGCCATTTCCCACGTGCATGTCCTTTGGAGAAGTTACTTATAAGAATCTTAGTTTCAGCATCTATAATATATAGATATAAGAGTCTTCTTTGAAACTTAGTCGTGAGTACTAAGTGAAAAGAACAACTTTTACACTGGATAAAACATATTAGATATTTTTTAAAGATTACTTTTTATCTCAAAATTTTTTTTCTGTCCTGAATTTGTAGGAGAGTGAATAACTTGCCTGTTTTCCTTCAGGTAAATGAGGAGATGACATTTCATAACTTCAGTTTTGGCCCTCTTTTCTAGGTTAACAATAGAGTTATGCTTCTCTAAGGGTAGGAGAAAACATCCATTACAAAGGAAATCAATATTATAGATTGATATTTCCACTGGGGAAAATTATTTTCAATTCATACATAGGTCAGTAAGGGCTTACATTTATTTGGCTACCCTGGCAGCAGAGCCTGAGACAAAGCTTCTATCAGAGCAGTTTGCTGGGGAGTATGATACCACAGACCAGGAATGAAAGAGGGGAAAGAAAATCCAGTGAACTGCCTGGGCAGCCTTATGAAATTCACTTCAGGACCATCCTTTTAAGAAAATGGGGATAGGAGCTCCTTTCCCCCAGTGGTGGAAGCTTTGCCCCATGGTACTTGAATGAACACAATCCCGCCACCCCACCCCTAACACACACACACTACTGGCTCGTTTGCACATAGGTAAGTTCCAAGGAGGGCTCCTGTGACATTCCACATGCAGTGACAACAGAAACACCCAAGAAGGAGGAGACATCTGCCTGAACCTGGTCAGAGACCACATAACTGTCCACTTATATGGCACTTGGCATCAGAGAGAGGTGAAGCCAAGAGGATGTTAAGTCATGCGTAAGTGGTGTTCATCACAGCATAGACTTTAATATTGTGATTTCAACATTAACTCATTAATATATTAGCACAATATATAATGTTCTACCAGATGCCTGTGCTGTGGTGAGAATAATCTCATGACCAAGAGAAAGTGATAGCTTTTACTCTATTTGGTCTTACAGTCTAGGAAAAGGCAAATAGTTGATATTCAGTGCTACTGGGGTAAAAAATTGGCTGGAAGCCAATGTCCTTCAGAGAACTTACTGTTAAGAATCCTTACGGAAAGAGATCATAAATATCAAGGTATCATTACTGTGTAAAATAGATGTTTCTTAGGGCATCACCTCAGGAAAGAAAATAAGGGTACAAAATTAGGTAGAAAAAGAAAACCCAGCAGCCACTAATTGGAAAGGGGAAAAAGCCATATGAAGTCGTGGTTTCAGTGGAAAGATTGCTGACTCTCTAGCTAGGACCTTCCACTTGAAATTTTTTCCTCTGCAAATCAGTCACTACTTTTTTGAGATGGCCTCATGTCTGCTCCTTGACTCAGACTTTTGTGTTGTTTACAACTGTAAAGATGACTTTTTAATTTGAGTTTGATGACTTCTGTCTGTAACTAGAACCATCTCCCTGTTAGTTCATTGCTTATTGAATTTATTGTAACATATTTTTATTTTTCTTAAATGTCTTTGCTGAAGACTTAGATAAACTCTTCTTCCTTAAATGCTGTGAGTACCATCTTTCCCACTTTTCTGGTGCCTTCATTAATTAATGAGTGAATAAAATCTTTGAAATGTGTTCATTCCATATTTGTATGTAGGTTATATTTTTAACCTTTGGAAATTTCTTCCTTAACATTGGCAACCTGAACTTTCTTCAGATTCTCATTCATTTATTCATTCATTCAGACATTTAATCATTCACTTTACAGGTATTTCTTAGGTACCTTGTACTGAGTCTTAATCCTGGGTGCTATGGGTACAGTGGTGAGCAAAACAGAGTAAGTTCCTGATCTCATGGAGTCATCGGCAGAGAACACGGCCTAGAGGACAATATGAGAAGGCAGGAATATTTATTTAGAGCGGTGCGTCTCAGTCTTGCATAAATACCACCTTGGAAATTTAATAGTTATGTAATTTCCAGGGTGCCAACCGTGGGTATTTTAATTCTATCAGTCTTTTATGGGGGCCAGTTATCTTCATTTTAACCTGTACCCTAGGTAATTCTGATGCATTTGGCCTTGAGAACATATTTTGAGAAACAAAAATCAGGTTTTTCACTTTTTTTTGGACATTCGAATTCTTTTCTTTTGTTCCATGAAAATTAACAAATCACAACAGAAAAACTAAGGTGGTTTCAAGAGACCTGAATTCCAAAGTTTTCTCTTTGTTTGTGTATTTCTATTTTTTCAGAAACAACTTAGAAATGTGACCTGGGGCAAGTCCCGTTCCATATCATCTCTGGGCCTCAGCTATGTCTCTCTTAAATGAACAGATTGGACAAGATGACAGCTAATGTCCATTCCAGCTCTCAGTTCTACGGACAAGGCAAAAAGTTAAACATATGAATATCATTTCATGATCCAATATTCATTATGTTTACCACATAATTTAATTTATTAATACTAGGGTTCGTTAGTGAATACCAGAATTAATTAGTGCAGCAGAGATTATGAACTTGTATCAATATTGGGGGGATTTGTTTTATAAGATATGCAATAAATCAGATCTTCTACCATTTAATCTTCTGTTGCTGTTCTGTCTTATAATACTGCCTAATGAAAAACAGCTAATTAATATGCTAATAATTTACTCAACCACATCCCTGGCTCCTAAAATCAACATTCACAAGTAGCTGGAACCATGATGCATGGGCATGCTGTGACTTCCAATCTTCAGGGAAGGCTGTGAATTATGTACAGCGTCTAATGAATTATTTATAATGGTAAGAAATGAGCTGAAACATACATACCAGCCATGGGGAAGAGTGAGCTGTGATAGTACTTGGAGCAGTGGACAAAATTTTGCTGCCAGGCATACATTTTACTTTAAAGTTTTTTTGTAAGCAATTTATGGCTTATTCAGGCTTCAATTTTTATAAGAAAAAAAGGGCAATTAAGACAGACCATCTCAGTTACTTTCCTGAGTCTGATCATTTGAGTTTTGTGAAAAGGGCACCATCTTTCTCAGTATTCTCTATTTCTTTTGTCCATCACCATCTCCTTATCTCACTATATTTGACAGGATTTTTTTCTTCCAATTTCCAGGTGGGAAACTGTAACTTGTGATGTCATCGATTTGGAGCTTCAGATGGACCATTTTAAAAAACATTATTTTTATTGCTCTTAAAATGATATAAAAACCACAACTTAGAAAAATATCATTTAGACTGTGAACTCTTCAACTAGATCAAGAGCTCCTTGAGGATAGAAACTGAATTTCTTTTTTTTGTCCTCCCATAATACCTTGTACCTGCCCTGTCCCACAATGCACACTTAGTAGTCAGCATATTTATTGAGAATATTGAGCAAAAGTGCCTAGGCACTGAGCTAAACAATGCGACAAAATGATGAATAAGAGAAATGATCAATCCTCTGATGGGGTGTAGGTTCTAGTGGCACACAATAAGTGTGTGTTGAATAATATGGGTAACTCTAACATCAGCTCTTATTTAGATCCTGAGAACGAAAGAAACCTCCAGAATTTCTATCCCTCTCTTCCTCAGTCCTTTCCGAGGGTCTTCTCTAGAAGCTGGCTACATATTTCTTTCTTTCTTTTTTTTTTTTTTTTACTTATACTGATCTATTTTCCTTAAGTACAAATTACCTTACTTCATTACCATTAAAAAAGAAATCGAAAATATTTTTCAAATATGTATGTATGTATTATGTAAGTATGTATCTCTTAACATGTCCTACTTCTATGAATCAGCCCACAATGTGATGGGTTGGGAAAATAATTGAAAACAGGTCAGATATAGCCCTTATCCTATCCTCAAAGTAAGGCGATGCACTGGGAAGAAGGGTTCCTAGAAGAGGAAAGAACAGTGCAACCGCCTAATGGCAAAATTGTAACAAGAAGCATTACCAGGAAATGAGGGTTTTCACTCTGGCGAGATATCAAAGTCCCAGCCATTGGGGATGGGGAGATAAAACAAAAAAAGCAGGAAGGGAGCCTTGTGAATCATAGGAAGACCATGTTAAACTTAATTTAGGACCCTGAAGAGTTTGTATAAGACAATGGCAGTATTAAATTTACATTTTTGAAGAATTGCTGGCCTGAAATATATGACAATGGGCAAGAAGTGGCCAAGACTGGAGACAGAGCATCCAGTTAGGAACGCTTTTGCAATAGTACAGGTGAAAGATAATGATGATTTGGCTGAAGAAAGGGGCAGTGGATAGTCATAAGAGCAGGGTAAAGCCAAAGGATATTTTCAAGTTAGAATAAACAGGAGTTGCTGGCTTATCCAATATGGAGGTCAGAGAAAGTACAGGAAATATAATGTCCAAATTTGTGATTTAAAAATCTGGGTGTTTAATGGTGTCATTCAATGAGCTAGGTAGCAAACAAGGCAAAAGAGGCTTGTATAAGAGCTAGAATAACTAAATACAAACAATTTAATTTTTTAAATTGATTGTTTAATACCTCCATAGACTTGTCTTGTAGACATAGATATAATACTGCCATTCTTCCATGGACTCGCTGGAGTAAAAATGTCTCCAATGGTTATAGTTTCTTAGCATATTTTATATTCACTTCTTTGGGTACCAATGTCTTTGTTTTCCTAGCATTATTGTTTATATCTCTTTTGGTAATCTGCACTGTTCCCTGGCACCTAACCTGGAGCGGGCCAGTCATAGTATTCCATATCTCAGCCCCCAGGGTTTAGTTAAGCAGGTGACCAGGACACAGCAGTCAGATTTTTATCTAAGATTCTTTTGTTATTGTTGAGCAAGAGAAACTCTGTTGCCAGTTGAATTTTGGATCTGGTAAGTGTTCAGCCTTGGCCCATCAGCAACCATGTTTCCTTGACAGTATGAAGCTGCAGAACATCAAGCAAAGAGAGAGAAAGCCTAGAGAAGAAAGAGAAGGCAGACAAGGATATTGCAAGTCAGAGCTCAAGCATCACCTCCTCTAGGAATTCTCCCACCCTTCCTTACCCTCTTTTCTTACTTCGGATAAGTTAAATACAGACCCTCTGAACTCCTATAGAACCCTGAGCCCAGCTTATCATACTCTATTCTAGGGAGATGATTTTTTTTCTTTGCTTCTATTCCAGTTTTGACTCTCTCTGGGAGCTTCCATTCATCCCTCAAGAGACAGCTTCATAAAGATCACCTTTGTGAAAATGACTTTGTCCAACATTTAGAGAAGTTAGTCTCCCTCAACATGGTACACAGCTAGGCTGGATCCTTTATCACATCCTGCTCTATTATTTATTCAATAATACTTTTTATTGGTTCTGTAATCCCAGAACTTAGCACAGGATCTGGTAAAAAGTCCGTTCTCAAAAAATTGGCTAGACTGAATTTCAGGGTCAACATTCCATGTGTCAGTGTCCAGTGAGGTTTGTTTTATTACCTGCTTATTTTTGGAAAATGCATCATTCCACTTGGAAGACTGGTGCCTTAGACATATAATGAAATCTCTGAATCTCTCCTTCCATGTTTTGCTTACTGTAACAGCTGCAGAACTCAAACTCTCCATGACAATGCTGCATGGTCACGGCTCCTCCTGGGATTTCCTCCTTCCTGAGAATGCAAACCAGCAAGGCCTGGCTTCTCCATGACCCTGAGAATGGTAGAAGCACGCAGTATCTGCCAGTGTCTTGTTTCTGTGAGGGAAAATTTTCTTGTTCCCCCGTGGCTCAGTGGTTGAACAGAAAACTGTAATCACAAAAGTCCTTCTATAAATATTTAAGCATATTATACCATAGATTTTTTTATGTGCTGGACAACTTGGACAGTTTACATACAAAAGTTACAGAAATATTCTGGGGCCTCCAGAAAGGTGGAAAAGAAAATTTTGTACACAAACTGATAATCTTAGTATGGCTTCTACTCCTTTTTTATTAGCTCTCCCTGGGGTAGATCAAACTGATGAATAAACGACCAAATGAATAAATGCATTTTCATAAGAATGTAAAGGCAAACCCTCTGAGGACTGTGTATATGACATTCTCCTGGCACATGAAGAGGGAGCTATTTATATGGTTTTATAGCTTCCAGGTCTCCATTCTTTCTCAGTTACAAATCTGAGAGTTGTTTGTATATCAATATAAATTGATCTCCAAGTTAGATTTTTAAATAAAGAGTGCAAGCATCTCAAGAATGTGTGTAGTATATTACTATTTGTGTATTAAAGGAAGACAGGGAGGTTTGCTTGCAGGTGTTTAATTTTCTCTGAAGGATTCTCAAGAAATGGATAAGAGTGGTTGCCTCCATGTATGGAAACCTGGTTATCTGGAGCACAGACATGGTAGGCAAACTTTTGATGTATAATTGTTTATACTTTGTGATTTTGAATCATGAAAATATATTTGTTACCCATTCGAAAGTAAATTAAAAATACATCTTGCTGTAACAAAGCATATTCTCAGATGGCTTGAGTCAGGGTGCTGACATCTCCTGAGCCTTTCATACCTCCTTCCTCCTCCTCTCAGATGTCACCAGAGAGTTCTTCTCATATACTGGTTAGTATTAGGTGGACTCATATGATACCTGACACATTTTAGGCTAGTCTTTACTGTAAACCTTTCCACAAACTGATATCAGCATGCTCAACACATCAGCACTTCCCACTTCTTATCCAGAACTTTCCAGAGACCAATTAAGCAAAGATTGCCTTCCAAAATTTTAAGCCACAATCACAAAAGGAAAAGAACCTACAATTGATTTCATAAGTCCTCAAATATACATTGAGAGCCTACTGGGTGAGAGTAATATGCATTTATGGAGGGAGCTATGTTTCACTTACCTTGAAAGCAGATCAATAATAGATAGAAGGAAGAAAATGAGCATTTGTTAAACCACCACTATATGCAGTATTCTGAGATAGGTGTTTTCATATACTAATTCATTTAATCTGCTCAAAACCCTGTGAGGGAGGCATTTTTATTATCCTTGTTTTATAATAGAGAAAACAGATATGGAGATATTGAATAACTTATCCATGAATCTAAGCACTGTGAACCCAAGGCTCTTTCTACCAAACACCTGTAGAGTTTAAGAAAAAAATAGTGCAAAAATAGTAGAACTCAAAAAGCTCATTTCTTTGTTTGTCTTGTTTGATTAATCCTGTGTAGCAAAATGTCACCACCAATTGCAGGATATTTTATGAAATGCCTTAATCTGTTTATTCATCACTTAAGGATACATTAGAGAGATGAGGAACTTGATCTTTATTTTCCTACTAACAGATGTTGTTACTAGGAAACATGTAATTGAGCACTTTGGGGCAATTATTTAAAAATATAATGCTCACCTTTCCAATAACTTTCCATGTGTTTCTCTGAAATTAAGACACATTTTATGTCGACTCATCAAGGGGCCCCATGCCCCCTCCTTTGAGAATCTTCCCTCAAAATGTACAATTTTAAATTGCCAACCTTGTACATGGAGGAAGAATACCAGACCTCCTACATTTTCAGAACCGTCTACGACCAGCTCTAGAGCAGCTTTTAGCGGCTTTTAAGCCTCTCTCTGGTGTTGCCTTTCCACATCCAGGTGATTAGTGTATTTATAATGCATTTTTCTCCTTTTCAGAAATTCCAAAATCAGGAAAGATTTGAAGAAATAATTTCAATGATCAACTCAATTACTGGATTTTCCAAAATGTGTCATGCTCTAGTATATCATTTTGCCTTTACTTTTTTTTTTTTAATTATTTATTTATTTATTTTATTTTTTTAATTGTGGGTAAAAATCAAATTTTTCACAATACAAACCAATATTTTGTAAAATGATATATAAATATATATGCATATATGTGCATTTGCTTACATAAATGTTATTTATGTATATATATATATATATACATATATATATATATTTAAAGATGCTTAGATTACATAAATGTTACACAAAAATTACAGGGATTCCCATGTTCCCCTCCTCCGACACCTCCCATAACATCCCACATAAACATCTTTCATTAGTGTGGCACATCACCTGAAATGGATATACACATCCTGGGGCTTTGCCACTAAGCATGGACCTTATTTCTGCACTTCCCTTACCTACTATGTTGTTGCCTTGCCCAACCATCCCATCGTCTCTTGCCAATCTCTATTCATCCTGCAGGATCCATTTCATGAATGCTTTTTCTCTTAAATATGTCCTAATTCCACCCTATCCCCAAGGTGGAGTTTTGTATCGCCCCCTTGTGTCCATATGGAGAGTTGTGGAAAAACTCCCTTTTAACAGTCATTTCATACATTTATTTACCCCTTCTCTCCTCTAGACTAATGCCTTACCCATTCCCACAGGTCTAAAACTATGACTTTAAAAAAAAATCATTTGTGCCTAGCACAGTGCCTTCTTCAAAGTTTGAATACTTTCTTGGTGAATGAATAAAAAGCATATTCTTTTTTTCTTAATGAACACTTACTGAGCCACTGTGGTTTATAGACCACTATGCCCAAGGCAAACAGAGTCTCTCCATAGGAAGAGGTCAAGAGCATGGGCTGTGGAACCATAGAGAGCTGACCTCACCACTTACATGCTCTTGGGTAGGTGACATGTTAATTAACCCCACTATCAGGTTCCACATCAGGGAAGTGAGGATATGCTGTGTATTGAAATCATATTTATGAGCTTGGATCCCTAACAAACATTGTAAACGTGTCAATTGCAATTAGAATGTAAACAATTTTAAAAATAAAAACGTGTTGATTTTTTTAAACAAGTGATAACCAGACACTTATGCAAGCTATTGATATGGACTGGCTTGATGCCAGCCAAAGAGCACCTCCTGCAAAATCAGGTGCAGATGCTGCTGTGGAAAGCAACAAGTAGAGGCAGGCTGATACACTGTTGCTGACTCCTGGCTCCAATGTCTGTGTGTGAAGCTCAAGCTTACTGCCAGCAGCACTGTGACCAGTGCCTCCTACTATCAGCTTTAGAAATCTCCACTGAAGCTGCAAAACCCTGCTCCTGAGACTTCTCATTAAAGGTATCGCCTACATTTTCCCCAGCCCTCAGGCTGATGGACTTTGGAAACTCTGGTATTGTCCACCTTTAAATGTATTGTGTGCGTTTGACCTGGTTATTGGTTGTATTGGCAATTTGAGATCAAGCAAACAAATGAATTGCATTGAGCACTGTAACTAGAGTCATGTGGGATTTGCTTTCAAGTGCTTTCTATTCTGATCTGCTTTCAGTTTGCAATAATAACTACATTTACAGGGCAGGATACTAGTATCCTTACTACATATTGCTGTCCTACGGATTTAATGAGATGTATTATATAAAACAATTACTAATGGGCCTGGAACATAGTAAATATTAGGGACCTCACAATCTGCTCGGGAACACAAGTACAGACAAAAGAAACAAAAATCTCCAGTTTTAGAGTCACTCATGCATTAAAAATTTTTGAAGATTGCAAATTAGCACAATTCTAGGCTACACAGGGTCATAACATGTATGATCCATGGTACCTTCTGAAGGCATCAGCCTTTTATCCTAGAGCAGTTGTTCTCAAAGTGGGGTACCTGGACCAGCAGGGAACTTGACAGAAATGCAAATTTCCTGGCCCTCCCCCAGATCTAAAGAATCAAAAACTATGTGTTGGGCTGAGGAATCAGTATTTTCAGAAGCCCTCCATGTGATTCCAGTGCACACTAGAGAAAACTACTAATCTACACAGAACTAATTCAGAGGAAGCAGGAAAACGCAGTTTGTGTTCATAGTCCCAGCAAAGTAAATTCTGCTTTCTTTCATCAACCCTTCCTAGTAGTTTACTCTGTAGAATTATATATTTCCCTAGATGGCCATTGGATCAGCCTTTCTCTCTTGCCCTAGACACCAGACTTTGTGGTCTTCACAATGAAGTCTTCTTACCATCATTATTGTATTAAGTCCTGCTTTAAGGGCAGCAAACTTAGTATATTCATTATGTTGCAAAGACTTTAGGAAAACAATGATTTTCCTTTCAATCATCTACTTTGCCCTTGTCAAAGCCAATGTTCTCGTGGAGGGTGGGAGGGACAACTAAAGTAAGGACAGAGGTGGGGGCAGGAAGAGAGAGCGTTTACCCTGTTTGATCAAATCTCTTCTGCTATCCTGACCCATTCTCTTGATATTGACCACTGTTCCTCATGCTCTTTTTAGATGGATGTTCATGCTGTATTTCTTTCTTCCTGCAGCATCTTGGTTTCTAGGAGAAACTTGCTATTAATGGTGGTTCATATAGCTGAGATCCTCTGTTGGGGACGATAATGGCAGCATATAATAATCACCTTCAGCAATGCTGGTAACTTGGAACATGGCCGCCTGGGTTAAAACAACAACAGCCTGAGCGATAATTAGCCGTCTTCCCGGAAGTCCTAGCAGTTCGTGCCTAAAGCCCTAAATCTGCCACCTCCCTAGCGACAGCGACCACCAATCATAGACAGCCACCCGTCCACCCGTCCTTAGTAGCCACTTAATAGCCACCCCCTCTCCCCTGAAAGCATATATACCCTGCCTTTTCAATAAATTTTTTTTTTTTTTTTTATTATGGGTAAAAATCAAAATTCTCACAATACATACTAACATTTGCAAAATGATATATAAATATATATGCATATATGTGTATTTGCTTACAAAAATGTTATTTATATATATATATATATATATATATACATATATTTTAAGAGGTGCTTAGATTACCTAAAATATTACATGGAACCCACTGGGATTCCCATGTTGCCCACCTCCCACACCTCCCACCACATCCCACACAAACATCTCCCACAGTGTGGCCCACCAACCTCAATGAACTTACACATCCTGGAGCCTTGCCACCAACCATAGACCACAGTTCACACTGTAGACCACACT
>JAKSZT010034297.1:644331-683583 GCA_026826555.1 Tolypeutes matacus | reverse complement strand
TGCAAGTTTTTATGTGCAGTCCTAATGACACGGTTGCTGCTCAAATGCTAAAAATGAATTTTCTCCCTGGCAAAGGCCTAGGCAAGACTAATCAAGGAATAAAACAGCCCATCCCCTTGGCAAAGAAAATAGAGAACAGGATTTGGGTCCCCTCAAAATTTAACCTGACGGCTGTTGACATCCCTGTACCCCATGCTGAAAAAATTTCTTGGAAGTCCATAGAACCAGTATGGGTTGCTCAATGGCCCCTAACTCAGGAAAAAACACTGGCGGCAATAAAGTTAGTACAGGAACAACTTAATGCCGGCCATATTGAACCTACTCAGTCCCCTTGGAACACTCCTATTTTTGTTATAAAAAAGAAATCAGGCAAATGGAGACTGTTACAAGATTTACGTGCCGTAAATAAGGCTATGGTACCCATGGGGGCGTTACAGCCCCGTCTCCCCTCACCGGTCGCCATCCCTGCTGATTATCATAAATTAGTTATAGATTTAAAAGATTGCTTTTTCTCTATACCTCTTCACCCAGAAGACAGACAATATTTTGCCTTTAGTGTCCCTCAAATTAATTTTCAAGGGCCTATATCCCGGTTTCAATGGAAAGTTCTACCACAGGGCATGGCCAATAGTCCAACCTTATGCCAGAATTTTGTCGCTGAGGCCGTTAACCCTATCAGACGATTGTGGCCACAGATGGACGATGTTCTGTTGGCAGGACAGACTGTTATACAGCTATATTCTTGCTTTCAAGACCTCCTTAATAGTCTAAGAACAAAAGGTCTTCAAATAGCCCCTGACAAAGTACAAATATCCAACCCCTTTTCTTATCTGGGGTTCGAACTCTGGCACCAGCAAGTTTTTAACACCCCGCATTCAGTTGCGATTCTTGCATTTGCAAACACTCAATGATTTTCAAAAACTCTTAGGAGACATTCAGTGGCTTCGCCCCTACCTAAAATTATCCACTGAAACTCTTCTACCACTCTATAATATCCTAAAAGGAGACGCAAATCCCTCCTCCCCTCGGACCTTAACCCCAGAAGCACTCCAGGCACTTGCTGTAGTAAACCGAGCTATCCAAAACCAAATTTGCTTTCAAATAAACTATCACCAGCCTTTATACTTCATAATTTTTGCCTCAACTCACACACCTCCAGGTGTATTCTGGCAATCCAGTTTAAAACAGCCAAACAGCCGAGGTCATCCTCTACTCTGGGTTCACCTCTCCGCTACTCCAACAAAGGTGCTCTCGCTGTATGCTACACTCACTGCTGCCCTCATAATTAAAGGCCGACAAACTAGCCGCCAGCTATTTGGGAAAGATCCCGATTCCCTTATTGTCCCATACACCCAAGATCACATCCATTGGCTTTTTCAAACCGATGACGAGTGGGCAATTGCATGCTCTTCGTTCCAGGGCGATATTGATAATCATTATCCAGGCGACCCATTAATTCAGTTTGCTAAAATTCATCAGTTTACCTTTCCCAAGGTTATGAAAATGAGGCCGATAGACTCAGCTATTTTAGTCTTTACTGATGGCTCAGCTAATGGAACCGCGGCATATGTTATCCAGGGTCGGACATTTTCCATAACCTCCCCCTATGCTTCAGCTCAACTTGTCGAACTCTATGCGGTCATACAGGTCTTTTCCCATTTACAAGACCAACCTTTCAACCTATACACTGATAGCGCGTATATAGCTCAGTCTGTTCCATTATTGGAAACAACCCCATTTATTAAACCATCCACCACCGCAGTCCCCTTATTTTCAAAACTACAGAAGTTAATTCTTACACGGCAGCTCCCCTTTTTCATAGGACACCTCCGTGCCCATCAATGCTTACCAGGCCCTCTAGTGGAGGGCAATGCATTGGCGGATGCTGCCACTCAACTCATATGTCCCAATCTTTGTGATCCTCGAACCTTGGCCTCCCAAGCTCATGCCCAACACCATTTAAATGCAAACACTCTCCACCTAAAATTTAACCTTACAAGGGAACAGGCAAGAGACATTGTTAAAGCTTGTAAAAACTGTGTGACACAGCTACCGGTCCCTCACCTGGGAATCAACCCAAAAGGACTCGTCCCAAACGAAATTTGGCAAGTGGACGTCACCCATTTTGCAAGTTTTGGACAGCTTAGATATGTTCATGTTTGTGTTGACACATTTAGTGGATTCATTCAGGCCAGCCTACAAACAGGGGAGGCTTCAAAACATGTTATCTCTCATTTGCTACATTGTTTTACCATATTAGGCCAACCTAAGCTCCTTAAAACAGATAATGGACCTGGATATACTGGGAAAAACTTCCAAACCTTCTGCCAGCAATTGAATATCAAACATATTACAGGACTACCATATAACCCCCAAGGTCAGGGAATGATAGAACGGGCGCACTGCACCTTAAAAAACGCTCTGTGCCGCATGGCCGAAAGTACCCTCAACCTCACTAAGCAACGTCCTCGGGACCTTCTACACCATGCCCTTTTTGCCCTTAACTTCCTAACCCTAGATGTCAATGGACACTCTGCTGCTGACAGGCATTAGCATCCTAAAACACAGATGCAACAAGCCCCTGTCATGTGGCGTGACCCCGTAACATCAAAATGGAATGGGCCTGACCCTGTCATCATCTGGGGACAAGGCTCTGCTTGCATATATGATCAGGAAAAAGGAGGCCCTCGCTGGCTCCCAGAAAGACTGATAAGACATGTTAATTCCTTGCCATTGGAGCCCGCCCCACAGGCGCCCCACTCTCCGCCCAATTCCCCTTCCCCCAAATAACAATTCTTCCAGGGTACGGCCTCCCCTCCCTGAGAAGCCTGTTCTTCTTTTCTTTCTTCCAGTCTGCCTTCGAACATACTCCTGCTCACAGAAACCTTCCGCCGATGCAACTCTGCACTACCCCGGGACTTCCTTCCACCCCTAAACCGACCGTCAATAATCCACTCTGGCAAATACTTAATGCTACCTTTCTTGACCTAAACGCTTCCCATCCCAACCTTACTCGCAATTGCTGGTTATGTCTTTCTGTTAAACCCCCCTATTATGATGCTATAGCCCTTAATGCCACCTTTAACACTTCCTCTAATGATAACCCCCCACAATGTCAGTGGAACGCAGACAAAACTGGTGGCCTCACTATACAATCCGTCCTGCACAGCGGACGGTGCGTCGGCAATGCCTTCGGTAACATTTCCACCACCTTAACTAAGGCTTGTGTACATTTATCCCCTCCGACTCAGCATAAATTTTACATTCCCCCTGAAGGGGCAAAATGGTTGTGCTCCTCATCAGGGCTTACTCCCTGTGTGGCCACAACAACCCTCAATAGCTCAGGAGAGGTGTGCGTCTTGGTTGTTGTCCTCCCCCATGTCCTTTACCATCGCGAGGAAGACCTCTATCGGCATTGGGACGAGCAGCCTTCTGTTGCCATAACTAAACAAAAAAGAGAAATTATTACTGTTGTTACCATTGCTTCTCTTTTAGGTATTGCCGGTATAGCAGCTGGGATCACATCTGCCATCCTCCAACATCAAGGTCTCTCTCACCTCAGAGCTGCAGTAGAGGAAGACTTAGCCCGCATTGAAACCTCCATCACCCATCTTGAGAAATCCCTTACGTCCCTATCGGAGGTCATTCTCCAGAATAGGAGGGGCTTAGACCTACTTTTCCTTAAACAAGGAGGGCTTTGTGCCGCACTGGGCGAGGAGTGTTGCTTCTACACTGACCATTCAGGAATAATTAAAGATTCCATGACTAAACTTAGGGAAGGAATAGCAAATCGCAAACGCAAACGAGAGGCCCAAGGGGGCCCCCCTTGGGGATTCAACGAAATCCTCCCTTATCTCCTCCCTATACTAGGCCCCATAATAACCTTACTTCTTATACTATCCTTTGCACTTTGGGCCATAAGAAGAATAATACAGCTAATTAGAGATCAGGTTAATTCTATCCTAGGCAAGCCTATTCAAATACATTATCACCAGCTTCACCTCGCTGACCAAGGTGTAAAACCAGAATACTTAGATGCTGCCCACCCTGAAGGGTAAGAAACCCCCTCCTACGGGAACAGCATATCACTCAAAAATATGCTTCTAGCCTTTGCTAGGATTGGTACCGCTGGGTGCGAGGCAAAGCACTCTGCAAAGGAGGGCCGAAACAATCCAAGGCCGTTTTTGAGCTCCTTGAGAAGTATGCCTCATTTGCATAGGGGTTCGCTCTGCGAAACCCTCCCCTCCCCACAAAAACAGGGCCACAAAGAGCCTGGGGAATGAGGCCACTACTTCCCCCAGCAGGTTAATGCCAAAAGGATGCTTCATCCACATCCTTCCTCCATCCTTTTGAAAAACAAAGGGAGGAGATGTTGGGGACGATAATGGCAGCATATAATAATCACCTTCAGCAATGCCGGTAACTTGGAACATGGCTGCCTGGGTTAAAACAACAACAGCCTGAGCGATAATTAGCCGTCTTCCCGGAAGTCCTAGCAGTTCGTGCCTAAAGCCTTAAATCTGCCACCTCCCTAGCGACAGCGACCACCAATCATAGACCGCCACCCGTCCACCCGTCCTTAGTAGCCACTTAGTAGCCACCCCCTCTCCCCTGAAAGCATATATACCCTGCCTTTTCAATAAACTTTTGCAGCTTGATCAGAATCCTGTCTTGCTGTCATTCTTCGTGTCCCTTGTCCCGTATCTTTCTTCCCTCCTAGGAGCTGGAGCCCCAGATTAACTGTCCCGCGGGCCGGGACAATCCTCAGCATAGGTCAGAAAAACAATTTAGGAAACTGTTCCTAATGTCCTAGATGGACACCATCTTTTCTTTCAATTCCTTTGGGATAAGGAACAATAAGATGGTAATTGTGCTCTAAATCTGCCTCAATCAGGTGTCTCAAGAGGTCAACAGGATATTTAGGGAGTGCACCCCAACCCATTATTATTTGAAAATCCATGATTACGTTTCTCCATTAAAAAGTGTTTTAGGAACATCTTACACTGTAGCATGCCCACAGCCCATGTCTTGGGTTGTGTACTTATCTCATTTCTAGTTTTTTTTTGTTTCTTAATAAACTCTTTACTCTCTTTGCTACCCAACCCCGCCCCAATGTGTTTTAGAAACAGCTGGTATTCTCTCCATACCCATCCTCTAATTCAGTGGGGCTTCCAGACATCTCTGTTCCAAAGGTCTCCAACTTTCTTTTTAAATGACACATTATATGCATCTTGAAAACCATATACTGCAATCAATATTTCCTACTGTGAAAATGTACTTAAAAATAATATAATGTTTATCCTGTACTGAATATCTTTTGTTTCCTATAGTCCTGTTTGTAAGCTTAGCAGCTCAGTGGAAACTGGAAGCTTACAAGTTCTATATTCTTAAAGTAAAGAAACTGAATAGCAAAACACAAAACACACAGATACATAAAGCAATGTGTGAATTATTGTTACTTCAATAAACTGGAACATTAGACTAAATCTGCAGAACTTTTTTTTATCATGTATTGTTATTTTTAAAAATGGAGAAATGGCATTTAATACACTGCATTTATTTAGCAAATAACTTTAGATGTGGAATCTTATCATGTACAATTGAACATATAGATAACATGACAATCAAAAACAAAGCATAAATGAAAAAGTAATTTTTAAAATTTATTGTACTGTGCACTTAAATTGACATGATCTCTTAAATATAAAATTAACTGATTATCACAATATTGTGCCTAGTTTGGTGAAAAGGGTATAATTTGGCTTAGTTAATGCTAGTTTCCCTTCCCATTGGAAGCTATATTTCCATTATACCTACAAAAGTAAATTTAATTGCCAAAGGAAAGTGGTGATAACAGTTTAGATGAATACTTTCTCTCACAAACTAGACATAACCCAAACTTTCTCTCAGCACAAAATAAATTGTCAGCTCAGTTAGGCAGGAATATTAGCCTTAAGTTTTTTATTGTTTTTTCACATATATTTTCACTTTTATATTGTACCAGTAATCAATGCTATGAAAAATGCCAGAAACTTTCTAAGCTATTCAGAGCCAAAGATTGTAACCTGCATTTCATAATCATTATCACTTCTTTTGGTTCACAGAACAATCTGTTATGCTTCAAGAACTTGGAGAGAAAATGAGTCAATACTTACTTTATTATGGTCTTCTATCTTCTTCTAAAATAATTGTGCAATCGCCATTGGAAAGCTCTTCAAAAGTAGATACTAAATGCATTAATTTCGTGTGAAGAAGCTGAAACGGCTGAATGTTCTTAATTTATTTATTAGCTTAGTGTTAGACTTTTCAGATGATTGTTTAAAAACTACTTTATTTCACATTTAATTTTATTTGGCCAGTAATGATGCATATTCTGAATGACTTTTTTAAAAATCATGGCTTTTATTATATTCAACAGAGTTGTAAAATCATCATCACAATCAATTTTAAAATATTTTCATACCCCTAAAAATATTTCATACCCTCCTGTGCCTCTTAGCCCCACACTTCACACCCCCAACTCCCTAGCCCTAGGCAGCCATCCATCTACCTTATGTCTCTATAGATTTGCCTATTCTGTCATACAATATGTGCTCTTTTGTGACTAGCTTCCTTCCCTTAGCATAATGTTTTTAAGGTTCATCCTTGTTGTAACATGTATTCATTACTTTTTTTTTTTTTTTGAGTTAAAATACTTATTTAATTTTTGGCTGAATATTATTCCACTGTGTGGATATGCCACATTTCATTTATTGATTCATCAGTTGATGAATATTTGCTTTTTTATCAATATTTTGGCCATTATGAGTAATCCTGCTAGGAGCATCCATGTACAAGCTTTGCATGGACATAAGTTTTCATTTCTCTTGTGTATATACCTAGAAGTAAAATTATTGGGTCTTAGAATAACTCTATGCTTAGCTCTTTAAAGAACTGCCAAGCTGTTTTACAAACAGTTGCACCGTTTTATATTTCCTACCAGTGGCGTATGAGGATTCTAATTTCCCCATATGCTACTTACTAACACTTGATATTGTCTGTCTTTTTTATTATGTCTATCCTAGTGGACATGAAGTGGTTTTGATTTAATTTCCCATGAGCCTAATGATGCCAAGCAACTTTTCATGTGTTTGTTGGCTATTTATAAATCTGCTTTGGTGAAATGTCTATTCAGATCCTATGCCCATTTTTTTTAACTTGGATTGTCTTTTTTTTTTGGTAAGTTGCAGGTTTACAGAAAAACTATGCATAAAATACAGTTTCCACACAGGCAGTTATCTCTATTTTTAACACTTTGAATTAGGATGATAATTTTGTTACAATCAATAAAACAATATTATTATAATTATTCTATTAACTATAGTCCATAATTTACATAAGAGTTCACTGTTTGTTTTGTACAGTCCTATTTTTTTTTTTTTATTGTGGGTAAAAATCAAAATTTTCACAATACATACAAACATTTGCAAAATGATATATAAAGGTATATGCATTTATGTGCATTTGCTTACAAAAATGTTATTTATGTATATATATAAATATATTTTAAGAGGTGCTTAGATACCCCAAATATTACACGGAACCCACTGGGATTCCCATGTTGCCCACCAACCACACCTCCCACCACATCCCACACAAACATCTCCCACAAGTGTGGCCCACCACCCTCAATAGACTTACACATCCTGGGGCCTTGCTACCAACCATAGACCACAGTTCACCCCGTAGACAACACTCTCTCCCACACAGTTCTGAGTGGTGTGTGCTGTTTTAAAATGGCCTACATCCGTTGCCACAAAGGTACTCAGGGCAACCTCCAAATCCCAAAGAAGCCCCTGTATTTCAACTGCTCGTCCCCTCCCTGCCCCAAAAGTGTCTAGTGGCCACTGGCTCCACCTCATTGTTATAATTTCTTCCAATACTAGAATCACCATATGTGAACAACAGAATACCATCAAGTCCACTCTAGTCCATAGTTCTTCTCCCAATCCTGAGGGGACTGGGATGGTGATGTCCACTCCACCTCCAAGTGAGAGAGGGCTTATATCCCAAGGATATGGTCAGTGGGATGATCCTGCCTGCAGATGCAGGCCCTCTCCATTCCCTGGGATGGCCATTGCCCATCGTTGTCTCCTCACCAGGTGACTTGGATGAGTCCATTGAACTGTAGGGTAGGAGTTGCAGCAACACCGAGATTCCATGCACACCTGGCACATAGGTAGGCCAGAGGCTCCAGTCTCTGGAAGTATACCTAAGAATTTTAGCATCACATATAGGTTTGAATAGAAATCTGAACCATGTGCAGGGAGGACTTATTTGAGTCCAATTCTGTCACTCTCAGGAGCACAGATTCCAAAATAGAGCCCACTGATAAGGCATCAGTCTCTGGGTCTAACCCCACTTATATAGGACCTGGGTGTCTCCAGAGCTCTCAGGAGCCCCTCTATGTGGGGTGATAGGCACTTAGATGTTCTATGAGCTCCTGCAAGGATCTTGAACAGAATCAATACCTGTCAGAGAACCATGCATTCTTTGATTGTCTCTATGTATTCATTTATTCACTTACTCATTCATTCAAGTATTTATTGAATACTTACTTAGAGCTAGATGCATTGTAGAATGTGCTTTGGAAACTCTTGCCCCAGTTTTCAGCCTTTAGCAGATTTCCACTTCCACGACTCCCCTTTCTGCCCTCAGTTAGGTAATGGTGCTTGATCCAGAGATAACTGAATTTCCATTCTGAGCTTATTATGACTGGTTTGGGTCTTGTTTGGGAGGAGATTGGAGGCTGTCTTCTGTCCTGATCAGGTGGCCTGACCCAGAGGTTCTTTGGCTCTCTCTCCCAGAGCCACAGAGCCGCTGAAGAGGCCCTGAAGACCCCTGGTTCTTGAGAATTCAGGAGGCGCCCAGGAAGGCCTTTAGGCCTCAAAGGCACTCTTCCCAAAAGACAGGGCAGCTGGAGTGAGAGCCCTGGCTCTGTTCCCTGCCACAGCAGGATTATCACTTCCTTGTCCATCTCTTTTTCTTCTTGCTCATATTAAAAGGAAGCGTGGACTAACTAGCTGGTTTTTCTAATACTAACTGCCATGAGTTGTGTGTTGTTTGGCAAGACACTTCACTTCTCTAGGTCTCATTTACCCCATCTGTAAAATTAACAGTGTGGACTAGATGTTCTCTGGTATTCTGTGATCTGCCTCTTACTGTCATCCTTTCTTCTCTTCTCTGCTTCTCTGCATTTTTCTTCTGTTTTCCCTGGGAATGCTCAGGGCCACTAGATTGTCTGTATTTCTGTGTGATTGTGCCAAGGGACTCAGCCTAATGTAGCATGTACAAGGGTATGAGTCATAGCATAGTGACCCAGCAGAGTGCTCCCTCCCATGGACTCTTGTTCTGCATGTGGAGAGTCTCCCTCTTTCTTCAGACCAACCCATTCCCTCTCTTCCTATCCCCCAGCTCTATTCCATGTAAGTTGCCAATAACTTCACTGAACAGTGGGGTATGTGATGATTTTGACATTGACGTCTTCCAGTATGAGGGGGGCAGTCTGACTTCACTTTGAGGGGAAGGTGAAAATAGTAGTGTGATCGCTGAACCAAAGGATTTTATGTTTTGTAACTTGGGTACTTTATTTTGCATTTCGCTAAAGTATTAAATATTTTGCTAAAGTATTAAATAAGTATTAAAAGTATTAAATTAAGTATTAATTATAATATTAATATTATATTAGAAAAGTTATAGGTTTACAGGAAAATCATGCAGAAATTCAGTTCCAATATACTACCCTATTATTAACATCTTGCATTAGTGTGGTACATTTGTTAAAATTGATGAAAGAATATTTTTGCTATTGTACTATTAACTACAGGCAATGGTTTACATTAGGGTTTACTGGTTGTGTGGCACAGTCTTGTATTTACTTTTTAATATTTATTCCAGTAACATATACAATCTAAAATTTCCCCTTTAACCACATTTAATTATACAATTCTGTGGTGTCAATCACATTCACAGCGTTTTGCTACCATTGCCATCATCCATTACCAAAACTTTTCTATCACACCAAATAGAAATTTTGTATCAATTAAGCATTAATTCCTCATTGTCCACCCTTTCCACAGCCCCTAGTAACCTGCATTCTAGTTTCGGACTCTTTGAATTTGCTTATTCTAATTATTTCATATCAGTGAAATCATACAATATGTGTCCTTTTGTGTCTGGCTTATTTCATTCAACATGGCGTCTTCAAAGTTCAACCATGGTATCACATGTATCAGAAAGTCATTCCTTTTAACAGCTGATTAATATTCCATTGTATGTATATTACCACATTTTGCTTATCCATTCATCAGCTGATGAATACTTTTGGCAATTCTGAATAACACCTCTATAAACATCTGTGTGCAAGTATCTTTTTGACTCCCAGCTTTAAATTCTTTTGGTTATATACATATAAGTATATTGTGATTCTACACTGAATTTTCTGAGGAACCGCCAAACTGTTTTCCACAGTGGCTTCACTGTTTTACATTGCCACCAGCAATGAACGAGTGTTCCTATTTCTCCACATCCTCTCTAACACTTGTAATGTTCCATTTTTTCTAGTAATAGTAGCCATTTTATTTGGTATGAAATGGTATCTCATTATGATTTTGATTGGTATTTCCCTAATGGCTAATTATCTTGAGCATACTTTAATACCCTTATTGCTGATTTGCATACCTTCTTTGGAGTAACAAGTATTCAAGATTTGTCCATTTTTAAATTGGGTTGTTTGATTATCTGTTATTGAGTTGCAGGATTTCTTTATATTTCTATATATTAAAACCTTATCAGATATGTGGTTTCATATTTACTTCCATGATGAGGCTTTAATTCTTATATTTAGCTCTTTGATCCATTTTGAGTTGATTTTTGTACATGGTGTGAGGTAGGGGTCCACTTTCATTCTTTGCATATAGAGATTCAGTTTTAATAGTATTCTTTGTTGAAGAAACTGTTCTTTTTCCATTGAGTGGACTTGGCACTCTTGTCAAAAGTCAATTTGCCATAGATGTAAAGGCTCATTTCTGCAGTCTCAATTTGATTGTATTGTTCTATATGTCTGTACTTGTGCCAACACCATACCATTTTGCTTTTTGTAGCTTTGTAATTAGTTTTAAAATCTGGGTGTGTTAGTTCTCCAATTTTGTTATTCTTTTTCAAGATGGCTTTGGCCTTTTAAGGGCCCTTACCTTTCTATATAAATTTGATTATTGGCTTTTCCATTTCTGCAAAGAAGACTGTTGGAATTTTAATTGAGATTACATTGAATCTATAAATCGCTTAGGTGGAATTGACATTTTAACAATATTTAGTCTTCTAATCCAAGAAAATGAAATGTCCTACATTAATTTAGGTATTTTTTATTTCTTTTAGCAATGTTTTGTAAGTTTTCCATGTGTAAGTTCTTTACATCATTGGTTAGATTTATTCTTAGAGATATGGTTCTTTTAGTTGCTATTATAAATGGAATTGTTTTCTTGATTTCTTCTACTGAATATTAATTACTAGTGTATAGAAACACTAGCTATGTTTGTATGTTGATCTTGTACCCTACCATTTTACTGAATTCTTTTATTAGCTCTAGTAGCTTTTTTTGTGGATATTTCAGGATTTTCCATATATGGATCATGTAATCTGGAAATAGGGAGAGTTTTACTTCTTCCTTTCCGATTTGGATGCTGTTTATTTCTTTTTCTTGCCTAATTGCTCTAGCTAGAACTTTCAGTACAATGTAGAATAACAGTCAGGACGGTGGACATCTTTGTCTTCTTCCTGAACTTATAGGGGATACTTTCACCATTGAGTATGATGATAATGGTAGGTCTGTCATATATGCTCTTGCTCACATTGAGGAAGTTTCTTTCTATTCCTAGTCTTCTAAATGTTTTTACCAAGATGGGGTGAAAGATTTTTTTCAAATGTCTTTTCTGCGTCAATTGAGATAATCATGTGATTTTCCCCCCTTTATTCTAGTAGTATGTGGTATTACATTAATTGATGTTCTTATTTTGAATCACCCTTGCATACTTGGGATAAATCCCACTTGATCATGGTATATAATTCTTGTAATGTGCTGTTGGATTCATTCTGCTAGTATTTTGCCAGGTATTTTTGTATCTATATTCATAAGGGACATTGGTCTGTAATTTTAGTATTGTGATTTTGGCCTCATAGCATGAAATATAGAGTTTTTCCTCCTCTTTAGTATTTTTTTTTCTTGGAATAGTTTGAGCAGGATTGAGGCTAATTCTTTAAGGAATGTTTTGTAAAATTCACCAACGAAGACATCTTGTCCTGGCCTTTTCTTTGTCGGGAGGATTTTGATGATTGAATAAACCACTTTATTTGTTATTGGTATATTAAAATCTATTTTTTCTTGAGTCACTGTAAATCATTTTTGTGTTTTTAGGAATTTGTCCATTTCTTTTAGGGGATCTATTTTTTGGCATAGTCAACCAAAGGAGTGCTGATGCAAAATATCAGAAATCAGTTGGTTTTTATAAAGGGTATTTATTTGGGGTAGAAGTTTACAGTTACCAGGCCATAAGCATAAGTTACTTCCCTCATCAAAGTCTTTTGCCATGTGTTGGAGCAAGATGGCTGCCAATGGCTGCCAAGGTTCAGGCTTCCTGGGTTCCTCTCTTCCTGGGGTTCATTTCTCTCCGGGTTCAGCTCCTCTGTTTTCTCCACAAGGTCAGCTGTAGACTCTCAGGCATCTGGCTCTGTCTTTCTCCCTGAGGCCTGATTCTCTCTGGGCTCAGCTACTCTGCTCCTCTGTGTTCTTACTTCCTGGGCTCCAGCTCAAACTCCAACATCAAAACTCCAACATCAAAACTCCAACTAACTGTTCTGCCATGTTGTTTTCTCTGTATCCTACTGATGTGGCCCAATCAAAGCCCCAATCATAATTTAATCAAGTAGAAGTAAAACCTCTGAATCTAATACACTCTAATATGCCCAGAGGAAAAGACCAGTTTACACATCCTGGGGCCTTGCCACCAACCATAGACCACAGTTCACATCGTAGACCAGACTCTCTCCACACAGAGGGGCTCCTGAGAGCCCTGGAGACTCCCAGGTCCTATATCAGGGGAGATAGCCCCAGAGACTGATGCCTTACCAGTGGACTCTATTTTGGAATCTGTGCTCCTGAGAGTGACAGAATTGGACTCAAATAAGTCCTCCCTGCACATGGTTCATCAGTCCCTTCTATTCAAACCTATATGTGATGCTGAAGTTTTTAGGTATACTTCCAGAGACTGGAGCCTCTGGCCTACCTATGTGCCAGGTGTGCATGGAATCTCAGTGGAGCTGCAACTCCTTCCATACAGCTCAATGGACTCATCCAAGTCACCTGGCAAGGAGACAACGATGGGCAACGGCCATCCCAGGGAATGGAGAGGGCCTGCATCTGCAGGCAGGATCATCCCACCCACCATATCCATGGGATATAGTCCTCTCTCACTTGGAGGTGGAGTGGACATCACCATCCCAGTCCCCTCAGAAACTCATGGTTTTTCATTTCACCTGCTTAGTCTCTGCCTCTCGCCCTCCTGGAGGATGCACAACACTCTTTTCGTGTGCAGATCCCCCAAAGATGCTCCCTCAAACAGCTTTTTGCCCTTCCTCCATTGTGTTTGTGAGTCAAGTCCTGTCTACCTGCTCTGATGTCATCTTCCCAGAAGTCTTCCAGTTGTCCATTTTCCTCAACTAGGCAGGTAAGGAAGATCATGAAGATATAAGGAAAGAATATGTCTAAAATTCAATCTCAGTGGAGCTAGAGTTCTTTTCACTGGTTTCTGAGGTAGTAGATATAATAATATTGGAAGTGACATTTACCAAATGCCTGTGAGATTTGTGGAGATGATTCTTAAATCCTCAAGGCTAAATTTCTGCTGTGCATTGAAACATTTTTTTTACCATTGGTCCTATCTTTCTCCATGATGCCTCAAAATGCATACCATTTTTCTGCACCCTTCATTCACTCATTATTCCACGTGGGATGTGATTTTATCAATGAAACAAGGTTATAGTTTAGTTATTTCATAGCAGGTTGAGGAGTTCGATGACAGACATTATACAAATATCTTATTTTAATTAACCTACCTATGCACAAGTAAGAGAACCTTGAGGATTCCTCTCTTTCCACAAAGATCTAACAGTGAGATAAAATGGGGTTCTCCTATCCCCCTTATCTTTGAGAACATAAGAGCATAAGAAGTAATGCATACTATATGAACTCTGCTCAATGTCTATCCTAACAAACTCCTAGGGAATGGCATCATGAAAAACCTCTCTGAAGTTTGAACTGCTCTTGTTGTCTGAAAAGTTGGAAGGTGTTAGTCACAAAAATTTTCCCAGTGCTCGGGGGTAAGTGATGTTATTAATCATTTTTTATGATTTCACAGAAATAGATCTATTTCCTTAGCCACTAGGTGACTGGGAGTGGATTTAAAAGTTTGAGTTGGCCCCTAGTGGAGACAGGATGTCAGCTCTGAAGGGAGAAGAGAGAAAATGGAGTCAAGGTAAACAGAAGTACATTGTGGACCATATCTCTTGGGGATAAAGGAGAAGATGAGAGTTTCTCAGACAGGCCATAATACTAGAAGTAAAGAATGAAATTTAGTCAAGAGAGTAAGTTTGTACAGGTCTGTCTGAAGGATCTCTATATGTAGCTTGAAATTAAAAAATTACAATTGATAAAATAGCACAGCAGAAAAGAATAATATGTGAACTATGAATCTTGATACAATTTATAACACCAAACTAAGAATAAGGATTTGGATTTGAGAAAAGAATATCAGATGGACTACTGAACCTTGGATGAGAACTGATGTATATGATTGAGAAGCAGGAGTTCATTGATGAGTCAAGAAAAAAAGTACTTCAGACCAGACTAGATGGAGGCAGTTCTTTGAACTTTATCATATGAAGTATTAATCTAACTACTTGACAAAGCAGAAATATTCTTATTGAACATAATTGTGTTTATATTAACTGCATATTTGTGTGTATCTCATAACAGTGTGGATGCTGAGTGAGATGGGTGATATTTTGAAAAATGAAAAATGTTGTTGGATAGAATCACTTGTATATTGTTTTTGTATTTTTTTTCTTTTTTTTTTTTATTATGGGTAAAAATCAAAATTCTCACAATACATACAAACATTTGCAAAATGATATATAAATATATATGCATATATGTGTATTTGCTTACAAAAATGTTATTTATATATATATACATATATTTTAAGAGGTGCTTAGATTACCTAAAATATTACACTGAACCCACTGGGATTCCCATGTTGCCCACCTCCCACACCTCCCACCACATCCCACACAAACATCTCCCACAGTGTGGCCCACCAACCTCAATGAACTTACACATCCTGGAGCCTTGCCACCAACCATAGACCACAGTTCACACTGTAGACCACACTCTCTCCCACTCAGTTCTGAGTGGTGTGTGCTGATTTAAAATGGCCTGCATCCATTGCCACAACAGTACTCAGGACAACCTCCAACTCCCAAAGAAGCCCCTGTATTTCAACTGCTCATCCCCTCCCTACCCAAAAACTGTCAAGTGGCCACTGGCTCCACCTCATTGTTATAATTTATTGCATTGCAAGAATCACCATATGTGAGCAAGAGAATACCATCAAGTCCACTCTAGTCCATAGTTCTTCCCCCAATCCAGAGGCGACTGGGATGGTGATGTCCACTCCAACTCCAAGTGAGAGAGGGCTTATATCCCATGGATGTGGTGGGTGGGATGATCCTGCCTGCAGATGCAGGCCCTCTCCATTCCCTGGGATGGCCAGTTCCCATCGTTGTCTCCTCACCAGGTGACTTGGATGAGTCCATTGAGCTGTAGGGTAGGACTTGCAACTCCACCTAGATTTCATGCACACCTGGCACATAGGTAGGCAGGAGGCTCCAGTCTCTGGAAGTATACCTAAGAAACTCCAGCATCACATGTAGGTTTGAATAGAAGGGACTGGTGAACCATGTGCAGGGAGGGCTTATTTGAGTCTAATTCTGTCACTCTCAGGAGCACAGATTCCAAAATAGAACCCACTGATAAGGCATCAGTCTCTGGGGCTATCCCCCCTTATATAGGACCAGGGTGTCTCCGGAGCTCTCAGGAACCCCACTGAGTGGGGTGATAGGCACTTAGATGTTCTATGAGCTCCTACTGAGGTGTGCGTAAGAGTTCCCTCTGGGATGACCTCCCGACTCTCTTTGAAGTCTCTTAGCCACTTGAACTCATTTGTCTTTACCATTTCCCCCTTTTATTCAAGGTCTTTTTCCAGTTGTGTTGCCAGTTGGCACTTGGGAAAAGTTTTCAATTAGCAATGTCTTAATTAAGAAATTGATAACATATAATAAATTCTGTCCTGGAGAGGAATCCATAAAATTCTAAGTGCTTATCTTACAAACAACTTAATTCTAAAGAAACTGATACTGAGGAGTCCTTTTGGTAAAAATGCTGATTTTTTGACAGGTTCATCCATTTATAGTCATGCCTTCTCTTCTAGCCATATCAGATAAGATCAGGAAATACAAAGAGTTGCCAATTATCCAGGAGGTGTCTTGGCTTGAAATGGCCTGATAGTCTTCTAAATATTGGATGGTTACAAATAAACTAAGTCAAATTCTCTTTCTTGGAAAAATGTATAACAAGTGCATTCAGAGAATATAGGTGACCTGAGTATATTGTTGAAAATAGTGCTGAGCTATTGAACTACCTATCTTCGAGGGCTAGTGCTCACATAGTCTTGGCACAGAGTTCCTAGAAAGGATGATTGAGAAAATGACAGCACACGCAACTTCACATTTTCTATGCTCCATTACAATTTACCCTCAACACCAAATGCAATCTGAACATGTGTTTTCCTTGTTATGCTGAGGAGACATACACTGGTAGATGTCTAGGTTGGCTGGTGACAGCTTGATTTTCTATTTCTAACTTTGATGCCTATAGAATGAAAACCAGGTAAGGAACCCACCTTCCAGTGTAATGGGTAAGGAGGGCATACACTATGCATTTACATAAGGCACTGTTTCAGTAAATTTGAATTAAATGTAATACAATTGCAAGGAGGATAACAAAATACTAAAATTAACAAGTTAGATTCAAGAGGAATGGCATCAAAATACACACATACATGCATACACTCGTAGATACACACAAAAGTCACTTAAAATTACATACATCTCTGACATTACGTTTTGGATTCCATTTGGAATATAAATAGGATAAATCAGTGACTCTAGCCAACAACATTTTTCATTTTTCAAAATACCACCCATCTCACTTAGCATCAACTATGTCTGTTTCATTTTCTTGTGTATGTGTAAGTTTTATAACATAAAAGTATATCAGTGAAGTATCTCTAAAGTGTGATTAACTTTTTAGTTTTTACAATAGTACCAAATGGGTTAAAATTATTGTATTGGTGATATGCAATTTAGATATTGACTATTTAATTGTTAGTATGATATCTTCAGAATATCCAAGCTATGGCTTTAAAAATAAGTCTGTCTCAAATCTCTATGATAAAAAGAATAGAATAATAGAGTACCCACTGTATCTGGTAACTTTGTCAATTATCAATATTTTATTAGTTCTTAATTGCTCCCTACCATTGTCTGGCACGAGACTTGGCACTGAGCAAAGATGTGATTTAAGATACCAAGTAAGTGGCCAAGGTAGAGCTGAGACCTATAATTTTCTCATATATCATAAAATTAAGCCACTGGCCGTTGAGTCTTAAATGAGGAATATACAACCTTAATGTTAGTGAGCATAGTTCTGCCTTCAATGCCTGGATAAGATTTCTTTAATTCCTTCCCTACAAATTCAGAAGTGCAATCATCTTTTCAAGTCAAGATTCTTATGCAGTACCCATGATCACTTGTATCTTGGAGTTGTCACTTCCTCTGAATTATTTCATTTCAGTAAACTTCCCATTATCCCATCATAATTCAAATGGCATAACTTTTGAAATCATCCTATTTTAAAGGTTGTGTGGAAGACCTTATTAAATGTTTGGGGATTTATAGAGAAACAATTTAGAAACTGATGCGAGCTATTCACCATCTAAAAATTACTTGTCTGATTCTGCATCTTGGGCTCTAGTCTCTTGTTTTGTTGCTCAGCCTTCTCTTCTTGCTCCTCTTCCCTCTTAGCCTCTTCTCTTTTTCATCCCGTAACATAACATTTTATTCATTTTTAATGCAGAACAATTTAGCTATTATTTTGGATGACCTTGGTTACTGAAGCTCTACATCTCAGGGCAGACATTCACCTCCAAAATGATTTATCACATAATATTCCTATTATACCTATTGAAAGAAGTAATTCTAGTAATAGCTGTAACACTGTGTGTATATATATATATATACATATGCATGCACATATATGATATATGTATATGCATACATGTATATAAGTATGTATATGTGTGTATATGTGTGTGTATACACACACTCTTTAATTTATACAGTGTTATGGTTTCTATCTATCTAACCAGAAGGATCGTGGTTTAAGAAAGGTAAAAAGAGGGTGAGATTCCCATTTTACAAGAAGAAATATGAGCTCATATCCATGTCTAAACCCAGAGCATTTCAGGTATGGAGGAAACAATGCTGTCAAAAATAATGAGTTGGCAAAAAAATGCAGGTGAATACAGGAAAATATGCCACTTTTTAAAAGATATCTGAAGAGTAAGAAGGATACATTTGGAAATATAGGGTAGGAGAAAATGAACAGGTCAGTGAATGCCAAGGGGAATATTTTTATGGATAACAGGGAAAAATTGAGGGACAGAGTTCTGTTAATTGCTTTTAACTACCAGTGATAACTCACAGTAGTTCAGAAAAAGGATAGAGAAAAATTTAATAATAACAAGAAATTAGTTTCTATTTACTTTCTTTCCCCTCCTGGTGATCTGTTTCCATCCTTCTCATATGTTTCATAAACAACATCCAGTATTTCTTTCATTTATACCCAAATTGCACTATTTAAAACCATTCTAGAACTCCCATATTACTTTGGTTTTACATTAATTCAGATATATATTTACACTTAATAAGCTCTACATGGAATTATTTTATTTCTCTATAAATTGGGTCTTTCCTCAAGTAAAGCTTATATTATTTTATTAAGAAATTTCATAGAAAAAAGAAATTATGCTTAGATAGTGTATTAGTCAGGGTTCTTTAGGGAAACAGAATTAACAGGAGATATCTGTCAATAATATCAGATTTAATAAGAGTCTCTCACGTGACTGTGGGGATGCACAAGTCCAGGTTCTGCAGGGAGGCTGAAACCAGGGGCTCAGATGAAAGTCCAATGAAGGTCCTTGATGAGTTTCTGGGAGATGCTGGCTGTCGAAAAATGAGCTAGGAAATTCTCTCTGAATACTGAAATCACTTCCCCTTTTAAGGCATTCAACTGATTGGATAAAGCATCACTCATTGCTAAGGCAATCTCACTGATTGATGTAGGTGTAATCAGCCATCTATGCAGTAAACTCACTGATTACTAAAGCCCATAAATGTCCTTGTATTACAATTAGCCCAGTGCTTGCTTGACCAAACAACTGGGCACAATTACCTGGTGGCGTTGACACATTAGCCTAACCATCCAGTCTACCCCTTGTCAACTCAGCAACCATACACATTACCTTAAACCATACTTAGTCTCTAAGTGAAAACAGTAACAGACATGCATACATATATAATTCGGCCTAACAATGTTCAACTCTCCTGCGTACAACTGGAAATGCATTAAATCCCTACAGAATAGGGTGCAAGTCCTTGGGTAATATTCGCTCTTAAATTTGACATCCTTAAATATTATGACATGAAACTAATACAACTTTTCATATGATAGGGGAAAAGGTTGGGGAAGAAAACAAAAAAATTTGTTTTGTATACATGTACAATCATGCTCCTAATGAAACAAGGAAGAAAGATTCATGACTATTACAGTCCTTGTTTCTACAACTGGTCACGTGGTCGAAGTTCATATTTATCACTACCTTCTTCCACTATCCATTCCATGTTCCTGTTACCCTCAGCCGGCACTTCAGCTGGTTCTTTACCTGGTGGGGTGACCCAAACTTTCATTCCAGAAGATTCTGGGCCATTGTTAGTCCTGCTTGGATTGGGTTGTTGCAATTTTGCTTTGACTTTAATCACAGCGCATGGCAGTACTAGACTAGAAGAGGCCTTAGAGTATCTCCTGGATTCCAGGCATATTCTTCTTTACACCCATTATGTAGATGCAGTCCTATTTCCCCCTGATAGTCAGAATCAATCACCCCATCCAGTACAGCAATTCCCTTCTTTGCCTGTTGATTCACAGGTAAGAGGAGCCCAGAGTTACCAGGTGGCAGTCTTAACTTCCAGTTCAATGGATTCATTGTTGTGTTCCTTGGTGGGAACACTCCTCCTTCTGGGACTAAAACATGTAGACCAGCAGAGCTTAAGGTTGCAGGGACAGGAAGCAAAAAATTTCCTAGTGGGTCACTAGGGGTAATAGTGAGTGGTGCCACTTTCTTTTCCATCCCTTGATTCCTGGACCCATGAATCCTGGTTATGGGAGAAACAGCACCATAGCGTGGATGCTGATTTAGAGCATACACAGCCTTTTGGAAATTATTTCCCCAGCCCTGCTAAGCACTGCCACCTACTTGGCACCGTAATAGAGTCTTCAAAAAGCCATTCCACTGTTCTATTAATCTGGCTGCTTCAGGGTGATGGGGAACATGGTAAGACCAGTGAATTCCATGGGCATGTGCCTATTCCTGCACATCATTTACTGTGAAATGGGTTCCTTGATCAGAAGCAATGCTGTGTGGAATACCATGGCAGTGGACAAGACATTCTGTAAGTCCACATGTGGTAGTTTTGGAAGAACCATGCATGAAAGAAATGAAAACCCATATCTGGAGTATGTGTCTATTCCAGTTAAGACAAATCACTGCCCCTTCCTTGGTGAAAGTGGTCCAATATAGTCAACCTGCCATCAGGTAGCAGGTGGTCACCTCGATGAATGGTGCCATATCAAGGGCTGAATGTGGGTCTCTGCTGCTGGCAGATTGGGCATTCAGCAGCCACTGTACACAAGTGAGCCTTGGTGAGGGGAAGTCCATGTTGCTGAGCCCATGCATAACCTCCATCCCTACCTCCATGACCACTTTGTTCATGAGCCCATTGGGCAATCACAGGAGTGCCTGGGGAAAGAGGCTGAGCATTAGCCACAGAGTAGGTCATATTATCCCCTTGATTATTAAAATCTTCCTCTGCTGAAGTCACCCTCTGGTGAGCATTCATATGGGACACAAATATTTCCATGTTTTCTGCCAACTCAGAAAGGTTTACCCACATACCTCTTCCCCAGACCTCTTTGTCACCATTTTTCCAATCATGTTCCTTCCAAGTCCCTGACCATCCAGATAAACCATTGGCAGCAGCTCATGAATTAGTGTACAAATGTTCTCTGACCATTTCTATTTCCAAACAAAATGAACAACCAGGTACACTGCCCAATGGGAGGATTTGCCCTCACCACTATCCTTCAGGAATGTCCCAGAAAAGGGCTGCAGTGCTACAGCTGTCCACTTTGGGGTGATACCTGCATATCGTGCAGAACCATCTGTAAACCAGGCCCCAGTTTTCTCATCTTCAGTCAAGTAGCTGTAAGGGACTCCCCAAGAGGCCAAAGCTGTGGGCTGGGAAAGAGGAGGTAACATGGCAGGGGTGGTGACCATGGGCTACTTCCTCAGGTAACTTACTTTTGCCTTCAAGGTCTGCTTGAGCCCTGTCTCGTATATGACACTTCCACTTTATTATGGAGTGCTGCTGTGCACATCCAACTTTATGGTTTGGTGGGTCAGACAATACCCAGCTTATGATAGGCAACTCAGGTCTTATGAAAGGCAGCTCAGGTCTCATGATAACTTAATGGTCCATGGTTAAGCATTCAGTCTCTACTAAGGCCCAGTAGCAGGCCAAAAGCTGTTTCTCAAAAGGAGAGTAGTTATTTGCAGAGGGTGGCAGGGCTTTGCTTCAAAATCCTAAGGATCTGCATTGTGGTTCTCCTATAGGGGCCTGCCAAAGACTCCAGACAGTATCTCTATTTGCCACTAAAACTTCCAGCACCATTGTACCTATTGGATCATATAGACCAAGTGGTAGTGCAGATTGCACAGCAGCCTGGACCTGTCACAGAGCCTCCTTTGGTTCCAATCCCCAATCAAAACTAACAGCTTTCTGGTCATTCAATAAATGGGCCAGAGTAGCACACCCAAATGAGGAATGTGTTGTCTCCAAAATCCAAAGAGACCAACTAAGCATTGTGCCTCTTTTTCAGTTGTAGGAGGGGCCAGATGCAACAGCTTATCCTTCACTTTATAATGGATATCTCAACATGCTCCACACCACTGGACAACTAGAAATTTGACTGAGGTGGAAGGACCCTGTATTTTTGTTGGATTTATCTCCCATCCTCTCTCATTCAAATACCTTACCAATAAGTTGTGAGTCTTTGCTACTTCTTGCTCACTAGGTCCTATCAATATGATATCAATATAATGGACCAGAGTGATGTCTTGTGGGAGGGAGAGATATTCAAGGTCCCTGCAGACAATATTATGACAGGGCTGGAGAGTTGATATACTCCTGAGGCAGGACCGTGAATGTATACTGCTGACTTTGTCGCTGAAAGCAAACTGTTTATGGTGGTCCTTACTAATGGCAATTGAGAAAAAAAGCATTTGCCAGATCAACAGCTGCATACCACGTACGAGGGGATGTGTTGATTTGCTCAAGCAATGATACCACATCTGGGACAGCAGCTGCAATTGGAGTCACCATGTGATTAAGTTTCCAATAATCTACTTCATCTTCCAAGATCCATCTGTTTTTTGCACAGGCCAAATAGGAGAGTTGAATGGGGATGTAGTGGGAATCACCCCCCCGCCCCGCTGTATCCGTCAAATCTTTGATGGTGACACTAATCTCTGCAATCCCTCCAGAAATCCGGTATTGCTTTTTTTTTTTTTTCCTGATCATAATTGTATTTATTTATTTATTTATTCATATTTTTTAAAAGATAGTTAAATTACATAAATGTTAAACAAAAAATATAGGGAATCCCATACACCCCACCTCCCACACCTCCCACCACCTTCCACATAAACTTCCTTCATTAGTGTGGACATTCATTGCAATTGATAAACACATTCTGGGACTTTGCTATTAAGCATGGACCATAGTCTACACTGTAGACCACACTCTCTCCCACACAGTTCTGCATGTTATATGATGATATAAAATGGCCTATATCTGTCATTGCAATGTCACTCAGAACAATTCCCAAGCCCCTGTATTACAACTGCTTTTCCCACTCCCTGCCCCCAGAGACTCCAGTGGCCACTGGTTCCACATCAATGTTGTAATTTCTTCCATTTATTGAATCACAATATATCTATAGTAGAATACCAGTAAGTTCACTCTAGTCCATAGCTCTTCTCCCCAATCTGAGGAGGGTGGGATGGTGATGTCTACTCCACCTCCAACAGTATAGACAATATGGTTTACATTTTAGACTGTACACTTTTATAAATTTTGATGATATTTTCCATGTCCTGTGTCCATCACTGTATGGTAATGAACATTTCCACTGACCACTAAATACCCCCTGTTTGATCTATTCTATTCCTCCCACCCCATCCCCCTGGGGCCAACGATGACCCTCTGGCTTGACTCGTTGGATGACAAGATTCAGTTACATGCAACAAGAGGTCTTGACACACTGGTTCATCCTCCCCTATTAGGAACCATCCTTTCACTTGAGAGACTCCCGCCTGTCTATTTGTGAGTAAATCGGTCCTCCCAAAGATGGGAGTCCAACTCCTTCCTGCTCATTATGAGGGTCTCCACCCACTGATACAACAAGTTATGATGAAAGAACACTCACACACTCCCTAGAAGCTTGCTCCAGGTGTGCCCTGTCCCAAAAGCCCCCCCCAATCAACACCCTAAACCCATGACCCTTCCTTGTCATATTGCCATAAGTGCATTCCATCTCTGTACTTACAACCTCATATACATGCAAATCCCCAGTGTTCACCTGGTCCCTCTCCCAACCCTCCCCCCAGTAATCCTGAACCTTCTAACCCACCCTTCCCAATCTACCCACCTGACAACCCTGCACCACCCAACCCTATAATATCACTACCCTCCTGTCCTATCCCTTCAATACGCAACTACACTGTATCACTTTATATGGATTTCATCTGTATGGGTGATGGCTCACAACCTTCTCTTCTCTTTCTATTTCTTGTAAACCTATCTTACAGACAATAGCTCTCTGAGACTGCCTAATTTCCTTAATTCGTATCAGTGATGCCATGTACTGTTCATCCTTCAATGCCTGGCTTGCTTTACTCAACATAAGGTCTTCAAGATTCATCCATGTTATCCTGTGTGTTAGCACTTTATTTCTTCTTACAGCTGAGTAATATTCCATTGAATGTATGTGCCACATTTTGTTTATCCATTCATTTGTTGATGGACACCTGGGATGATTCCAACTTTTGGCAATGGTGAACAATGCCACTATGAACACTGGTGTGCATATATCCGTTCGTGTCTTTGCTTTCAATTCTTCAGGGTATACACCTAGCAATGGAATCACTGGATCATATGGAAGTTCTATAGTTAGTTTTTTGAGGAACCACAAAACTGTCCTCCATAGTGGCTGGACCATTCTACAATCCCACCAACAGTGGATGAAGGTTCCCATTCCTCCAAATCCTCTCCAACTCTTATAGTCTGCTGTTTTTTGTTTGTTTGTTTTTTTAGAAATACTCTCCTTTTTATTAGATTCACAAAAGCCCTTTTAAAGTCGTACCTCTCCTTTGTATAATTTTTCTTGGTTATTAACTTTCTTCATTAGAAAGCAGACAAACTTTGTCCTTGAAAAGTACATCTTCTATTTTCTCTTCAATTTTTCCACACTCAGGCCTGCACCTATATGGTTTACTACTTGCACTAAAGATCAGCACCTCAGAAAAAGCATTGTAAAGGTCAGAGTCTGTTGTTTTTTTAATAGCTCTATTCTAATGGGTGTAAGATGGTATCTCATTGTAGTTTTGATTTGCATTTCCCTAATAGCTAGCAATGTTGAGATCATTTCATGTGCTTTTTAACCATTTGTATTTCTTCCTTGGAGAAGTATCGTTTCAGGTCACTTGCACATTTTTTTTAAATGGGTTGTTTGTCTTTTTATTTTCAAGATGTAGGATTTCTTTATATATGCAGGGTATTAGGCTCTTATCAGATATATGGTTGCCAAATATTTCCTCCCATTGGGTAGCCTGCCTTTTTACTTCCTTGATAACATCCTTTGAGGTGCAGAAGTTTTTAATTTTGAGGACATTCCATTTACCTATTTTTTTCTTCTCCTGCTCTTGCTTTGGGTGTGAAGTTCATGAAACCATTTCCTATTACAAGGTCTGATAGATGCTTCCCTACATTATCTTCCAAGGTCTTTATGGCCTTGGCTTTTATATTTAGATCTTTGATCCATCTTGAGTTGATTTTTGTATAAGGTGTGAGATGGTGATCCTCTCTCATTCTTTTGGATATGGATATCCAGCACCATTTGTTGAAGAAGCCATTCTCTTCCAACTGAGTGGGCTTAGTGGCCTTCTTGAATATCAGATGACTGTATATACAAGGATCTATATCAGAACTCTCAATTCGGTTCCATTGGTCAGTATGTTTATCTATGTGCCAATACTATGCAGTTTTGACCACTGTAGCTTTGTAGTATGTTTTAAAGTCAGATAGTATGATACCTCCAACTTCATTTTTCTTTTTCAATATATCTTTGGTGATTCTGGGCCTTTTATGCTTCCAAATAAATTTTGTAGTTAGTTTTTCCAATTCATTAAAAAATACAGTGTTGATTTTTATTGGGATTGAATTAAATATGTATATTAGTTTGGGTAGGATAGACATCTTGATGATGTTTAGTCTTCCTATCCATGAACAGGGAATATTCTTCCATTTATTTAAGTCTTCTTTGATTTCCTTTAACAGTGTTGTGTAGTTTTCTGTATATAGGTCCTTTACATCTTTAGTTAAATTTATTCCTTGGTATTTGATACTTTTAGTTACTATTGTAAATGGTATTTTTTTTTTATTTCCTCCTCAGATTGCTTATTATTGGTGTACAGAAATGCTACTGATTTTTGAGCATTGATCTTATAGCCTGTGACTTTACTGAACTCCTTTATAAGTTCTAGAAGATTTGTTGTAGATTTCTCAGGGCTTTCAATGTATAGGATCATGTCGTCTGCAAATAGTGAAATTTTTACTTCTTCCTTTCCAATTTGGATGCCTTTTATAACTTTTCTTATATCAGTGCTCGAGCAAGTACTTCTAAGACAATGTTAAATAGGAGCAGTGATAGTGGGTAACCTTGTCTTGTTCCTAATCTTAGAGGGAAATCTTGTAGGATTTCACCATTGAAGATGATGTTAACCATGTTTGTTTGTTTGTTTGTTTGTTTGTTTGTTTGTTTTTTCATACCTATATTTTGCAGTGTTTTTATCAGGAAAGGGTGCTGTATTTTGTTAAATGCTTTTTCTGCATTTATAGAGATGATCATGTGAATTTTTCTCTTTCAATCTGTTTATGTGGTGTATTACATTGATTGATTTTCATATGTTGAACCATCCTTGCATACCCAGTATGAAACCCAATTGGTCATGGTCTATAATTCTTTTGATATGTTGTTGAATGTGATTAGCAAGTATTTTGTTGAGTGTTTTAGCATCTAGTTTCATAAGAGAGATTGGTCTGTAATTTTCCTTTCTTGTGGCATCTTTGTTTGGCTTTGGTATTAGGGTAATGTTAGCATCATAGAATGAGTCAGGCAATGTTCCTTCTACTTCTTTTATTTTTGGAAGAGCTTAAGCAGGATTGGTGTTAGCTCTTTCTGGAATGTTTGGTAGAATTCACCCGTGAAGTCGTCTGGTCCTGGGCTTTTCTTAGTTGGGTGGTTTTTGATGACTAAGTCTATCTTTTTACTTATAATTGGACTGTTGAATTAATCAAATTCTTCTTTCATCATTGTAGGCTGCTTGTGAGTTTCTAGGAATTTGCCCATTTTCTCTAATTATCATTCTTGTTGGCATATAATTTTTCAAAGTATCCTCTTATGATACTCTTTATTTCTGTGGGGTCAGTGGTGATATCCCCTTCCTCATTTCTTTTTTTTTGTGTGTGTGTATTTGCATCTGCCCTCTCTTTTTCTTTGTTAGTCTGGCTAAGGGTTTGTTGATTTTACTGATCTTCTTGAAGAACCAGTTGTTGGTTTTATTTTTTTCTAGTGCTTTCTTATTTTCTATTTCATTTAGTTCTACTCTAATTTTTGTTATTTCATTCTTTCTACTTCCTTTGGGGTTAGTTTGTTGTTGTTTTTCCAATTCCTCCAGGTGTGCAGTTCGGTCTTCAATTTTAGCTCTTTCTTCTTTTTTGATATATGCATTTATGGCTATGAATTTCCCTCTCGGTACAGCTGTGGCTGCATCCCATAGGTTTTGATATGTTATGTTGTCATTTTCATTTGTTTCAAGGTAGTTACTGATTTCTTTTGAGAGTTCCTCCTTGATCCACTGTTTGTCTAAGACTGTGTTGTTTAACTTACATATCTTTGTGACTAATCTGGTTCTCTGCCCTTTACTGATTTCCAATTTCATTCCACTGTGGTCAGAGAAATTACTTTGTATAATCTCAATCTTTCTGAATTCATTGAGAGTTGTTCTGTGGCCTAGCATGTGGTCTATCTTGGAGTATGATCCATATGCACTCGAGAAGACTGTATATCCCAGTATATTTGGGTGTAGCATTCTGTATATATCTATTAGGTTCAGATCCTATAATATATTATTCAGAGTCTTTATTTCCTTATTGATTCTCTGTCGAGATGTTCTGTCTAGTGGTGATAATGGTGTATTAAAGTCATCCACCATAATTATAGAGGCATTTATGTCTCCACTTAGCCTTTCCAGTGTTTGCCTCATGTATTTTGAGGTGCCCTGATTAGGTGCATAAATGTTTATGATTGTTCTTTCTTCTTGAAAGATTAACCCTTTTACTAATATATAGTGTCCATCTTTGTCTCTTACAATAGTTTTGCATTTAATGTCTATTTTGTCAGATATTAGTATAACTACTCCTACCCTTTTTTGGTTGTTGTTTGCTTGTAAAATTGTTTTCCAGCCATTCACTTTCAGCCTCCTTGAATCCCTGGGTTGAAGGTGGGTTTCTATAGACAACATATAGATGGGTCATATTTCATTATCCTTTCTACTGATCTGAGTCTCTTGACTGGTGAGTTTATTCCATTAACATTCAGTGTTATTACTCTCAAGGAATTTCTTACATCAGCCATATTTATTTTTGGGTTTATGTATGTCATATGCTGTTTTTATTTCTCTTTTTGTCTTTTTAGCTGTTCTTACACTCCCCTCCAGATCTTTCTTTCCTGTTTTTTTCTTTTCAACCTGTAGAACTTCCTTTAGTATTGCTTGAGGGGCAGGTTTCTTATTGGAGTACTCTCTTATTTTCTGTTTATCTGTGAATATTTTGAGCTCTCCATCATTTTTGAATGTCAGCTTTGCTGGACAGAGAATTTGTGGCTGGAAGTATTTTCTTTGAGTACCTTGACTATGTCATACCACTGTCTTCTTGTATCCATGGTTTCAGAGGAGAAATCAGCACTTAATCTCCTTGAGCTTCCCTTGTATGTGATGGTTCTCTTTTCTCTTGCTGCCTTGAGTAATTTCTCTTTTTCTTGAGCATTGGACATTTTGACAAGTATATGTCTTGGAGTAGGCCTTTTAGGATTTATACTGTTTGGGGTGTGCTGTGCTTTCTGGACATGTACATCCATCTCCCTCAATAGGGTTGGGAAGTTTTTAGCCATTATTTCCTTCAACACTCCTTCTGTTCCCTTCCCCTTCTCTTCTCCCTTTGGGATGCCTATAATGCATATGTTTTTGCATTTTGTGTTGTTTAAATCCCTAAGTCCCCGCTGGATTTTTTCTATCTTTTTATCTATCTGTTCCACTATCTGTTTGGTTTCAGATGTACTGTCTTCCACACAACTAATTATTTCTTCTGTGTGTTCAAATCTGCTGTTATGTGACTCCAGTGTCTTTTTGTTTCTTGGATTGTGCCATTCATCACCATCATATCTATTATCTTTTTATATATGTTTATAATTTCTTCAGTATGTTCTCTCAGTGTCTTCTTAATATCCTTAATCTCTTCTTTCACTTCATTAAGTTGGTCCATGATATTTGTTTGGACAGCTCTGATTATTTGTTCAATGTTCTGCATCTCTTCCTGGCTTTTAGTTTGTTCATTGAACTGGTCCATGTCTTCCTGTTTCTTAGTATGGTTTGCATTTTTTGTTGCCTTCTGGTCATCATTTATCTTGATGGGTTTATTCAGTTGATTAGCTTCTCTCTCTGCTCTAGAGTTTTGTTTAGTTGGTGGTTTTGTGTGTTTGTTAAGTTTTCTCTTTGACACTTTGTTCTTCTTGTTCTATTTCCTTGCTGTCTTCTATGTTCCGGTTTTATCTTGAGCAATCTATCTCCCTGTCCAGCTCCCTCTACATTGATGCCTCAAAGGCTCCTGCTCCATGGGCTCCCAGAACAGCTCACTTGGGCAGGATCCTGTCCCCAAATAGCTGTCTTTTGCAAGAAAGATGGTGAGCATCCACTTAAACCAATGCCATCTTGCCTTCTTTTGGTATTGTTTTTGATTTACTATTTCGCTACTTAGGGGCTTCCATTTGGCCTTTCCAACCATAATATCCCTCACTCCACAAGTCAGGGATCCAATGTGGGGATTATGCCAGTTACTGAGTATGTCTATTCCAATGATGCATTCTGGAACTGGGGAAATAATCACAGAATGGGTCCAGGGACCCACTGGACCCACTATGAGATGGACCTGAGCTAAAATTCCATCAATCACCTGACTTGCATAAGCCCTTACTCTGATTGGTGGACCACAGTGACGTTTTGGGTCTCCTGGAATTAATGTCACTTCTGAGCCAGTGTTTAATAATCCCTGAAATGTCTGATCATTTCCTTTTCCCCAATGCACAGTTACTCTGGTAAAAGGCCATAGATTTCCTTGGGAAAAGGTGGGAGGAAGATTAACAGTATAAATTTTTTTGCAGTTTAACAGGATTCTTCCTCCTCATTCAAGGGGCTCTGGGTCTGTAAACTGTCTCAAGTCTGGGAATTGATTAAAGAGCCATGATTCTCTGCATCTGTAATTTTAGTTAGGGTTTTATTCACTCAATCTAGAGCTCTTCTGTTTTACAGATCCACAAGAAATTTAGTAGACTGCCCATCTATGTCACTTCTAGGTACCCCATGATGTATTAGCCAGTGACATAACTCAGTATGACTCAGACTATTTTGAGTGCTGCTTTGGATCTGCCTTTCATTGTGGTAGCCACACCCATCTTATCTTTGGTGATTAACTGCTGATACTTGACTTGTATCGACTGAGATGTGATTATCCCTATAATGTTTAAGGATTCGAATTCCCTACAGCCCTCCCTACAGTAATATCTGGACTACAGAGAAGAGCAAAAACAAAGCTCTTCAGGGAAGGTGGATTTAGTCTTAAAACTTTATTACTCACAGTCTTGGTTAAAGGTGTGTCCTCTGGAAATTCCTGGGCTGGGTAAGCAGGTCTCAAATGGTAAATCCATTCTAGCATTCCAATCTCTCTAAGACTTTGAATTCCCTCTTCTACTGTATACCAGGGCAAAATTGGGCATCTCAGCCTCAGACATGCTAGGCCCAGTCAGCCACCCAAAGAAACTGTTAGAGCCCTTTCTAACCCCTTGAGCATTGGATCCAGAATTTCTGCTTAGTGGGCCCATATCCATAAATTTAGCCTGATCCCACTTTATATTCCTTCCACCATTATCCCATACACTTAGTATCCATTCCCACACATATTCCCCTGATTTCTGTCTATATAAGTTGGAAGACTCATGCAGTTCTTTCAGAGTATAGTGTATTTCCTCATGGGTCACATGTGGTATTTCACCTTTGGGGTTGTGATTTTAGTCTAGTATTAGGTCTCAAAGACAAGAGGAGTGGTAAGGGTGGGTAAGGAGAAGGATTAGAAATATCTTGCAAGCTATTGACCTCAGGGCATCCCTTTACATTTTCTTCTGGTGAGACAGGATTAATCTCTTCAGGCAGGGGTTGGAAGGGAGATTCCTCAGGGCAGACTGGAGGCTGGACAATGCATGCTGGAGTTTGGCTGGTACCTGTCTCAGGGTTGGGAGAAGGTCCAGACTTCCTGCAGCAGGCTGGAGGCTGGGTGATACAAAGTTGACAAGGTGTGGTCTCCATAAGGCAGCCCATCACAGGTTTATGTGGTAGAGTCTCAGCAGAATTTAGGGTTCCAATGTTCCCACCAATATTATCATCATCCTATATGTCTCCATCCCAATCCTCTGGGTTTCTAGTCTTTTCCAATCAATGCCTTCACTTTAACTGCAGAAACCTTGTACGGTTGAGATTTTAGTTTCCTGTGTAACTCTCCTACTCATACAATGAGAGTCTGAGTTTGCTTCTCAGATATCTTAAGTCTGTGGCTACAGGAGACAAGGTTTTCTTTCAGAGCACACATAGAAATTTTCACATCATTCATGCGGCATTTAAGTTCCACATTTGAAAACTTTAACTCATCTCTTTCCTTTGTAATTGTTTCCAGACTACCTAGGAAGAGCCAACAAACATCATTATACCTTTTGACTTCACAAAACTGTTAAGGTGTTGAAAACGCTCTCACCCAGATTCTTGCTTCTTATAAGTGTGAAAGTAGGGCAATCCAGTGATGATATTTTGCATATCTCTATTGCCAACTCACACCATGGACTATTAGCGGCCTCTTCATTGTTGGAAAGGAAGTCATTAGTACCCCTGAGTCCAATTAGAGTAGATAGCCAATTGCGAAACTCCCAGAACCACCTCAGGCATCCCATGTTTAAGACTCTGTTTCTCAAGAACTATTCCCGGTACCAAACTGTATTAGTCAGGGTTCTCTAGGGAAACAGAATCAACATAAGATATCTGTAAATGATATGAGATTTTATAAGAGTCTCTCACATGACCATGGGGATGCACAAGTCCAAGTTCCGCAGGCAGGCTGCAAACCAGGGACTCCGATGAACGTCCAGTGAAGGTCCTTAATGAGTTTCCAGGAGACGCTGGCTGTCCAAAGACAAGCTGGGAAATTCTCTCTGAATGCTGAAATCACTTCCCCTTTTAAGGCATTCAACTGATTGGATAAAATGTCATTCATTGCTGAGAGCAATCTCCCTGATTGATGTAATCAGCTATCTATGCAGTAAACTCTCTGGTGTCTAAAGCCCATAGATGTCCTTGTATTACAGTTAGCCCAGTGCTTGCTTGACCAAACAACTGGGCACAATTACCTGGCCAAGGTGACACATTAGCCTAACCATCACAGATAGTATTCCGTTTCTGCATTTCTGTCATACTCTCCATACGGCCTCAAATTAAATGAGTTTTTGTCAGATTCCACCATGTGAAATTCTCTTTGCAAGTTATTCTCAATATTAAGAAGAGTTCCCAAGAAGTTTAGTAGGCAAATGGACTGTGCCTGGAAAAGTATATAACTTATTTTTAAAATGAACACACCAAAAATAAAATACTTACCATTTATGGACATGACATTTTGCTATTTTATATCTTATATCTTATCAAGGCAAAATATATTTTGGTGCTTTGAATTTTTTTATTTCTAATATTATAAATGAAATATTATTTAAGAAGTTATGGCAGTTTGAGATTATTTATGAATTACAGAAAGAGAGATTATGTTTGTAAACAGGTCTGTTCCTCTGGGCACGATACATTTGATTGTATGAGATTCAGCTGAGATGTCTTTGATTAAATTATGTTAAGATTAGGGCTTTAATTCCACCACATCATTAGGGAGACTCAGTTTGAGTCCCCACACCCTTTGTGGGCTGTATAAACTGACACGCAACCAAAGACACGCACAGAAGCAGATAGGGAAGAAGAGAGACAACTCCATAGACACAGCGCAGGCCCTGGGAAGAGAGATAAGCTATTTGCCTGATAGTTTACAGCTGCCCTTGTGAAAATAACAGAGCAGCTGAGCCTGGAAAGAAATGAGCCCCAGGAAGAGAAAAGAGACCTATGAATCCTACAACTAAGATCGGAAGAAGCTGGACCCACAGAGCCTTAAGAGGAAAGAGGAAGGTTGAACCCTAGCAGACACTGCCTGGCTTCTTGCTTCAACATGTGGCAACAGATTTTGATGAGGAAGTACCTCTTATGGTACCTTGAGTTGGACACTTTAGGGCATTGTTACTATCAGCTTTGACCCCAAGTAAATACCCATTATAAAAACCAACAGATTTCTGGTACTTTACATCAGCCCCCCTTTGGCTGACAAATATAGAAGTCTTCAAATATTTGAAACTTTAAAATTTTTCATATTTTATTTTCATCTATCCCTACAACTGACTTGAGAAACCTTACAAAATAATTATTTTAGTTTCCACATCTGTATTATGTATTACTTGAGTATCTAATTAAGGAGATTAAAGGAAAAGGAAGGAAATAATTTTATTTCTACAGTAAGTTTATTTTTATGTGGAGGTATAGAATGTTCTACATTCAAATTAAATCCTAGCACATTGCTCAAAGTGTTCTTTTTTTACTTATCTAGAATATAATATGGACTATCAAATTGTGTTAGCAGAGATAAAGTTATCTTTACTAAATATCAAAGTATTAAAATGGCTGATTGCTTTCTAGGCAATAGCATTATTTTTTTTGAGATTTCAAAAATTGTCTTGAGATTGGAGTGTGTCTCTGTTAAACAATAACTATAGATAGTAATGTTTTCATTTGTTTTTGAAATATAATTTTCTTACATTTCATTGTTTGGTGATTTCATAAGTGAAACAATTTTTCTTCCCACCTGCAGCTTTCATGTTTAAATATAAACTTCATTTAGTTTTAAACCTATAAACCTTTAGTGTGGGAAATGTTCCTGGATATAAACCTTGTGTTACAGTTGGGTAAATAGCTTGTGTTACTGCAAGTTTAAAAAGTTATAAGGGAAGTAGTTGTGGCTCAAGCGATTGAGCCCCTGCCTATAACATGGGAGGTCTCAGGTTAAGTTCCTGGTGCCTCCTGGAGAAGATGAGTGAGACAGCAAGCTGGCATGATGAGCAGGCATGGCGAGCTGATGCAACAAGGTGATGCAACAAGGAGACACAAAGAGGAAAGACCATGAGAGACACAACAAAGCAGGGAGCTGAGGTGGCTCAAGCGATTGAGTGCCTCTCTCTCACATGAAAGGTCCCAGATTTGGTTCCTGGTGCCTTGTAAAGAGAAGACGAGCAGACACAGAGAACATATAGTGAATGGACACAGCAAGCACAAACAGTGGGGGGCGGGGAATAAATAAATAAATAAATCATAAAAAATTATTGATTAACGTGTTCTAGACATAAATAAAGGATAACAGTATCATCAAGGAGAACAATAAAGAAGAGAAGACAGCAAATTACAATATGAGATAAATGTTATAATACAGGTATCTGTAAACTAATATGGGCCTGTTTGGCATGGTTTACTTAGTGCTATTTGTTAGAAAGAGCTGTAAATATGGGAGCATTGACTTTGTTAGAAGAACATGGAAGGAGTGCCTGCCATACCTTCTGCTGACATGAAGCCAGTCAGCCAAGGGATCTAGTTGATGTTGTCTATAGAGTCCAACATCCTAATGCAGGAAAAAAACAGAAAATATAGAAAAAAGAGGACAATCAATCTGGGGGGGGTAAACAGAAAATATTTAGCTCTCTATATACCTCCAAAATACTCTGCTTTATTTAAAATTGTCTTACCTATTTGTGAATGTATTTTTTCCATATAAAATTTAGAATCAATGTGTCAAAAATCATCACAAAATTTGTGCTAGAACTTTTTATTGGTTCAGCATTAAATTTATAGTTTCCTTTGAGTGACTGAAAGTCTTATAGTTAAGTTGAAGCATTCATGAACATGGTATTTCTCTATATATATTTATTTCTTTTTTTATGTCCTTTCATTGAGTTTTAACTGAGTATATAAAAACCAATGTATTCATTGTAATATAAATTCTAAAATAATGCTGTATATTGTATGTGCCCTTCATTTACCTCTCTGTTTTCCCTAGTAAGCTTTTGTTTCCTTGGAGTTAGTTTCTACCTTGTTGTAATGTATACCAGTCCCTTCTTTTCAGTTTGATGCAGGGGCTCAGCCCAAAGAAGCTAAATCACTTCACAGTTGCTTTCCCTTATCACCAAGAACTGTTACCAGTAAATTTTACTAGTAAAATTTTCCAGTATTGCTGTGCTTCAAAAGTCACTTTTCTGCATTACAATTTTCTAGCCATATTCTAGGGTTTGAAGGATCACTAGGTTGAAGCTTGCTTTCACATGCAGTAAACTCCTTATCCCAGCTGGGCTCAATTACTGCCCTGATATTAATATCTTATATCCCAATGTAATATAGAGTATAGTGGTTTTCTTTCTACTCAGTTATGTTGGAGAACATTTTGACTTCTGGTCCTTTAGACAACTATTCTGTTATACACACACATACATTCATATGCATACACCGGGAGACAACCATTCTCTGTATCCTCAATTTTTTTTTTTCTTAGACTTTGTATAAAGTTGTGGAACTATCAACTTCATGGTTCAAAAGAACATTTAGAGTATAGTTTTCTTGAAGTGAGGAAGGGGAGGCAGTAATCCATACTAGTTTGTCATTGCCTAGTGAATATTTATGCATTTCTTGAAAAGGCTATGTTCTAAAAAAGAACCCAAAACATTGCACTCATATGCCAATGTTTGAACAAAATATCAAAGTAGGCTCAGTTTGCTCAGATGAAAAAATAGAAAGTACAGGAACAGAGAGGAAAAAAACTCATCAGGAAGGGCATCCCAGAAAGAGTGATATGGGTAATATAAAGCCTAATTATGCACCATGTCTTCCAGATCTGCCTGTAGGCTCCCCACAAGTAAACATATGCATATAACAAAGTACTAATGAGAAAGTGAGCTTGTTTCTCAGGAGAGCACTTCAGGTTTAACCCAATTGACATGGTAACGGCATCAAACTTACTTTCTTAACTGGATGCACTTTCACTTTGCACTAATTAGCCCTTCACATATTCCAGCAAACTTTAAAAGCTCCAATAAAGATAGCTGAAATATGCATATAAGTAGAGTGTTCTTTTAATTTGATTTCATCAAGACTCTGGTGTTTATGTATGCATTTGGCAAGGCATGTGTTTTGTTCTTGGACCTGTTTTCCAATTTTCATTCTCCTAATATGCAGTGTGTGACCTTGGGTAAAGCATCATTGTCCTAATTGCAAAATGATGATGATAATTTTCTCCATAATGAGTTCATGTATATAAGACTCACTGGCATAGAGTCATCACTCAGTACATTGCAGCTTTTTAAAAAAATTCCTCTTATAATTTCCTGAGTCCTAACATAACATGCCTCAATACAATATATACCTAACTAATAGGCACTTACCAGATTTAGTTGTTTGGTTAATATATGTCATTTTCCATGTACAAGAACAGGCACACATTAACCAAGCCATTGCAAAGTACGTGTGAGCTGTGTTCATGAGTAGCAGTTAATTTTGTCAGAATATTGTTTTTATGACCTGTCTCATAAGGACTACTTTAGCCTACCCACATAATCTGCTTGGCCGATGCTTGACTGGCATAACCCAAATCCTTTGTAGCTTTCATGATCATGAATATACTGAAAATTCTCCTGTATATTTTATTTTTGTTTTACCACCATGATTCAGAAATCCCTGTTTAATACTGTATTGCAGAGAGGTCATTGTATTTCAATCATATCAGAACCATAAATGTCTCAGCTACATTTAGCCCAGTAATCAATTCCATGTTTAAATCTATCTCCCAGTTTTGCTCATGGTTGTCAGGAATCAAAGACAAATCAAATGTCCAACATAAGGGAAAAGGCTAAAAAAGTATACAACCACAAATCAATGAATGGCTTGACAAAAAGAGGAAAAAAGCTTATTATACAATGTTATGTGGGGAAAAAATCCAAATCTAGAATTTCATATAGTAAGAATGCTGTTATTTAAATTTGGCCAGACAATGGCTAGAAAGGTGAGCCAGTTTGAAATTATTTTATGAATTCCAAAAAAGAAAAAGATTGTATTTGTGGGCTGGTCCACTCCTGTGGGTGTGAAAACTTTTTCTCTTCTGCCCCTTTTATTGAACCTATAATTAGCAATATATTCGTTAAATATATGTCTCAGAGACATAAATCTTCTGTTTGTTCATATGCCAGTTGAGCCCTGAATCTCAGCAGAGTTGCAACACCTACTCTCCAGTTCATTGGACTCACCCAGGATAACTAAAAACAGGATGATGATGGACAACGCCCATCCCCAAAACACTAAGAGTATCTACAACAGCAAGTAAGGCAGTTCCATCCATCTGCCCCATGGAATCTAAGGCCCCTTTTAATCAGAAACAGAATGGGTATCACCATCCCCAAATCCTCAAGATTGAGGAATAAACAAACCTAATGGGAAAAGCAACTATGGACTAATGTAGATTTATTACTGTTCTAACAATGGAAGAACTTGTAACATTGATATAAAGACAGTGGCTACCAGAGATTCTGAGGGGAGGGAGAAGGAAGAATAGGTGTAATGGGGCATTTTGGGGACATTGGAATTATACTGCATAACATTGTAATGATGGATACAGGCTATTATATATTTTGTCAAAATTTATAAAATTGTGGTGTGCAAAGTGTAAACTATAACGTAAACTATAGATCATGGTTAGTAGCAATGCTTCAATATGTGTTCATCAATTGTAACAAATGTACCACACTAATGAAAGATGTTGTTAATGGGGAAAAGTGGGGAGGAAAAAAGGGTGGGGTATATTGGAATCCTTCTATATTTTTGATGTAACATTTATGTAATCTAAAGCTTCTTTCAAAAAAAAGGACAAAAAACTCCAAGTATTGATGGATACAATGTCCATTCAAAAGTGTATATTGGCATTTAATATGGGGAATTGTTATTTTTCTCAACTTTTGTTTAGTTATGATGGTGGTGAAATAAAAAGTTATGAGTGAAAAAAAGAATGCTGTTATTTAAATTTGGTAGACAATGGCTAGAAAGGTGTGGCAGTTTGAAATTATTTTATGAATTCCAAAAAAGAAAAAGACTATGTTTGTAGGCTGGCCCACTCCTGTGTGTGTGAGACCTTTTCAGCTGAACTACCTCAGTGAGGCATGACTCAGGTTGTGTCTAAACCTTCTTTCTGGGTCTTATAAAAAAATGGGACACATAGGCATAGAGAGCTCTGACATTTCAGTCCTGCCATATGACAGAAAGGAGAGGCTCAAGTTGCTGAGGCCCCTGAGAGAGATGAGCCATACATGACTGATAGCGTGCAGCTGAAATCAGGAAGAAAGCAGAGAGCCAAGCCTCAGTGAGGAGACCTGGTAAGAGACAAGCCCTATTCCTGCTAGCCCACAGCTGAGCTCCGGGAGATGGTACAGCCCGAAGAGGAAGGCAGAAACCAGACAGAGATTGCCCACCATCTTGCTTCAACACGTGGCAGCTGATTTGAGTGAGAAAGCACCTCTTATAGTGCCTTGAGTTGGGCTTTTCATAGCCTTGGAACTGTAAGCATTTACCCCAAATAAGTACCCTTTATAAAAGCCAACACATTTCTGTTACTGCTTTGACAAATTAATACCAAAGGTAAATGCAGATAACTAGTCATTTCATCAGAATATGAACGGACAAGAGTATATGGGGGGGAAGCGGCTGTGGCTCAATCAGTAGGGCTCCCGTTTACCATATGGGAGGCCCCGGGTTCAGTTTTCGGGGCCTCCTGGTGAAGGTAAGCCCGCCCGCACGGCGTGGTTAGCTGACCCAGCGAGCACAAGCAGCAAGGGGGGGATAAATGAATAAATAAATAAAATCTTTAAAAAAAAAAAAAGACAGA
>JAKSZT010034297.1:447577-635252 GCA_026826555.1 Tolypeutes matacus | reverse complement strand
ATATGATATGATATGATATGATATGATATGATATGATATGATATGATGATATATATTATGCTATATTATGCTATTATATTATATATTCTTACTAATATTTAAAGATAATCTAAAATTTCAGACCTATTTGAAATCAGTCAAAACTTTTTGAAGCTCAGTCTTTTCAGGCTCTTTGACCACATACCATCCACATTCTTTGCCTTGGTCACTAACCACATACATGCTGGCCTCATTTCAGTTCTAAGAAGAGGCCACATTGTTGTTTTTTTTTCACTTAGTATCTTTGCACAGATGGTGTTCTCTGCCTGAAATGATATTATATCTCTTCTTGGCTTGTCTAGCTTGAGTTCACCATTCAGATGACAGTTTAAATATTGTTTCCTTAGTAAAAACATCACAGATATCCCTATTTAAAGTAGATTTCCTGGCAATTCTGTTTTTTTTCATAGCAATTTTCAAAGTCTATAACTATTATTTTTGGTTTACTGTTATTATCTGTCTCTCACTCTACTGTAAGCTCCACGATAGCACAAATCATATTTGTCATGTTCACCACTGTATCCCAGTGCAAAGGCCATTTTGAATATGCTATTTGGAAATGACTGGGTAGGATCAGCTAAGGATGTAGTTACACCCATCCTTGTTCTTATAAGCTTTCTTTTCAATAGCATACACTTGTTGACTAATTCCTATAAAATGGCCATGCGAGTGTGGCCTATATTAGGTTTTGACCTCATCTCATCTTATAAACTATGTATGTGGATTCATTCCTTTGACAGGCTAGTTAAAATTAAATGCAGCATTTCCAAATGCCCATCATTAAGAAAAACAAGGAATAGGAACAATATAATATATATATAACAAAATGATTGCTTGTTAAAAGTGGACATTCATACACACTAACAAGTTAGACATTCACACACCTTGAGAAACACTATATTTAACTAAAAGTCCACTTATTACAATTGGGCATTTATCTGCATTGACTGTGTTGAGGCAATGTCAGAGTCTTAGAAAACACTGGTCACCTCCCTTCTACTTACATTACTGCACAATCACCAATACTATACATAAAAGCTTTTAATGTACACAAGAAATGGAATCTCAGACACTGAATCTCAGGTGACAAATTCATCAGGACTCAGCATTGCCTGTAGGTTGATTATATGATTATTCTAGGCTGGGAAGTTGCTTCTCAGTGGCCCCTCCCCACTCTTTTATTTGTTACAAAAAGTAATAAAAAATATTTGTGGCTGGCTGATGGCCAGTTGCAACATTGTCTGATGTTCCAGTACATTGGACATAAAATGGAGAGTTAAGATTGTCAAGAAACATAGAGTTAAAGAGGAAAACACACATCTGTATTTTTTTTCTGTGCTGCTAAATCTCTCTGTAACATATCTTGAGGCTGACAACCAAGGTTATATCCCAATAACAAAGACCACCTTTCAAGGGCAAAGAATAGTACAGTGCACCCTCCTAGGTTTACAAGGTTAGAATGATTGAATATGTATGTGTCATTGAATACTTGAAATGAACCTCACAGCCTGCTCCAACATACCACTTTGGAGCACAGAACAGGATCAACAAATGGTGCAGAACCTAGCGCTTTAGATGAGATGGGAAGATCAAGCTGAACAACTAGAACAGGTGCTCTCATTAAGGCAGAACTAATGGAAGAGAAAGAAGAGAAAATTAACAAAAATGCAATAAAAACTTTTGTTCAATTAGAGCACCAAGAGAAGTTTCTGGAATTTAAAAAAGAATGGATAGTACTTGAGCCCTTCCACAGGACTGTAAATGTCTGGAGGGACAAAGGGCAGGATGTTACATTTATCTTTGTAAGTCCAAAATTCTTAGCACAGTGTCTGGCAAACAGGAAAAACTCAATAAATGAACTGAGCCAAAATGTTTTCTAATGTAGGACCAACATGTAAGCAGTTCCCAACCTAGAGAAGTGCCTGAACAGGGACCTGTCTCTACTGCACCTGAAAAGAATCAGCCATATGGCTTTGAACAGCTTACTTTACAATGATTCTTTCTTTTATAAGATACTTGGCCTTTTGTGAGTGGAGATACAGCTGTCTCTGAAAATGGCAACATCTGATCCTGAGGCCTAGAATATAAAGCACTTGAAAATGTCACTCATTTAAGGTTAACTTCTGATGCTAACAGCTTAGAAAAAAATTAGTAAGCAGATTTGGTAAAGGAAAAGAACAACTAGACAGCTATTTTTCTGAATATGAAAAAAGGAATGCATGCTTTATGCCTGAGATGTTTTCTTTTTAGAGGAATTTTCACAGGTTTATAATTTTAGAAATTCAGCCCCTAAACAGTGTAAGTGATAGGACTGTTTATCTTCTTCTAAAAGAAATATAACCAGATTACTATAGGATAATTTAGGTTGGTATGGCTCTTTAAAATGGTAGGACCAGAATAATTGATAGTTGCATTAGAGGAAAGTTCATACATGGAAATATGATTAAGATGCTGGGCCCTTATTAGGCAACCTAGGTTCAAATCCCTACTCCTCTTCTTAATTGTGTGATTTCATCCGTAAAATGGAGACAAAAACGGTGTCTATCTTCTTGAGTCATTTGGGTATATAATAGTCTATGCAAAGCCTACCACAATAAGTATTCTTACAAAGCTCAAACTTCATTTTACTGCTTGGCACATTGAAGTCCATGTATTAAGACATAGATGAAGCATCTCAGATGCTTCAAGAATTGTGTGCCTGTGGAAGAAAAAAAGGATTATAGTGCTATCTTTGCCTTGACTGGAATCACATAATAATGGGTAAGGCATGATTACAAAGGCTTATATCAAAGATATTTGTTCTACATGGATGGAAGGGCAAAGAATAAGTGATATCCCAGAGGCAAATACTTAAAATCTGCCTGGAGTGTTTAGAAAGGACTTTCTGGGGCAAAAGGAATGTGATTTGTGACCTAATAGATGAGAAGGAGATTGCTCCATTACAATGGGGGGATGGAGAATCTAGAGTGGAGGGTATGACAATGAGCCAGATAACCGTGCAGAGCCTTGCACTTGGTCTTCTGTGCCAAGTGGAGTCCTTAAAACTGTTCTATAGGGAGACCACAGAAAGGCATCATCTTGTGTATGTATATATATATTAATTTATTTTTAATTTTTACTTTTCATATTGAAATAATTTCCATTTTCTAAAAAAATCTTAAAAATAGTACAAATATTTTCCTTATACCATTCAACCAGCTCACCAAAATGTTAACACTTTGCATGAAAATATTACAAATAACAAACCAAGATTATTAATATTGACTGAGCATCATTTTTGGGATCTAGGCTTCTGCACATTTTAGCTCTGTGATTCAACTAACACATTTGAGTCTCAGTGCCTTTATCTATAATTTGGGAACAATAAATGCTTTGAATAGCTATTATGGGACTTAAAATATATATTATTTGGGTAAGGAATCTAATACATTTCCTGCTTGCAAACAATTGGAGTGCTTTAAGGAAATGACTGTCCCTGGGATGAATTTATCAGTAAGATGCTCTTGTGATGTCTTAATAGTACATGTGCAAATTACAAACATTTATAACTCCCAGGAAGGTAGACAGAACTTGAAACATGAAAATTCACAGGACTTTTAGAAAGATATGTGAACCTTAAACCAGCTCCATGGGAATACTAAACCCAGGCTTCACAAACATAATGTTTTCTTTGGTAGGAATGATTGCCTTCTTATTTGACTAGTATTTGGTGAGTACTGATTCTGTTTCAGTCTCCTTTTTAGGCATTGTGTTTATAGTAGGCAGCTTCTCGGATGGCGCCCAGTGTTCCCTCCTTCTTAGTAGTCACTTATTTGTACAATCCCCAGCCCTAACCCTCCACCCCAAGTGTTGGTTAGGCATAGAAACTATCTTTCATCAAATAGAATATGACAACAATGATAAGATGTTGCTTCTATGGTTAGGCTTCAAAAGACTATGACTTCTGTTTTGCTATAACACTCTCTCAGATTCTTTTTGCATGATTGCTCTGATGAAACAAGATGTCACATTGAAAGCTGCTCTGTGGAGAGCTCCATGTAGCAAGGAACTGAAGGTCACCTCAGTTTGTGAGGAGCTGAGACCCTTAGTCCAACAACAACCCACAGGTTCCAACAGTCTCCTCAGTGAGCTAAGAGGAAGATCTGTCCCCACTTGAGCCTTCAGATGAGACACATTGATTACATCATTGTGAAACACCCTGCAGCAGAAAACCCAGCTAAACTATGTCCAGTATCCTGACCCACAGAAACTGTGAGATAACAATGTTGTTTTAAGCCACTGAACTTTGAGGTAATTTATTAGCTACTAATAAGTAACTAATATAAGTGGTAAACCAGTTATATAAGGCTTCTGTAATTATGGTGCTGCTTTATTAATGGAGGAAGACATGATGGATATATGAACACTAAAGGAACAAGATAGTTTCAAGCAATAGTAAGTGCCATGAAGAAAACATAGGACATCTGTGAAGAGGGGAGTCTACTTTAAATTGGGTGGTAAGGGACATTTGAATTAAGAGTAGTATTCCAAGAAGAGAATCATGTAAATATCTAAATAAGAGGTTTCCAGGCAGAGAGACGAGTGTAAATTCTTCCAGCTGTGTATGAGAAAACTAAGCTTTAGAAAGAAAAAGGAATCTGGCACAAATAATAGAGCACTCTGGTTTTCACATTGGATTTGTACCCAGATTTAATAGCTTCACATCCTTTTTCTAGTAATCTCTTTTAAAGAAATAAATTAATAAAAGTAAATACAAAAGCAGAAAATCCAAAAGCTTATAGAGAATGGTTTATCAAGTCCAATCCAATGTTATGTGTCTGAAAGGAAAAAGTGAAGAGAGACTAGAGACAAAATATGATGGAAAGTAAAAGTAGGAGGAAAAAAGAAACAGAAGGAAAAAAAAAAAAACAACCAAAAATGGAAAGCACAGAAGGGAGGAACAGATACCTTTTGGAGTGAAGTCAAGAATATTGATATGCCTGTCAGTTCTGATGGGTTTTAGTACATTTTTTATTCCTGCACACACTGCATACAAGGATTCTGTGTGTGTGTCTGAGAGAGAGAGACAAAGAGAGATAGTATTGATATCCATTCTATTAATCAGTCACTCGGAGCACCAATGGTATGAATGACTTTCTCCAAGGCTAAAAGCTAAGAGTTACCCAGAATTAATCCAGAAATCCTGACTGTTAATAGGAGTGTCCATATGGGAGAATTACTTTCTTTTCAGACATAAGCAGAAAGGTAAGTTTCCAGATCCCATTTGCAAACCTAAATTTGCAACATGAAGGGTGAGTTTATATTGAATACCCTTTTCTTGAGGATAAAATGGTCTTTTAAAAAGGGAATTATGGCTCTCTCTGCCTAGAGGAGCCCACACGAAATCTTGGTGTATAGTTCCGTTTTTCTCTCTCATTTCTCAGCAAGCTCTGTTCTTTCCCTATTTCCCAAATAAATTCTTTTTACTGGCTTAACTGAAAAAAAAAAAAAAGGAAATTGCTTCTATCAGATTTTATTACCTTGGGAAGGATCCAAATTTCCAAAGTCTTACAAAGAAAAGTGGGAATAGAAATTCTCTGTTTCAAAATTCATATTGAGGGGAGCAAGTGTGGCTCAAGCGGTTGAGCACTGGCTTCCCACATATGAGGCCCTGGGTTCAATCCCCAGCTCCCGTACCAAAAAAAAAAAAAAAAAAAATCCATATTGAAAATTACCAGGATATCTGAAGAACCAGGTCCTTTAAGATAAGCTTATTTGATAACAGCTCCTAGACTTGAATATCAGTTTCAAAATACTTTTAGAACCAGTATATTAGCTCATTAGGTGAGTAGAGTCATTTCAGCAATTCTTTTTTAATTCATTTAATAGATACTTATTTTTAAATTTAGGCTGTTTCCAATTTTTAATCACTATAAATAATGCTGTAATGGACATATTTGTTTGTAAATATTTCTGAACATTTCTCATTATTTTCATATGAACAATGAAAAGAAGAGTAATTTCTTGAAAAGAATTTTATGTAATTATAATTATACTATTAATTATAGTCCATAGTTTACATCAGGGTTCACTGTGTTGTCTAGTCCTATGTTGCTGTTGTGTTTTAAAATTTTTATTTTAGTAACAAATATACAACCTAAATTTTCCCCTTTTATCCACATTAAAACATGTAATTCAGTGGTATTAAACACATTCACATTGTTAGACCACCATCACCACCATCCAATATCAAAACTTTTCCATCACCCCAAACAGAAATACTGTACCAATTAAGCATTAACTTCCCATTCCCTACTCCCCACCTCAGCCCTGCTAACTTGTACTCTAGCTTCTGAATCTAAAATTTGCATATTTAATTATTTCATATCAGTGAGATCAGGTGATATTTTTCCTTTTGGTTCTGGCTTATTGAACTCAACATGAAGTATTCATGGTTCATCCATGTTGTTGCGTTTATTGGCATTTCATTCCTTTTTACAGCTGAATAATCCATTGTGAGTGTGTGTGTGTGTGTGTATATATATATATATATATATATATATAATACATTATTTATCTATTCATATGCTGACGAGCACTTGAGTTGCTTCCATCTTTTGGCATAGTGAATAATGCTGCTGTGTGCAAATATCTGTTCGACACCCTGCTTTCAATTCTTTTGGGTATATACCGAGTAGGATTACCAGGTCATGTAGTAATTCTATAATTAACATTCTGAGGGACCACCAACTGTTTTCCACAAAGACTGCACAATTTTACATTCCCACCAACAATGAATGAGTGTTCCTATTTCTCCACATCCTCTCCAAAACTTGTTATTTTCTGGGTGTTTTTATTTTTAGAGTATGTGAAAAGGTATCTCATTGTGTGTGTGTTGTTTCTTTTTGGGTCATTTGTGTATCTTCTTTAGAGAAATGTCCATTCAAGTCTTTTGTCCATTTAAATTTTTTTCCCTTTATTAAAGAAGTTGTGCGTTTACAGAACAATCATGAACAAAATACAAAATTCCCATATACCACCCAACCACCAGCACCTCGTATGAGTGCGAACATTTGTTACAATTGATGATAGCACATTTTTATAATTGTCCTATTAAGTAAAGTCCATGGTTTAATTTAGGACTCACTGTTTGTGAAGTGTAGATCTATGGATTTAATTTTTTAAATTCTCTTAACACATATACAATCTAACTTTGCTCTTTTTAGTCATATTCAGATATATATTTCAGTGTTGTTAATTGTGTACACGATGTTGTGCTACCACTACCACCATCCATTACCAAAACATTTCCATCATTATAAAGAAGAACCCTGTATATTTTAAGCTCTAACTTCCTATTCCATATCCTCACCCCATCCCCTGGTAACCTGTATTCTTTTTTAAAAAGTTTTATTGAAGTATATCATTCATACATGAACATACATAAAGAGTAAGTGTATAGCAAATTCTGTGAATTTACAAAGCAAACATGCATATCATCATACAAGGTACTCATACATCTTGGGAGCACCAATACCTTGCATTGTTGTGAAACATTTGTTAGAAACTATGAAAGAGCATCACTGAAATATTGCTACTGACTACAGCCCATATCTTACATTTGGTGTATTTTTCCCCAGCCAACCCTATTATTAATACTTTATATTAGTATTATGTATTTGTTATCATTCATGAAAGAATGTTCTCATATTTGTCCTGTTGACCAAAGTCCATCACCCACCATTGGATTCCCTGTGTTATACAGTCCCATGCTTTGTACAGTCCATTCAAAGTGTATATTCACTGGCTCTGATTTTCATCACAGAGTTGTGCTGTTCTCACCTCAATTTTTGAATGTTTTCATTACTCCAAAAGGAAAAATCCAAATATTTTTAACCCTCCTATTGTTGCCCCTCAGCATTAAAATAATATCTTCTTGCCATTGCTGCAAAAAATTACAATATTAATTTGAACCATTGTCCATAAGTTACAATAGTTGTAGTTTTCCTTTGTATCACCATATTCCTAGCACTTTGTAAAAGAAGAACATTCTTATATTTATACTATTAACCACAATCTTTATCCCCACCACCAAAATCATTGTTATATATACCCTAGATTTTTCTCTAGTTTCCTTTCAAATGACATTTACATCCACAGACTACCCTTTCAGCCACAATCACATTTATAAATCAGCAGTGTTAGTTATTGTGATGGTTAGGCTAATGTGTCGACTCGGCCAGATCATTGTGCCCAGTTGTTTGGTCAAGCAAACACTGGACTAATTGTAATACAAGGACATTTATGGGCTTTTGCTATCGGTGCATTTGCTGCATAGATGGCTGATTACATCTATATCAATCAGGGAGATTCCGTCAGCAATGAGTGATGCTTTAGCCAATCAGTTGAATGCCTTAAAAGGGGAAGTGATTTCAGCATTCAGAAAGAATTTCCCAGAGCTTCTTCGGACAGCCAGCATCTCCCAGAAACTCATCAAGGACCTTCATTGAACTTTCATCAGAGCCCCTGGTTTGTAGTCTGCCTGCAGAACCTGGACTTGTGCATCCCCATGGTCATGTGAGAGACTAATAAAATCTCATACTATTTACGGATATCTCCTGTTGATTCTTTTTCCCTAGAGTACTCTGACTAATACAGTTATACTGACAATAATGTGTTACTATTAACTCTTTATTTCCACACTTTTACAATTAACCTTATTAATAATGCTACATACATTAAACATCAGCCCCTCTTATCAACTCACATTCTATTTCCTAGTAACCTATATTCTAGAGTTTATCTCCCTGAGTTTACTCATAGTATTTAGATCATATTAGTGAGGCCATACATTATTTGCTCTTTTGTGTCTGGCTTATTTCACTCAACATAATATCTTCAAATTTCATCCCTGTTATTATTTGCATCCCAATTTCATTCCTCCTTCCAACCGAATAATATTCCATTGTATGTATATGCTACATTTTGTTTGTCCGTTCATTGGTTGATGGACACTTGAGCTGGTTCCATATTTTAGCAATTGTGAGTAATGCTGCTATGAACATCAGTGTGCAAATGTCAGTTCATGTCTTTGCTTTCAGTTCTTTTGAGAATATTCCTAGTAACAGTACTGCTGGATCATACGGCAGTTCTATGTTCAGCTTCTTGAGGTACTGCAAACTGTATTCCATAGAGGCTTCACCATTCCACATTCCCACCAAAAGTGAAGGAGTGCTCTTGTTTCTCCACAACCTTTCCAGCACCTGTAGTTTACTAGGTTAGTCTTTTATTATTATTTTTTTTAATAATAACCATTCTATAAGGTGTGAAATGGTATCTCATTGTAGTTTTAATCTGCATTTCCCTAATAGCTAGGGATGCTGAACATTTTTTTTTTTCATATGCTTTTTGACCATTTGTATTTCTTCTTTAGAGAAATGTCTATTCAAGTCTGTAGCCCATATTTTAATTGGGTTGTTTGTCTTTTTATTGTTGCATTGTATGATTTCTATATAACATAGATCTCAAACCTTTATCAGATATGTGGTTTCCAAATATTTTCTCCCATTGATTAGGCTGCCTTTTTACTTTCTTAACAAAGTCTTTTGAAGAAAAAATGTTTAATTTTGAGGTGGTCCCACTTATTTATTCTTTCATTGCTCGTGCTTTGGGTATAAGGTTTAAGAAACTACTGCCTACCACAAGAATTTGAAGATGTTTTCCTACATTTTCATCTAGGAATTTTATGGTTGTAGCATTTCTATTTAGGTCCTTGACCCAATTTTCAGTAATTTTTTCTTTTGTAATGAATTTATTTTAAGATTTAAATTAAATGAATATTTAAAAAATAAAATCATGCTACCAACACTTAGGAAATATTGTATTGCCTTCTATAAGCCTGTTAAAAGTATTATATCCTGGTTAGCTCACCATTTTGAGAAAATGTTTGTAAAAGGTGTGCAATAGGGGTCCTCTTTCTTTCTTTTGGGTATGGAGATCCAGTATTCACAGTACCATTTGTTGAATAGACTGTTCTGGCCCAGTTGGGTGGGGTTAACAGCCTTGTCAAAAACACTTGACCATAGATGTGAGGGTCTATTTCTGAGTTCTCAGTTTGGTTCCACTGGTCAAACTGATGCCAGTACCATGCTGTTTTTACCATTATAGCTAAGAGATACGCTTTAAAGTCAGAAAGTAAAAATCCTCTCACTTTGTTCCTTTCTAAGACATTTTTGGCTATTTGGGACCCATTACCCTTCTAAATAAATTTGATAATTGGCTTTTCCATTTCTGCAAAAAAGGCTGTTGGGATTTTTCTTGGTATTGCATTGAATCTGTAAATTAGTTTCAGTAGAATTGACATCTTAATGATATTTAGTTTTCCAGTCCGTGAACATGAAATGTCCTTCCATTTATTTAAGTCTTCTTTGGTTTCTTTTAGCAATGGTTTATAGTTTTCTGAATATAGGTCATTTATGTCCTTCATTAAGGTTATTCCTAAATATTTTATTCTTTTAGTTGCTATTGTAAATGCAATTTTTTTCTGATTTCCTCATCATACTGCTCATCAGTAGTGTATAAAAACTACTAATTTTGCATATTAATCTTGTATCCTGCCACTTTGATGAGCTCATCTATTAAGTCCAGGAGCTTTTTTTTTGTCGTTGTTGTTGTTTTCAGAATTATTTAGATATAGTATTATATCATCAATAAATAGTAAAAGTTTTACTTCTTTTTTTCCTATTTGGGTGCCTTTTATTACTTTAACTAGCCTAATTTCTCTAACACGAACTTCTAGTACAATATTGAATAACAGTGGGCATCCTTGACTTGCTCCTGATCTCAGTGGGAAAGCTTTCAGTCTTTCACCATTGAGTACAATGCAAGTTGTGGGTTTTTCATATATGCACTTTACCATGTTTAGAAAACTTCCTTCTTTTCCCATCTTTTGGAGTGTTTTTATCAAGAAAGGATGCTGTATTTTGTCAGCACCTTTTCTGCTTCAATTGAGAGGATCATGTGTTTTTTCTTCATCAATTTATTAATGTGGTTTATTACATTAATTGATTTTCTTGTGTTGAAAAATCCTTCCATACCTGGGATAAAACCCACCTGATCATGGTGTATAATTCTTTTAATGTGCTTTTGGATTTGGTTTGCAAGTATTTTGTTGAGGATTTTTGCATCTATATTCATTAAAGATATTGGTCTGTAAATTTCTTTTTTCATAATATCTTTATCTGGTCTTGATATAAGGATGATTTTGGCTTCATAGAATGAGTTTGATAGTAATGTTCCTTCTTGTTCAATTTCTTGGAAGATCGCGAGTAAGATTGGTATTAGATCATCTCTGTCTCCCCAAACTCTTTAGAAGTAATTGATTTTTTCTTTCTTTTATTTATTAAAAATTGTCACATCCTTAACAATGCTATGATTTTAACAGAGTGCATTCATTTCCTTTGGTTCTTGCCACTTTGTGGCATCCATTGTTAGTGGGATCCTCTAAAGATTCTTCCTTTCCATAGTATGGAGCAGAAGCATGCCCTCTAATTTGGGTTTGAACTGGTAGAGCCAAGAGTTCCTCTTTGCTCTCTTTATTTAGCAGTTTTTCTTTTTCATAATAATCTTTGCTTTTTATTTTAATTTCTTCTCTATATTTTTCATTCTTTAGTATTTCCTCCATAGTAGGTTGAGTTTTTCTTATTCTTCTAATCCAAGCTTCCCACTCTGTTGAAATAACTTGTGTTTCATAGCCTACTACCTTCATAGTTGTTGCTTCCACAATTCTTTTCTCTCGAATAGGTTGTCCTCTCTAGTTCTTGTACTCTGAAATATACTAGTATTTGTTCCCTAACTGGTCCATGCACATGTGGTGCTTCACTTCCTTTAACAGCACTCTCCACATGCCATGGAACAAACTCTGAGACTAACCCTTGCCATCCAGCCTGCTCCCAGTGTGAGTAGCACCAGACTCTCTAGATAGTCTTTGAATGATTGGTAGAATTTACCTGTGAATTCATCAGCTCCTGGGTTTTTCATCATTGGGAGAGCTTTTTTTTTTTTTTTTAATGTATTTCCCCCATCCTTGCTGCTTGTGCTCACTGTCTGCTCTCTGTGTCCATTCACTGTGCATTTTTCTGTCTGCTTGTCTCCCTTTGTTGCATCATCTTGCTGCACTAGCTCTCCGCGGACATGGGCAGTCAGCTCTCCGTGGGTACAGGCTGGCTTGCTTTCACCAGGAGGCCCCAGGAATCAAACCTGGGGTCTCCTATATGGTAGATTGGCACCCAATCACTTGAGCTTCTCTTTGGGAGGTTTTTGATGACTTTTTCAATCTCTTTACTTGTGATTGGTTTGATTAGATCTTCTATTTCTTCTAGGGTCAGAGTACATTGCTCATGTGTTTCTAGGAATTTATCAATGTCATTTACAATGTCTAGTTTTTTCTCATTCCATTGTTCATAGTCTCCTCTTATGATCTTTCTTATTTCTGTGGAGTCAGTAGTAATGCCTCCACTCATTTGAGATTTTATTTATTTGCATCTTCCCTCTTTTTCTCTTTGTCAATCTAGTTAAGGGCTTGTCAATTTTTTTTTTATCTCAAAGAATCAACTTCTGCTTTTGTTGATTCTTTTTTTTTCACCCTCAATTTCATTTGTTCTGCTCTGATCTTTATTATTTCTTTTTTTCAGCTTGGTTTAGAATTAGCTTGCTGTTTTTTTGTTTTGTTTTTTTTTTCCCCTAATTCCTCCAGGTTGCAGTTAAGTCTTCAATTTTAGCTCATTATTCTGCATTGAGAGCTATAAATTACCCTCTTAGTACTACCTTCGTTGTGTCCCATAAGTTTTGATATGTTGTGCTCTTGTTTTCATTCATCTCAAGATATTTACTGCAGTTTTCTCTTTGATCCACTGATTATTTAAGAGCATATTATTTAATCTCCATATATTCATGTATTTTCCCTTTTTCTTTCTGTTATTAATTTCCTGCTTCATTACATTATGATCAGAGAAGATGCTTTGTATGGTTTCAATCTTTTTAAATTTATTGAGACCTGTCCTGTGAGCCCACATATGGTCCATCCTGGAGGAGATTTCATAGGCATTTGAAAAGAATGTATATGCTGCTCATTACATAGAGCTCTATGTAATGCTCAATACATGTGTATTAGGTGTAGTTCATTGATTATATTATTTAAGTTTGCTTTTTCCTTATTTATCCTCTTTCCAGATATTCTACCCAATGCTGAGAGTGGTGTATTGAAGTCTTCAACTATTACTGGAGAGACATCTATTTCTCCTTCAGTTTTGCCAGTGTGTGCCTCATGTATCTTGGGGCACTCAGGTTAGGTGCATAAATATTTATAATGGTTGTTTCTTCTTGGTGAATTGCCTCTTTTATTAATATAGAATAAACTTCTTCATTCCTTATAAAGTTTTGCATTTAAAATTCATCTTGTCCAATATTAATATTGCTACTTCAACTCTTTTTTGGATTATTATTTGTGTGGAACATCTTTTCCAACCTTTCACTTTCAATTTGGTTGTGTTCTTACATCTGTGCTGAGTCACTAGTAGACAGTAAATTGAGGGCTCATATATAGGGGTTAAGTAGTATGTACTTGCTTAGAGCTTTGAAGGATAAATATATATATATATATCCATTCTGTCAGTCTGTGTCTTTTCTTTGGGGAATTCAGTCCATTAATATTCAATGCTATTAGTTTAAAAGTATTACTTAATTCATCCATTTTATCCTTTGGCTTTCCATTGTCTTACCTTACTATTAGCTTTCTTTTTATTCTCTAATTTACCCTTCCTAATAATCTTAATTTCTACACTCTTCTCCAAGTGTCTCATCCTTGTTTTTTTTTGTTTTTTTGTTTTGTTGTTGTTTTGTTTTGTTTTGTTTTGTTTTTTCTTCCTTTCTGGCTGCAGCATTTCCTTTAGTATCTCTTATAGATCTGGTCTTTTGGTAACCTACTCTCTCAGTTTGTGTTTATCTGTGAAGACTTTAAATTCACCCTCATTTTTGAAGGACAGCTTTGCTGGATAAGGAATTCTTGGCTGGTCATTTTTCTCTTTCAGTACCTTAAGTTCATCATACCACTTTCTTCTCTCCTCCATGGTTTCTGATGAGAGATCAGCACTTAATCTTATTGAGGTTCCCTCACATATGATGCTTTACTTTTCTCTTGCTGCATTCAGAATCCTCTCTGTATCTCTGGTATTTGTCATTCTGAGTGGTAAATGTCTCAGAGTAGGTCCATTTGGATTTATTCTGTTTGGGGTGTACTGTCCTTGAATATTGATATTTATGTCTACCATAAGGGTTGGGAAGTTTTCAGTCATTATTTCCTCAGATATTCTTTCTGCACCTTTTCTGTTCTCTTCTACTTCTGGGAAAATGATAACACATATGTTTGTGTGTTTCATGCTGTCTTTCAATTCCCTGAGAACATGTTCCATTTTTTCCATTCTTTTCTCTTTATGTTCTCTCGTCTTTTCAAATTCAGATATTCTGTCCTCAATATCACTAATTCTGCCTTCAAACAATTCAAATTTGTTGTTATATTCTCTAATATAGTTTTAATCTCATCCTTTGTGTTTTTCATTGCCATAACCTCTGTTACTTTTCTTTGCAGGGGCTTTCAAATTGTCCTTTATGCTCTTAAAATCTTTTATCTCTTTGTCATATATTTCTCTAACTCTTTGAATTGGTTTTGGAGACTTGTGTGATTATCATTTTATCATTGATTAGTTGTCTTAAATCCTGTATCTCATCTGGATTTTTGGTTTGTTTTTTTGGCTTGGTCATCTATACCCTATAACTGTTTTTTAGTATGGTTTGTCATTTTTTGCTGATGTATGGCATCTGAATGTGCCGGTGAATGTACACTGATGTTTAATTTCTTTCTCTTTCTTAGTGTTTTTTTTTTCTTCTTCTTCTTCTTCTTCAAAGAAGAAGATTGATTGAAGACAAAATCAATCTTTGATTTTTGGTTCCACTTATTCTAAGTCTTTAAAATTGCCTAGTTTAAGTTATCAAAATCAGGTGAGGGACTCACTAATGGGTGCTGATATTCTCTGATGGGTTTGGGACTAGAGAAACCTAAAAGTAATTTTTCTCCTTGCAGTTTCCTAGCCAGCCAGCAGATGGTGCTTATTTCCAAACCTTTCCAAGGTGTCTCAACCTCTGCTTGCCCTTGTTCCTGGTCTGGCTAGAGCAGAGATTCAAAGTGAGCTCTGCTGGCCAAATTCACTGAAGAGAAACTGATATCCACCTTTTGCTATACCCTCCCTCTTTCCAGGGAGGGAATGACAGTTCCCCTCTCAGATGACTGCAGTGAGCTATGGCCTTGTTCCAGGCTGTGCACCCTGAGGAGCTGGAGATGGGAGCCATTCCCATCTGCCATGGAGGTTTAATAACTCACAGTTGTCATTTTGGATTCTTCATTTCTCTGTCCCTTACCCTCCTGGGTGTTGTACAGCAATGTCCTCATCTGCTGACCCCCAAAGCAGATCTCTCAGACACCTTTGACCTTTTCCCTTTTGTTTCTGTGAGAGATTTGAGCCCTGCCTGCTTATTCCAATGCTATCTTCCCTCCTTTGCCCATTTTTAAAAAATTGGTAGTTTGTCTTTTTGTTTTTGAGCTGGATATTTATATATTCTTTATATATTCTGGATATTTGTGGTTTCCAAATAGTTTTTACACTTTAGGTTGTCTTTTTACTTTATGATGAAACCCTTAGATGTACCAAAGTTTCTAATTTTGATGAAGACCAATTTATTTTTTCTTTTATTGTTCATGGTTTTTATATAAAGCCTAAGATGCTTCACACTATGTCCTGAAGATGCTTCCATCTGTTTCCTTTTGGAAGTTTTATAGTTTTGGTCCTTATATTTAGGTTCCCGATCCATTTTGAATAAATTTTTGCATATGGTTTGAGGTAGAAGTCCACCTTCATTCTTCTGCATATGGATATGCAGGTTTCCCAGTACCATATGCTGAAGAGACTATTCTTTCCCCCACTGAGTGGGCTTAGCACCCTTATAAAAAATAATTGACCAAAAACGTGAGGGTTTATTTCTGAATTCTCAATTCTCAATGGTTTCATTTGTCTCTATAGCTGTCCTTGTGCCTTTATCACATTGCTCTGGGATATTATAGATTGTAATTAATTTAAAAATCAGGAAGTATGAGTCTTCTAATTTTGTTCTTCTTTTCCAAGATAGTTTTGACATCTTGAGTGTCTTTACCTTCCATATAAGTTTGAAAATTGGTTTTTCCATTTCCACATAGAATGTTGGGATTTTGATTGGGATTGGATTGAATCTATAGATAACTTTGGTTAGAATTGACATTGTAAAAACATTTGATCTTACAATCCATGAACTAGTGAAGCCCCTCCATTTAATTGGGTTTTCTTTTATTTCTTTCAGCAATGTTTGTTTCTCTATGAATAAGTCCTTTACATCCTCATTTAAATTTATTCCTAGATATTTGATTCTTTTAGTTGCTATTGTAAATGGGATTTTTTTTTCTTGATTTCTTTTTTAGGTTGTCCATTACTACTGTATAGAAATACTACTGATTTTGTACCCTGCTTCTTTGCTGAATATGAGTATTAGCTCTAGTTGACTTATTGTAGATCTTCCATGATTTTCTGAATATAGGATCATGTCGTCTGAAAATAGGGAAAGTTTTACTTCTTCCTTCTAATTTGGATGCCTTTTATTACTTTTTCTTGCCCAATTGCTCTGGCTAGAACTTCCAGTACACTGTGGAAGAACAGTTGTGACAGTGAACATCCTTTTCTTCTTCTTGATCTTAAAGGGAAAGTTTTTAGTCTTTCACCATTGAGTGTAATGTTAGCTGTGGGTCTTTCATATTTTCCCTTTATCATGTTGAGGAAGTTTCCTTATATTTTCTGAGTGTTTTTTTTTTTTTTCAAGAAAGAGTACTGGATTTTGTCAAATGGCCTTTCTGTATCAATTAACCAAATCATGTAGTTTTATTCAATCATTCTATTAATGTGGCATATTATATTAATTGATTTTCTTATGTTGAACCACCTTTGCATTCTTGGAATAAATCCTACTTGATCATGGTGTATAATTATTTTAATGTGCTATTGTATTCAATTTGTTAGTATTTTGTTACGAATTTTTGCATCTATATTCATAAGATTATAATTTTATTTTCTTTTGGTATCTTTATCTGGCTCTGGTATTAGGGTAATGTTGGCCTCATAAAATGAGTAAGGAAGTCTCTCTGCCTCATCAAATTTGAAGAAGATTGTTATTAATTCTTCTTGAATGTTTGGCAAAATTCACTAGTGAAACAATCTAGTCCTGGGCTTTTCTTTTTAGGGAAATTTCTGCTGACTAATTCAATCTCTTTACTTAATACTGGCATGTTGATACCTTCTATTTCTTCTTGAGTAAATGTCGGTAGTTTGTGTGTTTCTAGGAATGTATCCATGCAACCATTTATCCATGTAGCCATAGGATTGATTGAAGTATCCTGTTATAATCCTTTTATTTCTGTGGGGACAATGGTAGGACCCCCCTTTACAATTCTGATTTTCATTGTGTCCTCTCTCTTTTTTGTCAGTCTAGTTAAGATTTGTCAATCTTATTGATCTTTTCAAAGAAATGTTTGGTTTCATTAAATCTTTCTATTATATTTTTATACTCTATTTCATTTATCTCTGCTCTAATCTTTCTTATTTTCTTGCTTCTGCTCACTTTAGGTTTAGTTCCTTTTTTGATCCCCCAGTTGTGATGTTGACTCTCTGGTTTGAGATCTTTTTTTCTTTTTGAAAGTAAGCCTTTAAAGTTTTCCCTCTCTCCACTGCCTTTGCTAAGACCCATGAGCTTTGCCATGTTATGCTTTCATTTTCATTTGCCTCAAGATATTTTCTAATACCCCTTTTGATTTCTTCTTTGATTCATTGGTTATTTAATAGTGTGTTATTTAATTTCCACATATTGTGATTTTTCCAGTTCTCCCTCTGTTACTGATTTCTGGCTTCATTCCATTACAGCTAGAGAAGATACACTGATGATTTCAATATTTTTTAATTTATTGAGACTTGTTTTGTGACATAACATGTGGTATACCCTGTGGAATGATCCATGTGTACTAGAGTAGAATGTGTATTAAGCTGCTGTTGAGAGAATTGTTCTCTATATGTCTATTAAGTCATTTGGTTTATAGTATTGTTCAAATCTTTAATTTTCTTATTGATCTTCTGTCTAAATGTTCTACCCATTACTGAAAGTAGTGTATTTAAGTCTACTACTATGAATGTAAAACCATCTATTTTTCCCTTCATATCTGTCAATATTTGCTTCATATATTTTGGTGTTTTGCTATTAAGTGTATATATATTTATAATTATGTCTTCTTGTTGAATTGAACCCTTTATCATTATATAGTGATCTTCTTTGTCCCTCATAACATTTTTTATTTTTTTATTTTTTTTAATTTTATATATATATATATACATATATTTTAAGAGGTGCTTAGATTACCCAAAATATTACACGGAACCCACTGGGATTCCCATGCTGCCCACCTCCCACACCTCCCACCACATCCAACACAAACATCTCCCATAGTGTGGCCCACCAACCTCAATGAACTTTTTTTTTAACTTAAAGACTATTTTATCTGTTATTAGCTCAGGCTCCCCAGATCTCTTTTTGCTACTATTCCCGTGGTATATATTTTTTTCCATCCTTTCACTTTCAACCAACCTTTGTCTTTGAATTTGAGGTGAGTCTGTTGTAAACAACATATTGTTGGGTCATGCTTTCCTTTATCCATTCTCAATCTCTGGTTTTGATTGGAGAGTCTAATCCATTTACATTTAATGTAACTACTGATAATGCAAGATTTTTCTCTGCCATTTCCTATTAGGTCTTTGCTAGTCATAATTTTTTTGAAATATATATATAATGCTTCACAAATTTGCAGGTCATCTTAGTGCAGGGGCCATGCAATCTTCTCTGTATCATTCCAATTTTAGTATATGTTTTGCTAAAAGAGCACTTTTTTGAACTTCAACGCTTCTTTTGTGATAGTTAGGCTCATGTGTCAAATTGACCATGTAATGGTGCCTGGCTGTTTGGTTAAGTAAGCACTAGCCTAATTGTTACTGTGAAGACATTTCATAGACTTAAACTATTTGTAAATTGATAACATCTATGTCTAATTATATCTTCACTCAACTGAGGGAATTGCCTTCAGTAATGCAAGGTATCTCACCCAATAATTCAAAGCCTTAAATGGAGAAATGATCATTTCAGCAGTCAGAAGAGAGAATTCCCATCTCTCCTTCAATGAGCCAGCTTCTCCTGGAGAATTCATTGAAAAGCTTCATCAGAGTTCCCAGCTTGCAGCCTGCCTTATGTAATTTGGAATCATGCTTTCTATAGTTATATGAGATAGTCTTATAAAATCTCATAATATTTACAGGTATTTCCTGTTGGTTCTGTTTCCTTAGAGAACCCTGACTAATATATCATTTAATGCTTATTTTAATATTTATTTGTTTTTTGTTTGTTTGTTTTTTGTTTTTTGTAGTTTACTATTTTGAGTCCCTTCAGTTTCCAGTCTGTATATAGTTTTCTACATTTTCTTGGTGGCTGTAATGGGGCTTAAATTTAACATCCTAAATCTATAGCAATCACTTTTTTTTTAAAGATTTATTTTATTTATTTCTCCCCACCCCCTAATTGTTTGTACTTGCTGTGTGCTGTGTCTTTAGGAGGCCCCAGGAACTGGACTGGGAACTCCAATGTAGGAAGAAGATGCCTAATCTCTTGAGCCACCTCTTTTCTCTGCTTTGTTGTGTCTCTCATTATGTTTTTTTCTTCTGTGTCTCTTGTTGCATCAGCTTGCCAGGCCTGTCTGTCATGTCATCTCTCTGTCTTCTTTAGGAGGCACTGGGAACCGAACCATAGACCTCCCATGTGGTAAGCAGGAGCTCAGTTGCCTGAGCCACATCCACTTCCCTATAGCAATCACTTTTGATTTTATATCAACCTCACTTCAATAACATAAATAAACACTGTTCCTATATCCCTCTGTCCCCCCCTTCTTATTGTGCTTGTTACAACTTATATCTTTGTACATTTTATGACCAAAACTATAGATTTATTATAACATTTTATGCTTTTATATTTTAGAAAATTTACCAGAGGTCTTTATTCTTTATGCTGCTTCAATCCACTATATAATGTCTTTTCCTTTTAGTCTGAGGAACTCCCTTTAGCATTGTTTGTAAGGCAGGTCTAGTGGTGATGAACTCCCCCAGCTTTGTTTATCTGATAATGTCTTAATCTCTCCCTCATTTTTATAGACAATCTTGCCAAATATAAAATTCTTGATTAGCAATAATTTTCTTTCAATAGTTTCATTATTTTGTTCTACTGCCTTCCTGTTTCTATTGTTTCTGATGATCAAACAGCATGTAATCTTATTTAAGCTCCATTGTACTTAACACATTGCTTTTCTTGTGGAGTTTTCAGAACTCTTTCTTTGTTCTTTGCATTCAAAACTTTGACTAAATTGGTCTTAGTGTGGCTTTCTTTAAGTTTATCCTGTTTGGGATTTGTTGGTATTCTGGAATGTATAATGTATATATTCATGTCTTGTATTAAATTTCAGAAATTTTTGCAATGATTTCTTTAAATATTCCTTCTGCCCATTTTCCTCTTTATTCTCCTTCTGGGACTTTCATAATGCATATACTAGTATGTTTGATGCTTGATGGTATCCCACAGATCTTTTAGATTCTGTTCACTTTTTTTACTCTTTTTTCTTGCTACTCCTTAGCTAGAATTGTCTTGTTTTCTAGTTCACTGATCCTGTCTCTTGCCAGCTATATTCTGCTATTGAAACCTTCTAGGGAATTTTTTTTTCTAGTTTTTGTGTTCTTGAACTCCAGTATTTGTTTGGATCTTTTTAAAATTTTCTATCACTTTATTGAGATTCTCACATGTTCCTTTATCATTTTTCTGATATCCTTTAATTCTTTCTTGCTTCCCTTTATGTACTTGAGTATATTGAGGATCTTTTTAAAAAGTCTTTACCCAGTATGTCCAAAATCTGGTCTTCTTTATAGATATTTCTGGATTTTAACCTTGCTCCTTTGGATGGCCCATCATTTGCTTTTTCTTTGTTTGTTTTGTAATCTTTTGTTACATACTGTAGATCTCAATATTTTGATATATTAACTGTGTGGTTTAGTCCCTGAGCTATTCCTTAAGTTTGTATCCAGTGAGTTATATGACAGAGCTTCCCTTTAGTGCCAGAAGGTAATAGAAACAAACAAACAAATAAACACAAAAAAATGTCTTTTGCAGTCTTTGCCTATTGACTCTACATTGGCTTGTGCTATCCTTCAGTTTAGCCTTTGTATCATGCAGATCAGCCCAAGGCAAAAGTGAAGTACAGAGTGTTTCCTATCTTTTTTGAGCCTGTGTTTTGTTCTGGTCTTGTGTTCACTGGTGGCCTTGGGAATTCATCTTTTTACAGGAATTCCAATGCCCCCATCTAATCCCTGCCAAATAGACTTTCCCCTCACTCCCAGGTGCTCTATTATATTTCTTTTTTTTTTTTTAATTTGTAAAATGATATATAGATATATATGCATGTATGTGCATTTGCTTACATAAATGTTATTTTTTTCATATATATTTTAAAAGATGCTTAGATTACATAAATGTTACACAAAAATTTCTATTATATTTCTTAAAGCCAGTAATCCTTTGCCTTATTCTGATTTGACTTAATTGTTTCTTAAAGCGCTTTAGCTGTCATCAAGTTGCTTCTGCCTACAGGACAAATGCTGAAAATTTGAGCCAGAGATAAGTGTTGTTCTTCATTCTTTCAGGTTGCCACCTGATAGATTGGTACTGACATGCAGGTACCTGGGAATGTGCATAAGAATTGATCTGATCCCTTTGGAACAGGACCAGGGGCCCACATTGGGAGAATAGGCTGGCTTCACACCACACCAGTGAGGGGTAGATGAGAGGCCAGCATTTATGTCGTGAGCTTCTCATACTATTTTGAAAGCTGCACTATCTTATTCAGAATGCACTCAGTTACTGAAAACATTTAACTCTTCTGGATTTTTTGGGAAGTTGGTTCTGACTGTTCAAAGATTCTGTGGAGTGTCAGCACCCTGGAACATATTACACTGTCAATGTTGTCACCCTTTCAGCAAGTTTTAGATAATAATAAAAAGAATCTCAATAAGGTTAAATCTGTAGCATTGAAAAATCCTTCCATTTCATTATTTTACTTTATCTATCCTTTATATTTATGAGTATTCTAGGAGCAGCAGTGCAGAAGTTGTACTTTAAAAGGTTTATCTCAATTTACATGCAATTTGAATAAGCTCTTTAAGCAGGGACTGTAGGTTTCCAATTTTAAAACACTTAATGAATAAGAAAAATGAAGATAATGCTATGTTTATTCTATTTGGTGGTAATATGGAATGGTATTTGAGATGTCTCTTTGTTATTTTAATCCCAGGAGGTTTTTTTTTTTTTTTTTTTTTTTTTTTAAACAATCTCTGCCACCTGTATTCTGTTTGAGATATAATCATTCATTGTCTACAAACAAGCGATAACATTATTATGCATTTCTGTCCCCTTTCATTCTTTACAAGAGTGACAAATATCCCTTTTCTGAGATCCAATAGCTCAGGTTTGGCTCAGTGGACTCATTACCATTCTATTAATAAGCTGAGGCCTCCAGAGAGTCTAGCCTTTGCAAACCCCCATCTTTTGTATCTCCCACTGGATTTTCCCAACAAAAATCAAAAGCCTCTCCAGCTTGTTTCTCTTTCATTTCACCATTTCCTTTTTATAAAGAAATAATGGAAACAAAGTCCTGAGATTAGACTGGTGATATATTGAAATGATTCTGACAGCCTGGGACAATGCTTCCAACCCAAAACAGGATACTTACATTATTCATGGATATTAAATGTCACCGATTTCCCCCTCATCAGATAATTTCAGGAGACAGAACTGATTCTGTGGGATGAGAGGGAGTATTTGAACATGTACAGGCCCTCCACTCCCAATGCACACACACACCAGCCCTTCCATATATTTCACTGCCTCTGTGGCAAATTCTCCTCCCAAGGAAAAAAATACAGGTACACCTGAGCATGTTTCAAATTTTAGTATGTCTTAGATCAGACTGCTTTAGGGGGATGTCAAGTATTTACTAAACCAAATGGGACACTCTGCAATGTGCAATCATTAAAAAGTCAACTGATTTTTTTAAAAAATTAGGTTTCCTATGCTTCCTTCAGAAGTCAATTATCAGAGGGAAATTAGCAGAAGTTGAAAGGAAGAAACAATATCCTTCTGGCTCTCTGATCTATTTATTGCTTTAGTGGCTAGGAAGGAGGGACGGGAATAATGAGCAAAGGGAACAAGATTCATGTCACTGACAGTATCAGTGTGAGAAATAGATTGGAGGCAGCAATTCAGAAATATTTAACTTAAATATTTATTTACCAGGGAGCCTGAGTCTTTTCAAAGCTCTAGTTGTTAAGTGGTAATATATGGGTTCATTTCATATCATACTGGATTTTTTTTTCTTTTTTATCCATCCAACTTGAACAGAAAAGCATGCTTAAAAACAAAGCATCTTGTAGCAGAAATCTTTTAGAGGAAGCTCCTTCTCTATCATTTGGCATTCTATACTTAGCATTAGAATGGAATCCTAAAGACCTTGTAGTATGACCTGCTGATTATAGATCAGGTGCCTGAAGACCAAAGATACATTCCTTTGGTTAATATTATTCACACCTCTAGAGAACAGAAATGGGGCTATGGACATATAAACAGAACCTATCTCTGACTTTGCATTCTTCCAATTCAACTAATACTTAAAATGCCAACAGTTAACTCTTCTCCTACTGCACAGGAAAAGAGCCACAATTCTACCATCTTTGAGAGCCCTAAACATGCTCCATACGTAATCATTAAATGTAAGGTGTTAAAATAAGTGTTGGCTTATAACAATGAGCAAGACAGAGCATGTCATCTAAAAGCTTGCTCTGGCAGAGGTGTTCAGTCAACTGGAAAACAATTAGGGTAGCGGTAGAGGCAGAATTAGATGTGACAGATAAGGTGCAGAACTTTGACTTCCTTTCCCTGTTACACTGCCCATTTGTTCAAACAAAGTTTATTTCAGATTAGTTTCTGAGCATTTGATTTATTTATTTATTTATTTTTCACTTTTTGGATTATTTGTTTGGTTTGCTTTGCTTTTTAATCCTGCTCCTACTCCCTGCTGTAGGTCCCAGGCTCCACCCCAGGTAGGCAGCCCCAGATTATTCAGCTTATGTGCATCATTAGAGAAATCTTTTAAGACCTACAAATTCTTCTGAGTGAAATATGTACAAAACCAAACAACCCTTGCTTTGTAAATATCAACTAATCTTAATGAGATAACTTCTTGTGTTATTATAAGCAAGTCATTCTTTCTTTGCTCTGTTTCCCAAAGACTCACTCTCTCATTATGATTCATGATATGGTTTAGTGAGTTCCAGATACTTCAAATGTGTTTGGGGGGCGTGTGTTTGTGTGTGTGTGTGTGTTGGGTGTTATGGGTATGTGTATGAGGGAGTTGAGAGTTATGTGTTTGGGTTACCACAGTGGGTTAGTAGCTATGTTACAAAGGGCACACAAACAAGCATTCATTATACAGTGAGATCTCAAATCTTTGGCAGGTGAGGAAATGATGCTTGGTGACATTTAGAAGAACATTTCAGGCAGACAACAATAGGAGCATCGTAAACATGCTGGAGTCTTCAAAGAAGAACAAAGCGGCAAGTATGGCTGGAGTAGAATGAGAGAGGTAGAGGAGGAGGGAAAGGGCAGTGGATGGCAAAGATCACATTGTGTCTTTTTTTTTTAATATGTATTTTTATTTATTTCCCCTTATCTCCCATTGTTTTGGGATCACTGTCTGCTCTCTGTGTGTTCTTCTGTGTCTGCTTGTCTTCTCTTTAGGCAGCACCGGGAGCCAATCCTGGGACCTTCCAGAGTGGGAGAGAGGTCCTTACTCTCTTGTGCCACCTCAGCTGCCTGGTCTGCTGCATCTCTTAATGTCTCTCTTCTGTGTCTCTTTTTGTTGTGTCATCTTGCTGCGCCAGTTATCTACGCGGGCCAGCACTCTGCATGGACCAGCTCTCCTGCACGGGCCAGCATTCCTTGTGATCCAGCACTCCACATGGGCCAGCTCTCCACTTGGGCCAGCTTGCCTTTCACCAGGAGGCCCTGGGAACCGAATCGAACTCTGGACCTCTTATATGGTAGACGGGAGCCCAGTCACTTGAGCCACATCTAGTTCCCTGATCACATTGGGTCTGGTAGGCCACTTTAAGTCTTAGAATTTTACTGAGTGAGAGGAAAAGCCTTTGGAGGATTGTGAGTAGAGGACTGATATAAATCAACTTACATTTTTAGAGAATTAACTTGGATGTTGCATGGAACAATAGCTTTACATGTTTTGATGAGTGACTGAAGGACACAGTTGCCATTTTCTGAAATGGGCTTATAAAGGTGCAATACCTTTTTTTGGTGTGGGTGTGGTACATTAGAAGCTCAAGAAAGTGTGTTGTTAAATAAGAAATGAAAGAAGTGTTTCAAGAAAGAAGACGTGATCTTACGTATAAAATGCTGCCTATAGTTTGAGTAAGGTGAGGACTTCTGATTGACTACTGGGTTTAGCAACAGGTTGTTCAGTGGCAATGTTCAGTAAAGCTGCTGTGATGAACTGATGAGGAGCAAGTGGCTTTTTTTGTATTAACAGAAAGGGAAGGGGAGAAACTGGAGACATAAGTTATTGAGGAGTTTGCTGTAAAGGGAGAAGGAAAATGGAGTGGTAGCAGGAATGGGATGTGGAGAGCAATGGATTTTCATAAGATGAGAGAAATAGCCACATAGTTATTTGTTGATAGGATTATCCATTGGAAAGGGGGTCAATGGATACAGGTGTTTGGCAGGCACTGTTGGGTTCCTTTCCATATTCCCTTGGCCTGCAGTGCACTTTAATGGAGAGTTTCTCTGCTGTCACTCATCCAGATGACCCCTTACAACCAGAACCTCTATCTCAACACTTGATCACTATTTGTGAAGCAAGCTAGGCCACTGTACAGGCCAGATCAAGAAACAACTCTCTAAGAAACAACTATCCAACTCATGTGGAACAGTATTGGTAGAAAAATACCTCAGATTCTTTGTCCCTCGAGTGACACTTTTTTGGTATTTTATGCACAGTCTCTCAGAGAATCTCTAATAGGATCGAATCCCTGCTATTAAAATTTCCTTCTTTTCCTGTCTCATTTCCTGATTTCTTCATTTCGCTTACTGGAGTCATCTCCAAATAAACCCACTTGTCCCCAAATATTTGACTTAATGACTGCTTTTGGGTGAGCCCAGATAAAAAAAGGATTTTTAGAAAAGGAAATCTCTTTAATGTCATTCTTCAGTGTTTGTGAAGGTGAGGGAATGGGATCTATTTTTTTTTATAGAGATTTTTCTCCTTATTTAGGGTCAGGGAGAGTGTATACAAGGCAATAGTAAGATATGAATTTGTGTGCAGTTGGAAGTAATTGGTAGATATGGTGGTGAAAACACATGTACAATCTCTTCCAAATTTGTCTATGTGTTCTTAAAATCATCAGAAGGTGAGTATGGAAGAATAAATTTTGGAATTTTGAGTATTGAGAAGGTAGAAAAGATTTTTGGAGGTGAATGGACTAAGGGAAAATAGTAGGATTGCCTATGACACTAAGACTATATTTGTGGTTAAATTTAGAATGAGAATAAATAATGCTACACGTAAAGAAAGAATAGGCATCATTTTACCTAGCTAATTTTTTTCTGTATAGATGTAGGTATAAAGAAAATTGAGTTGTGATCAGTTGTATTTGGAGTTTTGCCAAATGATGATGAGAGCTTAGACAAGGGAATTTAGGATGCATGCAAAAAATAATTATTATGATAACCGGATCATAGAAGTTAAGTTGGGTAAAGAGCAAAATGAGTAAGTGAAGAGAGTAGGGAACAAAACAGAAAGTAGGATTAATGGCTTGTAGGACATGATGAAGTCCATTAGAAAAGTTAAAATTGATAATGGGAAGGTTGTACAGTTAAGGGTAATTACAAGATCTCAAGTATGAAAATGGAATGGATAGATGTGATAGGGACAAGATCATTAGATGAAATGGAGTCAAGTAACTGAATGTCTAAGGTATTGGAGGAAAACTGAAGGTCAGAGTTTGGAAAGAGACCCTCCATTTTTGAAAATGAGATATTCAGTTTCAGAGATGAGATGTATTTTTTCTGAGGTCTCCTTTCCATCTTCCCTACACACACATGACCCACAATCTTGGTCCAGTGTAGATTTCATCCTTGCACAGGTTTTCTCTAAGGTCACCATGGTGCTAGACAGTAAAGGTCCTCAATGTGTGGTGTCCCTTTGCATACAATACAACTAAGAACTGATCATCTAGTATTTCTCTCCACACCTATACATGAAAACATTTGATCTTTTTAAAAATATTTTGATATGGTTCTATGGTAACCTGTTAAGAATCCCTGAAATCCAATGACAGTGAAAGGGATTTGTCACAATCGCACAGGGCTTGTGACACATATCATTATCATCATCATCATTATCATAATAAACATAGATAATGTTTATTGAAGAAACCCATCTTAGCACTTCAGACAAATCATCTCACATCTCACAAACCCTTTGAATTAGTTAACAATACTATGTCCATTTTTTACCAATAAGTAAAAGAAGCATAGAAAAGTTAAATGTGTTTCTTTAGTACATATATCTGGTAGATGTTAGAGCCAGTATTCAATTTCAGGCAGTCCTGACTCTTTTGTATATACAACTTCTCTTCTTACCAAATGAGATAGTATTTTAAGCAAAAAAAAGCATGATACTACAACATAGCATAAGTTCTCAACTGTTATTGACACATAAGAAATCACTCTGTGTGAGATTTTGCACAATCCTTCTTCCTATGAAATGTGGCTTGGGAGTATTTCATTTCTGTCCAAGCCTGCCATTTTTTTATTTAGCAAAATACATCCAATAATGCCAGTGTGTGTGTGTGTGCAGTGTGTGAATGGAAGGTGTGCGTGGATGGGTATGGCTGCTTGTGTTTGTGATCTTGTCAGTTTTCATAAGCTAAATAAAATCAGTGCAGGTCATGCCTATCTGGATTTAACTCCAGGGATAAAGCAGGGGACAGTCTAGGGCAGACATGAAGCTTCAGCAGGTATAATTCTTCTCTATGTGTTAGGTGTGAAGGGCAAGCTGGCAACCATGCATCTGGCTGTATCAGACCTCAGATTACTTGAAAGCTAGTTTCTTTGGTCCTTAATAGCTTCCTCTATCCCACTGTAAAATCACATTGCACTAGGCCTAATCTCGTTTCTGCTGGAGGAAAAGTGAAAATGACCACACATGGGTATTGCAGTGACAGAGCACTGATCATCAGAACTACAGACTCACAGGTAGGAGTTAATCAAGTGCCAACGGGCAATACGACTGGAAAAAGACCTAAAAGGACCCCACAGGCTTCCAATGTGGATATCACCCCAAACCAAGGGGCTCCTGAAGGCTCTGGAGACACCCAGTCCTATATCAGGGCGGATAGCCCCAGGGTTTTGTGTCTTTTCAGTGGGCCCTACTTTGGAATCCTTGCTCCTGAGAGTGACAGAGTTGGACCCAAATATGTCTTCCCTGCTCATGGTCCATCTGTCCCTTCTATTCAAACCTATATGTTGTATTGGAGTTTGTAGGTGTACTTCCAGAGACTGGAGTCTTTGGGCTGTCCATGTGCTAGCTGAGCCCGGAATCTCGGTGGAGCTGCAACTCCTACTCTACGGCTCAATGGACTCACCCAAGACACCTGGAGAGGAGATGATGCTGGACAACGGCCATCCCAGGGAATGGAGAGTGTCTGCAGCTGCAGGCAGGATAATCCCATCCATTTTATCCATGGGATATAAACCCCCTCTCACTTGAAGGTGGAAAGGACATCACCATCTCAGACTCCTCAGGATTGGGGGAAGAGCTATGGACTAGAGTGGACTTACTGGTATTCTGTTATAGACATATTGTGATTCATGCAATGGAAGTAATTACAACATTAATGTGGAGCCAGGGGCCACTGGATGCTTTGGGGGCAGGGAGAGGGAAAAGCAGTTATAATACGGGGGCTTTTTCAGGACTTGGGAATTATGCTGAGTGACATTGCAATGACATGTATAGGCCATTTAATATCATAACATGCAAAACTGTGTGGGAGAGAGTGTAGTCTACAATGTGAACTATGGTCCATGCTTAATGGCAAAGCCCCAAGATGTGTATACCTATTGCAGGTGATGTGCCACTCTAATGAAGGATGTTTATGTGGGAGGTTATGGGAGGAGTGGGAGGTGGGGCACATGGGAATCCCCACAATTTTTGTCTAACATTTATGTTACCTAAGTATCTTTTAAAAAATAAAAAAAATTATTAAAATAAAAAAAGGAAGTTAATCTACTCCATTTGTTCTATGAATTACATCCCTTTTCCTTTGCACAAAGACAATATCAACCCCTTGGTTACCTCTACTGATATGCCTCTTTCCAATTCCCTACCTTACTTCAGTACATAAAAAAGGGGACTGAATCCATAGCTACAGTATTCAAGTCCCAATAAAACCCATTTCCAACATTGGCACCTATCATGGAAAAATCATATGAATTTGAACTAAATATATTTAGGTTTTGCCTCTGAATCAATCATTTTTCCCAAGCATCAATGGCTATTAATTACAATGAAATGCATATCCACCAGAACATTTTATGCAAAAACAAATGTTGCAACTGCCTAAATTACATTATTACTAACATTACCTCTGCCCTCAATGTTACTGCATTATTTTGTTTACTTTACAGTCTTTAACATGATACATTAGGTACAAAGTGTTTTATTTTGTGTTAAAATTTTATGCCTTTTTGAGTGCCTAAGAGATGATTTGCAGATGACTTATGCAAGAGGAACTCAGTAAATGATTGATAATGAATAGAGATACCATATATGTATAAAACTTTTACAAGTTCTATTCAGAGTAAAAGATTAACTGAAAAGGTATAATTACATGGTCACATGGTTTGGAGAAGTTAGCATAGTGTCTTTGTGCAATGGATGTTCATCTGGCTGTACACTTATGACTTGTAGGTTTTTCTGGATGTTGGCTACAATTTAATAAAATTTTATAACATAAGAAATGTTAAAGAAAATGAGGTTGGTAATAAGAAAATAATTCCCCATTTTCAAAATATGAAAAAAGTAAATTCTAGGAAAAAAAATTAACACAAATTCTTTGTGCAAACCTTAAGTTTCTGAGGTTTTTTTTTTTTATTATTAACAACTTTATTGCAAATTCACAAAAATAAAAGAACAGAAAAAGGTAACTTAACAAGTTATGGAAATATTACTTCTAAAAAAATTGTTTTCAGGCACTTTTATCTCATCTAATTCCAACTGCTAACTCAGTCATTCCTCTAGTGTTCAGAAAGATACACAGATGAACCGAGATTAGTTAAATGACATAGTCAAGTTCTCCTTATTAATGAAAAAAAATGAAGAAGAGAAAAAAATGCTTAATTGTATTCATATCTCAGAAAACCAAACCCCATATTCTTCTTTTTTACCTTTCGAATTAGCATAGTGCCAACTTTGCTTTTGCTACAAAAATATTACAATGTTGTTAACTGTAGTCTGTAAGTTACATTAGTTACATTTTCCCTTGTATCACCACATTCTTAACACCTTGTAGTAGAACAATCCTGTATTTACATTATTAACCACAATTCTCTTCTACTTACAAATTCATTGTTATATATTCCCAATATTTTCCTCCAGCTGTCCTCCAACTAACATTAATCTGCCTATACTACTCGTTTCAGCCACAATCACATCTATAAATCAACAGTGTTTGTTACGTTCATTATAATGTGTTGCCAAGTCCAACCATTACCACATATTTACATTTAACCTTATTAAACATTCTGCATACATCCAGCATCTTCTCCACCTTCTCATCCCACATTCCATCTCCCACCAACCTACAATTCATAATCCAACTCCATAAGTCTGCTCATTGTATTTAGTTCGTATCAGTGCGATAAAAAATATTCGTCTTTTTGTGTTTGGCTTATTTCACTCAAAATAATATCCTCAAGAGTCCTCCACATTATCATGTGCTTCCCCAATTGATTTCTTCTTACAGCTGAGTAATATTCCATCCTATGCATATATTACAACCTGGACACTTATGTTGTTTCTATCTTTTAGCCTTTTTGAATATTGCCAATGGTGGGCAAATATCTATTCACAAACTTGCTTTCACTTCTTCTGAATATATTCCTAGTAGTGGAATCATATGGATCTTATGGTAGTTCTATATTTAGCTTCCTGAGGAACTTCCAGATCATCTTCCACAGAGGATACGACACTTTACAATCCCACCAACAGTGGAGTGTTCCTATTTCTCCACATCCTCTCTAGCACTTGAAGTTTTCTGCTTTTTTAATAAAGATCATTCTGTATGGTATAGGATGATATCATACTATAGTTTTGATTTGTTTGTCTCTAATAGCTAGTGATGTTGAACATTTTTTCATGTGTCTTTTGGCCATTTATGTTTCTACTTCAAAAAGATGTTTTTTAATTCTTTTGCTCAGTTTTTAATGGGATTGCTTGTCATTTTGTTGTTATGTTGTGTGATGTCTTTATAGAACATGAAAATCAATCCCTTATCAGATAAATGATTTTCAAAGTTTCTGAGTTCTTAAAGGAAGATATAATAACTTACTTGGAGCTAACAGATGAAAATGATGTTCATTTGAAGAATAAATATGCTCTATTCTCATAGAGCATATTTATTAGACTTTTGGTGCTATCATGTAACCTGTGTCATTGAAAAAAAGTTAATATAAGTATTTTTGTGTGAAATGGTAAAAACAGAAAAGGGAGGTGATACATGGTATCTGGAACAAAATTAATTAGCTTGTTTTACTTTTTAAATATTCTTGAAATATTATCTAATTTTAAAGCTGCTTTTTATTAAAGTCACCTAAATTTCCAGTTGTCTTTACTTTTTTTGGGGTGGGGGGTGCTTATGCCACTTGAATCTGAACATGGAGGGAGCAGGCTAATGACAATTTCTCAAAGGTCACAATTCATGTGCTAAGAATTGTCTTATATTTAAAAATGCATATAATTTCATATTCATTTCATCTTAAAATAGGTTTTGATTGTATTGTGTTTCTTTTCTGTCTGAATCATTTATGTTATTTGTAATCTTCATATGTCCAGGAATATCAAAAAGGAGTTTAGGTAACCCTTCTCCAAGGTGGAACAATCAAATGCCTGGGATGAGCATTTAAGATAAAGAAGGATTGTTCTTCTGACTAGGGTAGTGCTTCTCAAAGTGAGTTCTGGAAGACATTCATTTTGTGGAAAATTCATTGGTGTGCTATGGAGAGAAATAATGATTTTGTACTAACTAAATTTGGGAAATGATTTGGTTAAAAATTGATCTGTTCTCTAAGTAATTGTTGTGTATGAAAAATTACATTCACAACTGGAGAACACACATTCTTTCAAATGTGATGTAATCTGTTCACCAAGATAAGTTGAACCATAAAGACTCAATAATTTCTAAAAAGCTGTTGTAGTTTCTTCTGACAAAACACAGAATTGCATTAGAAATAAATAATAATATATCTACAAAAGCCCTCCAAATATTTCAAAATTAAGCAACACCCTTGTAAATATTCCAAAATTCAAAAAAGAAACCCCTAGAGAACATTTCAAAAGGATGACAATGAAACATAGCACATAAAAATTTGTGAGATGCAGGTAAAGCAGGGCTCAAAGGGATATTTATAGTTTTTAATGTTTATATTATAAAAGAATAAATAAAGATAAGAGTAGAAATCAAAGCAATAGGGAACTGACAATGGAGAAAAGCAGCAACTAATACATTGCTTCTTCAAAAAGATTAATAAAGGGAAGCGGCTGTGGCTCAATCAGTAGGGCTCCCATTTACCATATGGGAGGCCCCGGGTTCAGTTCCCAGGGCCTCCTGGTGAAGGCAAGCCTGCCCGCATGGCGTGGTTAGCTGACCCAACGAGCACAAACAGCAAGGGGGGGATAAATGAATAAATAAATAAAATCTTAAAAAAAAAAATTAATAAAATTCATAAACTCCTATCAAGACTAATGAAAAACAGAGAGAAAGAAAGGGGGAAGAGAGGGAGAGCACTCCATTTATTGATATCAGGTTTTAAAGAGGTGATATCACTACAGATTCTGCAGAGTATAAAGGTAATAAGAGAATATAATAAAAACTTTATACAATAATTTAAAAACTTGGATGAAATGGGCAAACTCTATAAAAAGAAAATGTTACAAAAAAGTGGCCCAAAGGAAAGAATATTTGAATAACTTTCTATATAATTTTTCTATAAAATTGAATTCATTATTGAAAAATGTCCACAAAAAATTCCAGACCAGGATACTTTCACTGGTAAATTCTAGCAAATATTTAAGGAATAAATAGTGCCAATCTTATGCAAAGTAGTTTTAAAAAAGTAGAAGAAGTAGAACACTGCCAAACTCATTTCATGAAATCATCATAACCCTGAAATTAAATCTGACAAAGATATTGCAAGAAAATGCAATTATAGAGAAATATCCTTCATAATCATATGCACACAAATCCTTAAAATATTAGCAATTAATATCTGAGATATAGAAAAGGATAATAAATTATGACTGTGGTAGGTATGACAATGACCTCCCAAAGAAGTCCATGTCCTAATTCCCAGAACCTTTGGATATGTAAGGTTACACAGCAAAGAAGGGTTAAGGTAGAAGATGGAATTAAGGTTGCTAATCAACTAACCTTAGAATACCGAGATTACTTTGGATTAACTGGGTGGGCCAAAGAAATCACAGGGGTCCATATATGTGGAAGAGAGAGAACAGATTGACTGTAGTATGGGAAGAACTTGGCCTGATGTGAGACTTTGAAGATGGTGGAAGGAAACTATGAACCAGGGAATTTGGTCATCTTCTAGATGCTGGAAAAGGCAAGGAAACAGATCCTAGCATATCGAGAAGGAAAGAAGTCCTGATGATACCACACTTTAGCTAAATGAGATGCATTTCAGACTGTTGACCTCCAGAGCTGTAAGATGTTGTTTTAAGCCACTAAATTTGTGACAATTTTTAAAAGCAGCAATAGGAAAGTAACGCAATGAACAAGTAGGATTTAAGTCAGAAATTCAGGGTTGGATTAACATTTGAAAAATCAATCAATAATCTACACAATTAATAGAAAATATAATAATTTACACTATTAGCAGAACAAGGGAGGGAAAATCCCTCAAGTTTATCTCAAAAGATGCAGATAAAGGAACTGAGAAAGTTAAAAAGTTACAATAGTGTTCTCAATTTGGAATAGACCACCTCAATCTGATAAAGGCATCTACCCAAAACCTACAGTTAACATTATAGTTAATGATGAAAAACTTGAACACTTCCCTTCTGATATAAACAGGAGTAAAAAGATGTTTGCTCTTACCACTTCAAATCAATATTCACTCTCCAAAATTTATCAAAGCATTTCATTCAAAATCTCTGCCACATTTTTATAATTTTGTACGAATTGACAACCTAATATGAAACTTTTAATGGAAATTCACAGGATAATAGTAACCAAAACATCCTGAAATGGAAAACCCAATTTGGAATATACAATTTACCTGATTTCGAGGCTTCCTATAAACTACATAAGGCCATGTACATATTAATGCAAGGTAATGAGATTATTAGTATAAGGATAACCAACTAGGTCAGTGGAATAGGACAGGGAGCAAAGAAATAGACCAACATATATCTTGGGGAGAAAGCAACCCTTCTAGTCTCTGACACTGAGAAACAATAAATTCCTATTGTTAAGTAAACTCATTGTATGGTATTCATTTTAGAATCATATAAACTAATACAGGGAGTAGCTGCTAATAGGTACAAGGATTCATCTGGGGATGATGTGTTAATGGTTTCAGCCCCTCTGTGAATATACTAAAAACCATTAAGTTATACACTTTAAATTGTTGAATTGCATGTAATGTGGATTCTATCTCTAAAAATCCTACTTTTTACAAATATATTAATGTTGTCCTAAATAAGCTAACACAGTTCTAAAAAAAAAAAAAAAAAGAAGAAAAAAAGAAAGAAAAAAAAAACCTACAATCAATAACAAAAAACAATAAACCAAATAAAGCAGACAAAAGATTTCAACAGATCGGAAGACAAAAAAAGATGGAATGACCAATGAACTAATGTAGATGAGCTCAGTGTCATTTGTGATCATGTGGAAACCAATTAAAACCATAACTATGTAACAATTTATACTCATTTAGATAATATATTGGGTTATAATTGATTCAAATAACATTAAAAGTCTGTCAAATCCACATATTTTTTTGAGTATATGGACCAATTGGAACTCTCCTACATTACTGTGGGAAGTGTAAATGGTACATGCAGTTTGGAAACCTGGATTATTATTTTTTTTTTTTGCATACAGTTAAACATACAGTTAATATTTTCTCAAGGCTCTGTGAATTTAATATCTTTATGATATGCCATAGAAAGTATGTCCCTCTGGTCACCTAGTTAATTTCAACTTGCAGATAATGTGTCATTCCTTCAGGGAAGGCTTTTCTCACCTCCCCAAATAGATTAAACACATTTAGTTTGACTCTCATAGCACCAAGTAACTCTCCTTTGTAGCATTGTCAAAATTGCAATTTTATATTTTTAGTGTTATTTTATTAATGTTCCCTTCTGTCACTGGGTGATTTATGCCAGCAGGGATCATAGTTTGTTTTTCATCACTGTTATATCCCCAACACCTAAGAAAATATCCAGCACATGGCAGATATTCAAATTAAAATAAAGTGAACAAATGAATCAATGTGTTAGATTCATGGTTTGAGAGTCATTTCATGAATTTACAGTATATCTGAGTGACTTTTAAACTTAAAATCTTTATTTAACATAAAAATGAATACACATAGAAGTTATACAGTTATAAATATATGCAAACATATGTAGATTTTAAAAACTTGTTGCTTGCCTGAATTAAAATTTTAATGCACACAATACAGTCAGTTAAAGGAGTTTATATATAAATTCAATGCTTGTTAGTTTCAGAGGATATAATATAAAGTAATATCAAGAATGAATGATAAAGAGTTCTCTCTGGGGTGATGGAAAAGTTTTGGTAATGGATGGTGGTGATGGTAGCATAACAGTGTGAATGCTGTTAATATCACTGAATTATGCATTTGAAAGTGGTTAAAATGGGAAATTTTAGGTTGTATATATGTTACCAGGATAAAAACAAACAACAAAAAATACCACAGAACTGTACAACAAAAAACACCACAGAACTGTGCAACACAAATATTGATCACAAATGTAAAATATGGACTATAGTTAATCATATAATTATAAGATTCTTTCAACAATTGTAACAAAGGTTGCACATGAATGCAAAATGTTAGTAACAGAAACTGTGTAGGGGGGCATTGTATGGGAGCCCTATAATCTCTGCATGATTTTTCTGTAAGCCTCCAACTGCTCTAATAAAAAAAAAGGAATGCTAGATTCAAGACTATTGGCAGTGTGGAAGGACTACTAAAAGGTTGACCAAGTAAAGAATATTACTTCTTATAATCACATCCTACAGCAGGGCCATTTTCACCATTGTTCCAGGAGGAACTAAGGAATCAATATTTTATTTTAGCCGTTCTCCAGGAGCGTGATATGGATGAAGATCCTCAGGCCTCACCCAGAATTATTGAATTAGAATTTGCACTATCACAAAATCAGGAAAATTTTATATGCATTACAATTTGTCTCAACACTGCGTAGAAAGAGTATGGTATAGCAGTGAAATTAGTCAGAGGTGGCCTAAGAATGTAAATGGATAGAATCATTTCTATTTTATTTCAGTGCATCCTAATATGTCATATAATAACAGACTAGAAATTTGGGTTTTATTTCTGGAAGTTTATCTAAACTTAATGCAAACATGGAAAATTTTTAAAAAAGGAAATGCATCATTATATAAAGCATTACAATAAAATAAATGCTTTACATGTTGGAGAAATTTGAGTATATATGAGACATCCTTACAATACATTAGAAAATATATCACAATATTACAATGATGTTTACAATAATGAGGAAAATGTTTGTGATATAAAAATAAATTAGAAAAAAGACAAGCCTATGCATATATTATGATCAAAACTAATCAATTGAACATAATATCTAAGCATATTGCAAAGGAACATTTCAAGATTATCTCAAAAGCAGAGTTTATTCCTCTACCTGTATACAACTCTGATCTATTTTGAATTTTGTTCTAATTGTATGTAGTTTTCTTATTTTTCTCTAACCAGATATTATTTTTAAATTGAAAAATAAAATAAATTTTGGAAACTACTCTTTTGCAATAAAGAAACCAAAGGCTAAAACTGGGATTCCTTTTGCTGAATATGAATAAACATAGATACAATAAAAATACGGCACAAGAGAAGATTCTGATTCGTCCTAAATTCCATCTCATTCTGAAAATAGGACAATGAAACAAGAATTCTGACTTGCCCTAAATTTCATCTCTTTCTGCTAAGTCAGCTTTAAAAAGACAGAAAGTGGCACTTTTGTCCTATATTTCTGATTGACACTCAAAACACAGTTACTGACCACCAATGTGTAATTGAAATTAGTTCTTGGAGATTCTTTCCCCCCTCTCAAAGTATAAATGAGTGTAGCAGGGGAAAATGGGTAGAGGGAGAGGAGCTCAGGGAGATATTCTGAAATGCCCACAGATCTTTGTGAACCAGCTTCCTCTTGGGTGACAAAGACTAAAACAAAGAAATAATCCTACATCCTACTTTTCCTGCAATAAGATTTGCTTTCTAAACGTCTTTGAAGAAAGTCACTCCGGGCCCTCTACTTTTATTTTCACTAATAGGCCAAATTACAATGAAAAGAAATTGTAATTATTTAAATAATGTAAATAGAAATATGTGTGTCTATTTTCAACAGATTTTTAAGTTATACAGTATTCATCATTGAAAATAATTGATAGCAAATAAGGCCAATATATAGAAGCCACGTTAAACTCATTTTATAATTTTTAGTCTAAATAATATATATATATATATTTTTTAAGATTTTATTTATTTATTCATTTATCTCCCCCTGCTGCCTGTGCTCGCCGGGCCAGCCAACCACTCCGCGCGGGCGGGCCCACCCCCACCAGGAGGCCCCGGGAACCGAACCCGGGGCCCCCCACATGGTAAACGGGAGCCCATACTGATTGAGCCACAGCCGCTTCCCAATAATATTTTAACTATGCCTAATTTGAGACATATTCATACAAGATTCCTTTAACTTGATCAAGCTTAATCTGGATAACTGCAAGACTCTGGAACACCAAGTCAAAGTCATTTTTTCAGACATTGATATAATTCTACTCTGATCCCATTCTGCATGTTAAAATCTTTTTTCATCAAGAAAAAATATCAGGAACAATGCAAAAATCCACATTACCAATATTTTCTGTTATTGTACTTTTAAGAACTTTCATGTGTCATCTTTACCATGACTTTTTGAGAAAGATATTCTTATATCCATTTTACAAAAGAGGAAATGGAGGCTTGGAAAACTATCATGTTCCTAAGTGGCAAAGTATATCATACTCCTCAAAACTATCGTTCAGAGACAAAAAAAAAAAAAAAAAAAATGTTTAAAAACCACAAATCTAAAATAATTGCAGCTAAAGGGTTAATCATTTAGAAACATATGTATTGATTTTGATTCTCTGTTTGAAAACTTGACAACTTAAATGTGACAATATCTATAGTTTCAAAGTAGATTTGGTATAAGGACTAAGCTAAAGAAACAAATCTACGAGCATTTGTCCCTTGGGAAAACTAATTTTGTTTTCTTATATTATACCAGGTAAAATCTCTTACTCATCCAATTGGTCACTCAGAGAATAAATATTGACAGGGCTCTAAAAATACATCATATTCACACAAAATAAAAATAAAATAATATAACATCAAAAAACAAGAGCTCTTCTGTCTTTCAACATAATTGATATAGTAAAACCATCAGTTCCTAGAGTCAGAAAAGTTATTAGCCATTACTTTATTTCTTAGCAATATATATTTAAAGTATTAAAGAAAGAATATGCTAAGCCCTCCATCTTAAGTAGAAATATATTCTATCATCTATAACATTCCTAGACAAGTTCATTAATGTGTCTGCCCTATTTGACTATAAGAGCTACAAGAGGGAGTGGTGGTACATCTTCATTTATTACTCATAATGCAGTGCTCGCACATTGTTAGGCCCTTAGTACACTTGAATGAGTGAATGGCTTAGTGCTCATGTTGAAGTTGCTCATTGTGGAGGAAGTGTGTGATAGCTACGGATTAAAATGTTCTTCCTTATATGTAGCTTATGTCACCTCCTGATGCTATCTAATGATCGGGTTAATTTCTGAATTGTTGAAGCCAACCATAAGTTTCTATCAATCAGACCTAGACAATAGCAACAATCAAAAAATCAAGTTACATCCATCAGTATTTGTAAAAAGTTCTCATAAAATAAGTGACAGAATTAATAGAGGTGGTGGGGGAAATCGATTATTATTGAAGGAAGAGAGCAGGGATATTATTATTAAAAAAAAAAAAAAAAGTTAGTGTCAGGATATTGTTGTGGCAATAAGCAATCCCAAATAGATAAGTGAAGAGTTATATGAAGAAAATTAAAAAACAAACAAAAAAAACCAAAACTATGTTGCAAAAGGAAATATAAACAATAGAAATAATTAAATACAAAGTGAGTAGAAAATTACCTGTATACTTTAAAAATTTGTAAGAGGTTAGGTTAGAAAAACTTGTATTTCCTTACAACAAATTTTAAATATATAAACTGCAAATGTACCCTTCACATTTCTCCACAACTTTTTAACCTGTGCCAATTATAGATCCCTGGTGGGCAAAAGTGTAAGATGGGGTTTTTCTCTGTAAGGGTTGTATTAAGTAAAATAAAATGGCCATTTGCATTGGGCATTGCCAGGTAAAGACCCCTTTCCAAGAATGGTTTTTCCAGAAGACTAAAGTAATTAACTTGCAAGGGTTTTCCAAGAAAATAGAACATACCATACAGGTTAATACCTGGTGATAAACTAGTTTGGGTCCGTAGACATAACTATCAGATTGGACAACATATCATACTAATCAATGTATATATTCTCCCCATTTTGTACCTCCTCTATGGCAAATGGAAACTTAATGTAAGTCAATCAAACATTTCCTCACTTGCCTCTCAGTTTGCCCTAAATGAGCTTCCCCTTTCTACTTCCTCGGTGGAGTGCCCTTCTACATTCTGAATGGGATGCTTCTCGATTCATGAATCACTAAATAAACCTGTGAAATTCTAAATTGCATGAAAAGTGCTTTCTTTTATCAGTTGACTAAAACTTCTCCAATCTCTTTAACTTAGACAACAGCTTCTGGCACTAACTACAAAGATTGCAGCAACTCAATCCACTTCAATTCTGACTAGCCAACTGGAGTCGGGCCAGACTCCACAGGTCAATCCTCCACAAAATCCGCCTTCAGGCACTAGTCACAAGGTTGGGGCTCTCACAACCCCTCAGGTCCAATAATTCACTAAAATGACTCACAGAATCACTGAAAAAGCTATGCTTATGGTTATAGTTTTATTATAGTAAAGGGATACAAATAAGGAGAAGCCAAACGAAGAGATACATAGGGCGAGGCCTAGCTGGCCTCAAATGCAAGCTTCCTGTCTTCACAGAGATTCAGAGCACATCACCTTCCCAGCACAGGGGAGGTATTTTCTCAATCATGTAAGCACCTTGTGGCTTTGAGTTTCCCGAGTTTACATGGAGCCGTACTAGGCAGGCTTGATTGATAAAATCAGCATCCACCTTGCTGAGACTGAGGAGGTGGGCTGCTACGACGTGGGTCAAAGCTCCAGCCCCCTCACCGCCGGGTTGGTCTTCCTGGTGTAGCCAGCCCAGACTACAGGTGTGTCTGGCCACACCCTTTAACTATCCTGTGTGGTCCTGGGCCCACCCTCAAGAGCAAAAGACACTCCTATCTCAGGAAACTCCCAAGATTCCGAGGCTGTTTCCCCAGCAACTGGGGACAAAGACTAGACAAGGTTTTCATTACACTACATGTATCGAGATTTTCAGAATGTGCAAACTTTAGTCCAAGAAACCTAAGATATTTGAAGGTATATCTACCCAAAGGTCTCCTTTAATTTTTTTTTCTCAAAACCTGTCTTCTATAAGATATAATAACGCAGAGATGTTTGGGTCATTTACTACTCTTTTAAAAAATATTATAAATGAATAACAAGATCCTCTACCCCAAAAAAGATCCCATTTCATTTGGCTTGATTTGAGAGTTTCTGTCTTTCACAAGTTTGTCCAGAGGTTGGCATCCCAGAGTGGTGGAGCCTTTGTCCAGCTTGACACAGTTACTTGCCTGTATTGCCTTAATGGTCTCATAAAAATCTCTGAAGGAGAGCAAATGGCCTGTGTTCCTCCCACTGCCCCAGGCATTGCAGCACTTGTTGGGGGCTCAGTGATTGCTGTGGGAACATTTGATAAGGGTCTGTGGCTTGGGTGTTGAGCAAAAACTTCTCCAAGGAGTTTTGTTTCTCTTTGCTTTCACATTTGAAATTGTGTTGAAAAATGCTTCAAACATGATGGTGCCTTTGAAATAGAATTCTCACAAGTTGTGTTTAATATCTCACCATGAGGCTTTCAGACTCTTTCAGATCCTTTGCTCATCTTTGGAGGTATCAGTCTTGTAATACTGAAAGAAATATAGGCCTGCAACTTTTGTAATGGAAATGCACACAGAGACTTATTCATTAAAGACAATAGATTAAGTACACACAGGACATAAGTGCCTCTTACTGAGTTCCTATTCAGATGCCAACTAGGAATATATTTCTCAGTTATTTTTTGACTCATTGGTCACTGGGGTCTGTCACACACAGAGATCATAGAATATGAGAGCCAGAAGCAACTGTGGAGGGGTAGAAATTTGCACATTAGTACTTAGATGAGCAGAGAAAATGTGTCTTCCTTACTTTATATAACTAACATGCTTTGCTCTTTGAAACTCCATTCTGCTGCGTTGTTGGGAGAGGAAGAGGTAGGGGATTCTAGTTCTTTTTTTATTTCACCAGCTTTGCTTTCTTGCGTAGCAGCCACACAGCTGGGCTTCCTACCATCTCCTGCCCCCTGGGCCTCGGGTGTGGAGGTGGGTTTCTGCTCCAAGTCTGCAGCTGGCCCACTGGTGGCCCTGTGGGATGTTGTGGGCCTGGAGATCTGCGCTCCCTATTGGAAAACTGGGACACGGGGGTAGGGGGCCTGGCCGAGTGCCCAGGACCAGCGCGTGGCTCAGGGTGATGCTGGAGCCGGGCGCTAAGCAGGCCTGCAGGGTTCCTGAGGGGACAAAGACCTCCACCTGGGCCGGATGTAAAAGTTTAGTTACTTCTGATTCAATAATGTCTTTCAAGTAACTCACCTTCTTATGGGTAAATGCTAAAACTTTTAGTTTTCTTCTCCTCTTCTCAAGATGGTGTCTGGATGTGTAAAGCTGGCAAGCTTCAAGGGTTTTTAAAAAGGCACTCTGGGTGCAATGTACAGAAAAACTAGGAGGACAGATAGATCCCATAGACATAAGCTGCCCTTCTTCCCCCGTGTGGCTGGGACAGTAATTATACCCAGCTGTTGTCGTCCCAGTGTAATATTAATAGTGCCTCTTTCATTCCTCAAAGTGCCTTGGTTAAAAGACACAGTGAATGGTCATGGTAAATAGGTGAGGATACTAGGTGCCGAGTTATAGAAAATGTACAGTTCATGACAGGGCAGCCACTCGCTCAGACCCAGTGTTCTGAAATCTAGCACACATAATTTTTCATTTAATTCATTCACTAGTTCAGCCAATATCTGAGTACTTTTTATGTTTCAGATACCATTTGTAAGTTCCAGGGTGTTAACAGTGAATAAAGCAGATAAATAGAAGCTGTCATGAAACCTTCATATTAGTGTCATTGGCTTATGGTGCAAGTTTTAATAAATACTAAGTGGATTAACTCATTTTATAGATGATGATGAAACAAGACATCCAAAGAAAAGTGACTTGCCCAGGGTCTGTTTAACAGGTTAGAGACAAACCCATAATCAGAATCCCAGTTTCCTGACAATCAGTTTAATGTTCCATACCAGAGGCCAGCAAACTAGAGTCATCCCCATTTGTTTCCATTTTCATCTATGGCTGCTTTTGTGCTACAAAAGCAGAGTTGAGGGGAGTGGGTGTAGCTCAGTGGTTAAGTGCCTGCTTTGCAGTATGAGGTCCCAAGTTCAATCCCCTGTACCTCCTTAAAAACCAAAACCAACCAACCAACCAACCAACCAAACAAACAAACAAACAAAAATGAACAATAAAATCAAAGGCAAAGAGACATTATAGCAGTAAAACTGAAAATATATACTATCCAGCTCTTTGCATCAAACGTTTGCTAACCTCTTTTCTATAATGTAGTTACCCCTATCCCTGGCAATCTCATTCAAGAAGGTAAAGCCTGACATAGTCATTTACCACAGGTGTCACCTTGATAATGTCAATTGTCAATTAGCCTCTCTCAGATGCAATTCCTCCATCCATAAAATAGAGATAATAATTAGTGCATTGTTAGTGAGGATTAAATTAGCTAATGTATGTAAAACGCAGAGCTGGTAAGAGAAGAGAAAGGAGTTATTAACATTTCTGGCTGGAGAGTTGCTCCATGAGAGCTCACCTGCAGAGGGTGAAGGGATAGGGAGAGATTCTCTTTTTCTTATATTTGTGCCTAACAACTGATGGCTTCCTGGGTGGCTTTGCACATAATTTTCTAATATGAAGATTACATACAGCACTCAAGAGTAAACAGTGTGTGTGGGCTTTAGGGGCCTTTCAACACAGCAAGACACTTTCTTTTTTCATAAATTTTGGATCACTGCTATGCGGCTTTCAAGTTGTGGGACTGACTTAATGAGAAAAGAATGAGGAGCAATTACATTTCCTTTAAGTGGACAACCCTTGGTAAGGCTGCTGGAAACAAAGTGCCCTCCTTCTTCTCAGATATAGTTGTAGAAAAAGAGGGCTGACTGATTCATTAAATATGCATTTGCTTTTGCCTCTGAAATGAGCACTCTTCCAAGATTATTCCATGGCCACAAAGTTTAAATTCCAATTTGTAGTAGAATTGTTACACTGGCACAGAGTCCATGAGAAGTATCAAGAGAGGTTGGCTTTTACCACCCATGAAATATGAGCAGATTCCAAAAAGTATTTGGAAATTCTCCGTAGGGCTCATAGGCCATCTGCAATGCTGGTATTAAAAGAATGAAGGCTATAGATTGCTACAATTTGGTCCAATTCCATTCTAATAATCATAATAATCAGATTAGCTAACATTTGTCCAACACTATGTACCAATCTGTGCTAAGGGCTTTATAAACTTTATCCTATTTAACACTCACAGCCATCTTGCGAGTTTGGCCTCATGTTGTCCTTATTTAACAGATCATGAAATTGAGTTTTAAAGTTTAACTAATTTGTGGTGGGTCTCACAGCTGCTGATCTGCATAAGTGGAACTGAGGCGCCACACACCAGCTCTTTCTGTTCACAGAGCACATCTTTTGTCATCATACTCGTTTTCAGGTACATATTTATGCATGTTTAGGGTTCCTATGTGAACCCTTCTATGATAATACTCAAAGTTTACTTCATGGTCCTATTTCCATTAAAAAAATTCTCCTGACATTATGCCTAAAGAGTATCTGACTAAGTCTAATTAAGCAATTGGACACAAGTCTTACTCAAGATGACAAACAGACAAAACACTCCTTGTTCAGCTCCTTTTTAACTCCTTCTTTTCCTTCCTTGTGCTAATGACCTTCTATGCCTAATTAGAATTTTGTCCCAAGCCTTTATTTGCTTAAAATTCCCAGGATTTGCTCAGGCAGTTAATAGAATGCTAATAACAGCTGGCATTTATTGTATATTCTTCAAGTTTCAGTCTCTTGGATAAAAGTTTTCCACCCAACATCTAACAATCTGAGTTGCATATTATATCATTTCCATTTTCCATACAAAGGAATAGTCTCTAGAGAGATTAAGTAATTTGATCAAATATACACCACTCTTAAAAATGGAGCTAGCATTCATACCAAAGTTCATGTGATTCCAAAGTCTGCATTCTTTTAAACACTTTTTTCATCATTCATTTTAAGAGCCTATTTTCATCAGTTGTTTAGGATACTTGTCTTGTATTATGCACTGAAAAATGCTGCTAATCATATATTACTAAGGGAATGTCTCATCTCTGGCTCTTTAGTCTTTCAGCTTTCTATATGCCTCCATTCTGAGCCTGCTGTAATCTTTAGCCTGCCCCTTTGTTCTCTATCTTTATGCATCACTCTGTCCATTTGTGAACTAGAGCCTTTTTTATTTAGCTCCCTTAGGTGGAAATGTTAACTTCCACAGTAAGTCTATATTTTAAAAGTCTCCTCCATTAGAATCAAATAAGTACTTCTTGTGAAACCCTATCTATTGTACATCCTAGCTGCCATTACTCAAGAATTTTATTGTTTTCAATCTCCCTTTGTTGAGTGATTGGCTCATTCCTGAGTCAAATTCTCCCCAGAGTAAAAAGGCTTCCAAGGACACTCAAACTTAATCTCCGGCAGCCAGTTTGATCCTTAGCAGAAGATCATTGTTAAGTGAAGAAGGGTAAGGAACAGATGTATGGGATGGCAGAGATGGTGTAGCATGGTTGTTAAGGGTTGAGATTAAAGGAGTCTGGATTTGAATCCTGACTCTCCCCTTTAGGGAACATATGGTCTTGGAGAAATTTTCAGCATCACTGAGTCCTAATTCCAATCTCTGAAAGCAGATAATCTGCATATAGCAGTGAGTTGTCCCTTCAGTCTGTATTTGTCCAATGCCCTCTATGTGCCACAGTTTTTATGAAGACTGAATGGGACAACTGGCATAAAGCATATGGTAGGGACTTAACTCATGAATCCCCTAAAAACACACCAGGATTAAAGGCCATCCACCAATCCTCCCCCCGGGGCTGTGGGTTTCTAGTACATCTTCTGTTGTTAGTTCCACTTGTTTTAAAGGAATCTCTAGAAGTAATAATTTTACTGGCTCTATTACATCCAAGGTAGGTTTGACGATCCAAGGATGTTTTCTTAAAATATAATTACAATACCTGGTATGATAAAACCTTAATTTTATAAATTAATGCAAAAGATAAATGCCATGAAGGCAAAATGTATTCATCACAGTTGGTTAAACATGTAACAAGTTACCTTAATTACAGATTAGAATGCAAACAATCAGAAACTGCAGGAAAAATATGAACTAAATGGTCACAAAATTAAGTGTCTGATCAATTGGGAGACTGAAATATTCCATGAGAAGAATAGGCTGCTAATAGAGATGTGAAAAATATATTTTAAACTCTCATTGTGATTTTCACGCAATAAGGATTCCGTGATACTGGCATTGCCTTAGGGAAAACTGATCTCCACACACATATCCTTCCTAAGGCAGTCTTCAGGGATGATGATTTCCTAGCCCTAACACCTGGCTGCTGTGTTCAGTGCACTTCCAGGCAAGCAGCTTTCAAACCAGTGCACAAAACTCTGTTTTGAATCATCTTGATTTCAAGTACTTCTTGACTTCTTCCTTACTTCTGCCTGTAACTCTAGAAATCAGAGCAAGAGGGACTCTTAGACACCGTCAAGTCCAAAGCTTTTATTTGACAGATAAAGAAATAGAGGCTCAAGTATGTTAAGTGACACACTGCTAGTCTGGGATGAGAGTCTAGAATAGCTGTGAATATGTAATGGAAAATGGTAGCTACCATTTCTTGAACACTGTTATGTTGCAGGAACTGGCGAAAAGTCATAATCTCATTGTCCCATTTAGTTAGCATAATGAGTTTATGAGTAGGTATTGCTATTTTTATTTGAGAGGAGGAAATTAAAGCTTGGGGAATTGAAGTGACTTTTTCAAATAACAAGTGACTTATCTGTAATCTAAACATAGATGTTTGACCTCCAAACCCATCTTATTTCAATTGTACAAATTGCCTCCCAATTGATATTGACTGTGTTAAAAAAAAAAAAAAATCTCATGCCTTAAGTAAAATAGACTTTAAGAAGCTTTATATTAAAATTCACTAAGGAAAAACTATACTGGAGATTTAAATATATAGACAGGCAACTCAGAGACACAATAGCAGTGTAAACCAGAAGGAGATTTAAAAAACCTTTAGGGTTTTTCACATTAGGAAGAAAGAAGTTGAGTGTATGAAGAAAAAATCTTAACCCCCTCTTTAGCAACCTGATGGATGAATTCCAGAAAAACAGTTTACTATACCTTAGCAAGTTACTGGAAGTGTTATTCTATTATGCAGGACACTAGAAGAAGAAGAAGGAAAAAAAAAAAGAGTTGCACTGTTCCATATTTATTCAACCATGATTAATCTAGTGTTGAATAATAATTTTTAATTTCCATTTCTTGAATATATTTATTAATTTACCTCCTGCCTGCCAATATATGGCTCTGGTTGCCACTATTTAGAATTTATTCCTGTTCTTCCTAGGTGTCATTTGCATAATGGAATGAAGAGATCCATTCACTTGCAGTTGGTTGTGGGGAGTTGGGCAGAGTGACTGGGTTGTAATTAGTGGCATCTGGCCTCTGGTTTCATTAGCATGCAAATGGAATTACAAGAGGCCGTGACAGCCCCATGGTTATACAACAGTCACCATACTGCTTATCTGTTCTTATAAGCATATCACTGGGATCACTTTTATAAAAGAATAAAATATGTATGTATCAATGAATTTGACTGTGGTTATTTGCATCCTGGCATCTTAAAGAATTTTTCATCAAAGAAGAAAACAGGACTGTAATATGTCATCCTCAACCTTTCCTTTCCATTTTTAGGCTAATAAAAACCTAATCCAAGCTCCTATTTCCACCTGACTTACCTCCATTTTGGTGGGCAAATCCCAGCTCATCTCTATGCCTCCTTTATTTTCCTTAACACAGCTACTCAGATTCATTTTATAAAATATGGCTTATTTTTCATGGAATTACCTTTCTCAAGAGATAGCACGCTCTCTACTTCCCAGTTCACTGTGTCCAGACTCTTCTCCATGGTCCTCTCGGTTCTATTATGGTTTGGGATCATTGAAAATGATGGAGTGTGATTGGAGCTAGACCTTGTTGAGAGCTTAGTATGTACCAAGGATGGTTTTAGTCTAATTTTATCTTCTCAGCAATTCAATAAATTTCAGATTAAAAAGAAAAACAGAAAAGCAGAAAAAAATCAAGGCTCAGAGAAGTTCTGTTACATTTCTAAAGCCACCCAGTTAGGAAGCGTTCCAGCCCAGATAGAATTCAAGCCTCTCTGACTGCAGAATCCCATTCTCTTCCCACTTTTCTCTACCACCTCCCACAACTGAAGAAAATATGTTTTAAAACATTTCCTTATACCATCATGTAGAATCAGATTTTATCAGTACAAAGACATCCTAGGTTCATGATTTGTAAAATGTAACAACTTTGGATGTTTTACTTATTCTGACTTGTAACCAGATGTTTGTTTTTTGCACTTTCATGTAATTTTATTTCTTGACAACCCATGGACTGAGATCACGATTTGCCAAAGAGTGAAATGCAGAATTTCACTTTCATGGAATGTTTTTATTGGTGTTAAATGACAATGATGTTTTTTGGTCTAATGTTTGGAAAAATTAGGGTTAGCAAATTAATAAATTTCCCTGGAGCAGAATTTGTAAAATTTAAAAAATATGCTAATGTAAATATACCTCATTTTATAGATGTGAAGATAGTATATTTAAATTTTTATCTTTTTTGTGGGAAGCTTTATCTGTCAGCAAGACATATGTTGTAGAGGTTAGAGTTTGAGTACTGTTGGGTAGACAATCTCATTTCTAGTATACCTTACCTATATGTGCCTCCATAATTACTTAAAATATAACCCCATATTTATCAAAGGCCTCTAGAATCTTTTCTTCCTTGAATCATATATGTTATGTATACCTTGATCCATAGCACTTTACTGGATGCAGGAGACTGAACATGGCTTGAATTGTAATTGTGAAGATTAAAAGAGATAATGCCTGCAAACTACAGAACCTAGTACCTAGAATGGAGCAAATACTCATTAAAGGTCTGTTTAATTTAAATATGAATCAATTTAAATTTTATATTCTTTTCTTTATCTAATACAAGTAATTTTGACATACTAAAGTTTGAGTGACAAGGAGGGAAAAAACCCTACTACCATCATCCTTAATATTCATCTGTAATCAGCAGTGAATTAATAGCAGTGGCCTCTCTCTGTTGCTATCAATTACACACATTATTAATGGATTGATAAAAATCTGCCAAGGCGTAGATTGTTAACAGGAATTGACACCCCAGTTATTGCTGGTGTCAGACATTAATTTTGGAAAGTGCAACCTTGCCACATTAAAATGCATGATGTGATAGATTCTGGTGGGGGAAGGAAGGCCCTTTCTGAAAAGTGGTTTGGGATGCAGGCTGAAGGAATGATGCAGGCACATGTCTGAGAGAGGTGTTGTGGAAAGTGCCCATGCTGTGGTTATTGATACATATCAACTACTATTCTATAAAGCAAAAATTCCTAGTTGTTGATCTGAATCTTCAATTGTTAAATAAAACTTATAATATTCTGAATACTATAGCTCTTAAAAATAATTTACTCTTAAATTATTAAACCTTATAAAAATAAAACTAAGTACTTCATTTATTTTGCAGTTATCTTATGGAGAAGTGGAAGATGAGGGAATTGGAATGAGGTAGTTTAAATTACCACAGTTAAATTGCATTTAGTTGGTGAAAGAGTTAAGAGTTGAACAGACCTTTTAGAAGTACTGGCATTTTTCACTATGCCCTGTTATCTCTCTAGAGCAGTAAGATTTGGGAAGAACAGATAATGATGAGAGGTGGTTGGTTGGGGATGGTAATGAGAACTCAGCAACGGTGAATGGGAAATGGCTTACGCGAAGCCTTCTGTACTATCTCCTGAGCACAAAGTTCAAAGGTGGCTTTGTCATAGATATTGGGATGCCAATTCTATTTCCCTTCTCAAAGAGGTCGTTGATTCTGGCTCTATTTTCTATTTATATTTTTAGCCTGCTATTCTGGCCAGCTAAATGTGTCATGGAGACCACCAGTAGTGATGAAGGATCTGCCTGTGGTGACGATGTCTAGTTGTGGCTGGATTCTAACTCTATGCTCAATCTCTACTGCTATCAGATTAGGAGCTCCTGGAGCAGGATCTTGCCCTGAGTTTGACACTGGGCTGAGTTCACAGATGCAACAAGGTGAGAGCACATCTTTTGCTTATGGAAATTTTGGAATACCTCAAGTTCATAAATACTCACAGTTTCATAAACATCTGAAAGAAAAGCATTTATCATTCCCAGTGAGTGAAGAAGATAATGGAAAGTAGTGTTGGTCTTGGAACATTTATCTTGTATTGAAAAGACATACCAAATACTTGCAAGCCCATAAAGATGATCTGACCACTCATTTCATTGTCACACATTAATATACTGGATACACGAAATTCTCAAATACCAGTGTAAATTCTCATCTCTATCTCATCTCTATTTAAACCATATCCTTGAATATAATTCCTGGATCTTTGCACCTTTTTGCTGATGAGTTATCCAACTTTTCTATAAAATCCTTATGTGGAACAGTAGTTTTTGGTCATTTGTTTGTTTCATTGTCATCATTTTTGGAGTATAAAAATGCTATTCACAACATAGGTGGTATTCCTTTAGGCACAGTGTCGTATGGGCATTGCCTCCTTGAAATCTCATCCTCATCCAGGGAGGAAATTGAGGCTTGGAGAGCCTGTCTTGCCAAAGTGGAAGCTAGACTGTCAGGTGTGCTGTGTTGTACTGGAAAATCAAGCCCAGATGCCATATGAGAATTTGTATAGCAGGATCGGCTAGAGAGTGTGCCATTGTAGGTCATCAAGGGATTTTAGTAGGTTGATAATAATCTGCAGAAAACAATTATAGAGCTAAAGAAGTTAGGGATAGGGAAATAAAGAGTTTTAAGGGCTGAAACTCCACCTATCTGAAATTATAGTGATGATTTTTTTTTCTAATGGGAGTTAGTTATATCCCCTTTTTTATTAGAGAAGTTGTGAGTTTACAAAACTATAGTGATTATTTTTAAGACAGACATGTATTGAGCACTTTACACGAAGCAATGAGCTAAGTGTTTGTCCATATATGCAGACAATTGACTTAGAAGGAATCTCTCAAAAGAAACAGGAAATAGAGCAAACATATTCTGCAACATATGTTTATTGGCATGTGCATTTTCACACAACAAGGTTATCCACTCACCATTCCAGATGATTTGTATGCTCATGGCATTTGCAGTCATTTCCACTACACACTGCCCCATTAGCCCCTCAGAGAAATAACAGTGACCATCTCTTCTTACAGGCTTTGATGTTTTCAAGTCTTTCATTATCTCAAGCTGTTTTATGTATTCTAAAACTTTTAAGACCAAGTCCATTTTATTCCATTCCACTCAATAAATAAGGATGCATTGGGTTGGAAATGGAGATGATAATAGCCAAAGTAACATGTATTTATTGAGGGCCAGGAACCACTGCAATTGTGTGTGTGCCTGTACATGTGTATATGATTGTGATTTATCTTCAGAATTCCATTAGGAGATGGGATCTATTATTCCTCTCATTTTACATGAAGAAACTGTGTCTTGCATAAATTAATCACTCACATTTTTCATAGGCAAGTGGTGAAGACAATATTACAGTTAAGCTCCTTTGACTTTAGAGACTGTGACCTCTCTCTCTCTCTCTCTCTTTCTCCATATATATATATTATCTTGTCCATAAATCATTTCACTCTGGAAAATATTGTTGACATGGAACCAAAGTATATCACAGCAAATCATAATACCTTCTTCTGTGTTTCTATAACATTTTGAATCATTTTGCAATTCTCAGCATCTTGGTTGCAATAAGGGCATAGAAAACATTTTAAATTATTTCACAAGAGTATAAACTCACAACTCTATCTATTGTTTAATCCATCTAAGAAAATCCCTTTTACTCTTTTACCTTGATTTTAGAAAGTATTAAATACTTTTAAATATGAGTAAATATTTTCTGTACTGACAATGTAAGCACACATTATATAAAACTAATAATTATATATAAAGAATTTAAAAGTGACATATTATAATATAGTAGCTCACACTTATTATGTTTAGCCCCTGTGCTAAACTCTTTTCATGGCCTAACTCTTACAAAAATCCTATAAATTAAAGACAATAAATATTTGCATTTTACAGAAGAATAAATTAAGAAAGAGAGAAGTTAACTTATCCAAGAGCTCCCAGTGATCTTGCTGGAGGTTAGAATCTACTCAAGATCCAACATCATCACTGATGTTTCTAAACACTGAATTATCCTGATCCTCAATGGTGCAGAGAATACTGGTACTAAAGTTAAGGTAAGGTTTAGGACCCTAATTTTACTTTTGAAAAAAAATTTCATCTGAAAGGTTATTTGCATTGATGTCCTTATTAATGACCTCCCTCTTTACTTGCCCTTTTCAGTGTGACTTGGTATCTCCTCTCACTATTGGCAGTGTCTTTTGCCCATCTTTGAATCTGGGCTGACCTACTTTCTTTTGCTAAAATAATGCAGTAGAAGCAAAGGGATGCTGGAGGCCTTGAGTGCTTCTACCTTTACTTTGGGAATGATGTCATTGCTGTGATAATTATTCCCAGGCTAGTCTTCTGGTAGATAAAAGATCACATGGAGAAGATCATTTAGCAGCTGAGCCTACAGAGCCTCCACTTCTAGAAGAGAACTCAGGTTTCATTAACAGAGGTGCCCAGTCAACCCATAGCTGACCAGAGAGAAAAAGGAGAAGCACCCTGCTGATCTTTCGACTCCGAAGCAATAATAATGCCAATTATTTTAAGACACTGGTTTTGGTGTGGTTTGTTATGCTACAATAATCTGAAGTGTATGATATTGGCTTTAGTTTGAGTGATCACTGCAAGCTATAAAATTAGTGAGAAAACAATTGACAAAGGCTGGGAAAATAGTGAGGACAGTGTTATTAAAGGCTGAGAAATATGGGGATCTACTCTATGCCATAGCAAAACAATTTGCAAAACTGCAGCCAGGTGTTAATAAGAAAATGGAAAATTATTAAATTTATAGTTTGGACAAGTTCTCCAAGCAGATGTCAAAGTGTCAGCTGAGTATGGTCAGTTGTATATGACTAGGTATGGAAAGAAAGGCATGAGCTCACAAAAGACCTCACCAGTTAGCAAGCTAAATTTAGAAGAAAGGAAGGGGCCAGGATTTCCTGGTTTGGAAATAATATGTTATCTCATTTCCAGTTTCTCCAGTTAGCAAATGTTATAAAAAATAAATAAATAAAGACTTCGAGCATAGATCAAATCAAGGGTGTGTCATAAGAACCCTTATTAAGATCACTGAAAGAATTAAGTTGGTCCATAAAACCTCCTTAGCTAGGAAAAAAGCCATCTAGGAACTTTAAGGTGTTGCTCCATAGCAATCTGATATTTTTTAAAGTAGATGTGATATGTCTCAAAACATTTAGTGGCTGTGGCTTTGGCAAACAGAGTTGAAGGAGATTAATAGAAGGCCCACAAAATTTTTAAGAGAATTGTATTTGAAAATATAATTATACTTTTGATTAAAATATGCCAAGACTGTTAAAAAAAATCCAGAATTCCACTGGTCCTCCAAATTTCTACAGGAAGGAAGCAGACTGGGAAAGCCATTTGTCACTGCAGAAAATTTCTTCAAAAGGAGCCAAAGAAGGTGATAAAAAAGGAAGGCTATCTCAGAAGGAATAGTCAAGGACTAAGATAGTAGAGTCAAGATCAATGATGAACAATAGGCTGGAAGGCTATTCATAGGGAAAAGAGCCCAAGTAACCTTCCATACCTTTAGAGAGTATGTGTATGTCTGTGTGTGTGTGTGTGTGTGTGTGTAGTGGTGGCTGCCCATAGTTGACCATTGAGATTTCAAAATTGGTATGGATCAGTGACTGCTAAGTATCTTCCATTCTTCCACTTTTAGAATGGGAAGATTTATTATGGTTGCCCTGTTGCTGTGTTACTATTGTATGTTTGGTGTTGTTTTAGTTTGCTACATGCTGCCAATGCAAAATACTAGAAATGGGTCGGCTTTTATAATGGGAATTTATTAGGGTAGAGGCTTATAAATCTGAACCTGCGAAAGTGTCCAAATTAAGGCATTATCAGAGGTGCTGCTGGCAATCTTGGTCTCCTGCCATGTGGCAAGGCAAAATGGCTGCCAGTCTCTGCCTTCTCCAGGCTCACTTTCTTTCAGAGTTCAACTGTGGATGATCGGGCATATGGCTTATCTCTTCCTTCTCCTCCAGGCTTCATTGCTTCACCTTTTGCTGCTCTGCTGATTCCAACCTCCAGCTTCTCTCTCAGCCACTCAGGATTTCTCTGTCTTTCTAAAGCTACAAGCAATACTGGAGTCCCATATGGCAGGGTGAAACCCAGCTTTTCCTGTCCTTTCTGCTCTGTTTCTATAGGACTCCAGTAAAGGATTAAGACTCCCCCTGGGTCCCACAATCTAATCAAAGGCCCTTACTTGGAGCAATCTAATCAAAAGGTCTGACATAAATAGGTTTGCATGTACAGGAATGGATTAGTTTAAGAACATAATTTTCTGGGATCCACAAAAGACTCAAACCAGCACAGGTGTGTATGGTACAGATAACTTGCCTTTTTAGTTTATAGGTCTCTGGATCAAAAGGAGCCACATCCACGAAACTGCATCTCACTTGGTATATATCATATGATCCTATACTTGGAGTTTTGTGTTTTATTTAGATGAGGCTATTGGGGATTTGGGCAGGGGTAAGCATATTTTGAATGCAGCAGAGATATGAATAATTTGTAACTAAGATCAAATCATAGTGAATCGATTGCATTGATGGCCCAATCAATGACCTCCCTATTTCAATGTCCTTTTCCATGAAAGTTTCTGCTCTTCTCTGACTCTGACTCTGGGATGAACTTGTGAGTTGCACTGACCCAAAGAATAGAGTATACATTAATAATTTTGAGCCAAAGCCTGAGGATGTTTTACACACTTCTGTTTCACCTCTGCTCTCATTCAGGATTGGGCTGACTTGATTTTGGCTTTTTGCCTCTACAATAAGAACAAGGCCAACTCTACTGGAAGATGAGAGACTTCAGGGAGGAAAGCTGTTGCACTCCAAACCCCAAAACCCTAAGCAACCAAGAGCTGACCACCAATATGAGGTAACTTGCCAATACTGGGGAAACTGTCTAGTTGAGCCCAGCCTAAATCTCTTATGCATAGAATTTTAAGCTTAATGAAAGGTTGTTATTTTAATACACTATTTTTTTGAGGTTTTATTCCACAGCAGTAGTAACTGATTCTGCTCTGCAACCATGGACGTCGTATCCACACTCATAAGACTTCAGTCTTTTCATATATAATTTGTGGAAAATATCAACTTTAGGTTATAATCATATTAAATAAATTAGCATTTAAAATATGTTACATAGTAAGGTTCCAATAAATATCTTTAAGAATATGAGTAAGTGGTTAGCATTCAATAAACTTTCTAAAAAATTGTGTTGTACATATTATATAGTTAACCAGGATAATTGTGGGATTTTTCTCCACTTCCCTGCATTGGAGCACAAGAACACGTCTTTGTGTTCCTTCAAAATAGATTATTCTGCCTCTGTAATGGGCATTTGTGGGATTGATTGAAGAACAATGCATATGAGGAGTCACAGCAGTTTAGGGAAGGCCAAGAAACATTTTCTACTGAGATAAAGATAAAAGAGCCCTTTCTTAGAGAAAGATAGTAGCTAAGTGCTTTGTAAAAATAACAAAGCAGGATCATTAGTCTAAAGAAAAAATAGCACTTTCAGAAATTATATATTACACCTTTTAAAGGAAAGAAAGAAGTCAAAATCATTGTCCTAACCTCCTGGTACACTGTTTTCTGTTTTTTTAAAAATAGATTTACACTAATAACACAGTAATTTCTGCCAGCTAAATCTTCTATAGAGATTCTCATTTATTTCATTCAAGCACTGTAATATATCGAGAAGTACAAACTGAGCTTTAACTTTGGTCTAATTTTGGACAAATGGCATTAATCCTCTACTCAGTACAGGTGGTATGTGACATGATACAAGAAAAAAAGTGCTTACGTTTTTACTTATGGTCAAGAGTAAATGAGAAGAAACAGGAGTTATTGAAAACCCTAAAAAATCTGTACTGTTGCTGAGTAATACCAAGAGGAGGGGCAGTGCTACAATTTTGGCAAGGATCTGGGATGAGGAATTAAGATAATCAATAATTAATTGGGGGAAGCGGATGTGGCTCAAGCAATTGGGCTCCCATCTAGGAGGTCCAGGGCTCGATTCCTTCGGCCTCCTGGTGAAAAAGTAAGCTGGCCCACACAGCGAGCTGGCCGGAGTGGAGAGCTGGCCCATGTGGAGTGCTGGCCCACGCAGGAGTGCTGGCCTGTGCAGAAGTGCTATCTCTCAGAGTACTGGCCGGTGCAGAGAGCTGGCGCAGTAAGATGATGCAACAAAAAGAGACACAGAGGAGAGACAACAAGAGACACAGCAGACCAGGGAGTTGAGGTGGCACAAGAGATTGCACATCTCTCTCCCATTCTGGAAGGTCCCAGGATTGTTTCCCAGTGCCACCTAAAAAGAAGACAAGGAGACACAGAAGAACACACAATGAATGGATACAGAGAGTAGACAACGAGGGGGTGGGGGAAGAGAAATAAATAAAATCTTTAAAAAAAAATTAACTGGGCTATAATATTTCAGATGTTACTCCTACTAGAAAAGTAATTTAAATGCATTATCTTCAGTTTTCTCATCTGTAATATGGAGCGGCAAAATAAATGATTCCTAAATGATTCTAAAGTTACTAAAATTCAAAATCTTACATGTACCTGCCTTCCCTGCTATCCAAACCCTTTCACTTAGGAGCTGATGGGTCCTTGGATAAAAGTTTAACCAAGTTGCTTACGGGAGCCCTGGTCAAGGATAAAGGTGAAGAATGCTATTTAAAGCCATTTGGACATATAACCAAGTCTTGAGGCACTAACAGTGTTCATGTGCTTTGAACTTGAGAATTGATCATGCTTCCCTCACCTCCTTTTAGTTCAGCACAGAATCTGACACAAAGAAGTAAACTTGGAAAGATTTCTTGTGTATGTGTTGAAAAAACTCATCTTTTGAAAGATGCATAAGCAATGCACTGTAGTAGTATATGTGGGAGAAGAGCACCATTGCACGGCATGGGTCTTCATAGACAGATGGCATCTGAGAATGTTATAAAAGGTAAGTGTAAGTATTGAAGGTAGAGGGTAGAAAGAATATTCAGGAAAGAGAATTTTAATGACTGGTTCATGAGGTGGAACTCTCACCGTTTGAGACGTCTGGACTTATGACTAACTTAGAGAGGGTGGTCAATAAAATATTAGTCAAACTGAATGAAATCAAAAGAAATCCCTATCCCCTGGAATTTGAAGGAGATCTGTGTATTAGGAATGGATAAAAGAAATTTGGGACCTTTATTCTGGAAATGCTCTCAAGACTGACTCCATTATTTTGCCTCACCTTTATTTCCCTCCACATTGAGGTATTAATATTAGTATTAAAAATTCTATTGAGAAAGAATGTTTTATAAATATTGTGTGTAATAGTTTGTCTCTATGGGGGTATGCTTGCATGTGCTATGGTGTATGTCTGTATGTTTAGGGATATATGTATGAGTATTGTGAAAGCATGCTCTGATTGTCTGCTGGTTTAATCACTAGTTTCCAAAACCCACGTCTCCAAAATGAGCAGGCATTGTGGTTCATTACAGTATGAAGACTTGATCCTACAACAGCAGTTTTTAGAATACTACAGATTGAGTTCAAATTCCCAGAGTTTAAGTGAGCTGTAGCAGAACAAAAGTACAGTAGCTCAACATAAAATATGCAACTTGGCCTTAATCAACATGATAAATGTAACTGAATATTAGTTGAGAAGGATTCTGAGGCTCAGCCGGTAAAAGTGGCCTGATCAGTTAGCAATGTCTACCATGAGCCAATCAAGGAGAGTGGGGGTTCAATTGCTGTTTATTTTCCATCTTTTTATTGGATTGTCATATGCTATTTTTCTTATTTCTCTCAGTCATCCCCATGATTCTACCATGCCACCCTACTTCTAATTGCTTCTGGTTTTACTCTATTGCTTCATGTATCTTTTCCACCCTAATAATCATTTCACCCATTCCACCTAATAGTTTCCACTCAAAGCGGAAGGAAAGAAGATATAGAGAAGTCTTCATCAATGGAATAGCATGTCACCCAAAGTGTTTGAATAGATCCTGCTCCAAAATCTCAGCTTTATTCAGAATAACTCCAGAGGCTGTGATATCGTCCCCTCAGCCCTTTACTCAAAGAACTGAAACAGTGAGTTAGGTGGGCACGAGCTATTCCAGAATCGGGAGTGACTCATAGTCACTTTCCTTTCCTTTCTGAGTCTGTCTGACTGCCCCAAATCAGCCAAAAACATATTTTGTTGTTGTTCTGGTCCCTAGGGCATATGAAATACTTTTTTTTTTTTTTTTTTTTTTCACCAAAACAAATTTTATTTCCAGTGTTTAATTGGGTGTGCACACAGGCATGACACAGGTTGGATTAAGTCCTCATGCAGAATTATATTCTTCTCAGTAAAGAAGCCAGTTCCATCCAGGATCTGCTATCTATACACCTATGTTACAACATTTATATCAAATCTGGTATCTGAAGAAAAGATACACATATAATATGTTCATTTAAGTTACGTATTTTACAGAAAGATTAAAAATTCAAGTCACACAAAACTCAAAAACTGTATTAAAAGTTTGAATATAAAACTCAGAGATCCACTGGAATGACTAAAGAATGGAAGTTCTGTATCCACCTGTGTTAAAATTGGTAAATGTAATGACATTTGTTACCGATAAAACACATTCATTTTATTCAATGTCAGTTCTCTAATTTAAACAATATGGCACCCTAAAAACCAAATGCATTTTTATGATGAGGCACTTTTTGTTAGTGATGAAACCAAAAGAACAGATTTGCTGTGCACTAATGAAATACCTTTTAATTTTCCTCTTTTACTTCTGAGAGCTAGTAAGTTACATGAAAAGTTAAAGCTATTATGCCATGGAAAGTTCAATGAAAGTAATTCCAATTACTTGGATTCTTATTTCAAACTAGCAAAATATCCTCAGCCATTGGAAAACATAATGATATCTGTTTTATCTACTCCAATGGCCTGCTGTTATGTTTATAGAGATAATGGATGTGAAACTTTAAGTATAATGCTATTCATTTATAAGAAATTAGCATGCATGTATGTAATATTTTTAAATTTATATCTCACCTTCAAAAATGATTTGGTGTAGCTAATGTATATTTAATAAAACAAGGAAGCATTCATTTTTAATCAAAACAAAAAATACAAATTTTAGAAATGGTTATTTTATCCTGCTTCTTTCTAACCATTTAGTCCTCTGCATGTTCAGAAATTAGCCACATGAAGAAATGACTTAAACTCTAAGAATTTTGTATATATTATATCTAGAGCAATGATTAAAAGAAAGAAATTGATGGTTAACTTTATTTAGAATGTCCAGTAAGTGGTACATATTGCCATATAACAAAGGCTTTCTTCTTCACTAATTATTTAGTTTGCTGCAAGTTCCCTGAGGAGATGGATAGGAAGATAAATGAGAATTATTCCCTGACAATGATAAAAAGAAATTAAGGGGTAATTTAACTGAAGTTAATAGAAAAACAAAATATTGGCCTTCCACCACCTTCAAGAAAAATCCAAATCTCATGTCCTTGATATGATCCAAGCTAGGTATCTCACTACCTCTCCTACTTATCTGCCCAACTCACCCAGTGTACCAAACCAAATAAAACTGCCCTCCATGATCCCAAACCTCAGTCACAATTTCAAGCCTATTGCAAGTCATGTCAAGGCTCTTTTGCTCTTAATGCCTTTTCCTGTATTCTAAATAAGGGATGTTTGCTCATCTTCCAAGAATCATCCCCACCAACTCCTGCTTTGATGTCTTCCTCATTATTTTAGAATATTAGTTTGGGAGACAAGAAAGAAAACAGATAATGAGTTACTGAGGGCAAAACACACACACACACACACACACACACACAAACAAAACAGATATACATCTTCATTCCCATATCCCAGCCCAGGGCTTAAGAGGGAGTGGTCATTCAAGCCCTGATAAGAGGATGGCCATAAAAGTGAGGAGTTTGGTTCCCATTCCTCTGAGGCAAAAGGAATGTGAATGGTTTTATTAGGGGGAAGTTATTTCCTCACTTAACCACCTGACAGAATCCTGTAGCATTTGTTACACACTAGTCCAGAAAATCTGCTAAGATGATCCACAGCACCTCGTCATTTATGACCCCTCAACCAAGCATCAGAAGTGATTGTTGTGGCTTCATTTAACCACCTGTGAGGGAAATCTTGAATGCATCCTTTGAATTTAGAACTTTCTCACAGCCAGCCACTCTAATCATAGAAGTGGTCATTTGGACTTGAGTGCCATCGACTCTGTATTGTTGCTAGAGTGGTACATTTAATTCAGTCTTAAAGAGTTGAGAGGAATGAGCAGAATTCATCTCTTGTCATGCTGCTGCCCTCATTAGATTTTCTTCTTGAAAAGATTACAGTGAAAAGAGTAGGGAACTCGTCAATCTATTGATCCTTAAATCTAACACCCCTGTTCCTGTTCCCCACTCTTCCACCCTCATGAATTTTCCAAGGTCCTCTGGGGCCTTTTCATGGGAAGCTACTTGAACAAAGGCAGTTTTGTCATGACTAGATTATCTCTGCACATAACACCTAAAAGGTCGTTCAATCTTTTATCTCTGAAACAACTAACCTTTGGAAGTAAATGAAATATGTCTCTTTGCTGCTGATTTGTTTCAAAAATAGAAAAAAAGATAGAACAATAGGTACATTATGCAGAGTGTTCCTAAAAGAGAACTTTTATAAATTGGTAATTTAGAAAATCAGTGGGTTGCAGACGAGACACAGCATCCTCTGTTCAGCTTTCAGTAACAACAGAAGTGCCATTTGAGTACACTCTTTAATCAAACTTTTTGCAATCTATGCCCGGTCTATGCAGAATTGAGTACTTGGAGCTGAGTGATATATTCCAATGACTCCTACTTCCATGAGGTCTAAGATGCTACTTTATCAAACTCATTTTCCACAGGAGGGAGTTTAAGCAGAGAGAGAGGTTAAGCAGTACATCCAAGGTCATTCGGAAAGTGAATGGGAGAGATATATGTTCTTATCCTTCCCTTTGTACTCAGTGCTCCAGTTTGCTTACAAAGGATGATATAACTAACACCATTTGTCACCTAGCCATCGCCACCCTCTTTTTACCTGGTAACAACCACGCTGATTCCGTCTGGTAGTAAAGGAAGTACTCTTGCTCTCAGGAAAGGCAAGATTCCTTTCTAGCATGAGGAAATCCTAATTGATCTGAATGACCACTGATAATTTCATTTTCTCATCCCCAATGGTTGGTCACATTCATTTGTTTGTGTATATTAAAATGTCAAGTGTCTAGTGTTGGCATAAGCATATAACTGAGTTCTGAATAAGGCAAATTAAACAGAAATGAGATGGAGGACTTCTTTCCTGAATTAAAACTATCGCATTCACAGTCCTTATATCGACCTTGTATGGAGGCATGAGGATGCTCAGAGCTGTAATCACTATCTTGTGTCTATGAGATAACTAGCAAGAAAATAAAAATGGCACGAGGTCCTCAGATATATTTATGAGCTAATATAATAAATCTGGATCCACCTACCTCTCTACTTCTTGCTAAGTAAGATAATTAAATATCTTTAAAGTTAAAGCCACTATGATGCTTTATATGTAATTGAAAGCATTATTAACAGATGGAGGAAGTCAGAGTACACACATGCAAGCATAGTGTCTGCATACTTACAGAGAAAGTGTGGGGAGGTGGTGCGGTGAGTAAGTCTTAGATAAGAAGAGGCTGTTGTTTAAGTCCATGTAGTGAAGGTCAGATAGGCTAGAGCCAGTGCCCTCCCTGAGTGAAAACCAAGAACAAGTTTGAAGAGAAGTGCAGTAGATTCAGTGCTGATTTAGGTTAGTTTGAGGTCCATGGGACGATGATTTTGGGAAAGCAACCATGAAGAACAGGGACCACAATGATATTAGACAAATGCAATTGTTCCAATACTTTGGTCTGGACTAAAGCAAGAGGAAATAACACCAAAGGCTAGCCCCAGAAAGCTGAAATATGGGCTGGAGCAGGAGCTGGTGAACTATAGCCCATCTTCCAAATCCAGCCTACTTCCTGTTTTTGTACTTCCTGTTTTTGGACATAAAGTCTTATTGGAACACAGCCACATTCATTTGTTTGTGTATATTAAAATGTCAAGTGTCGAGTGTTGGTACAGAGACCATAGAGCCAATAAAACCTAAAATATTTGCTATATGGCTCTTTCTAGAAAAAAAATTGCTGACCCCTGGGCTAGAGTCTTTTGGGAATTTCAGAGTATGGAGACAAAGAAATCACTTAATAACCAATAGATATGAGGAGATGGGAAGAAAAGGACCAAAGAGAGTTGAGCATCCCCTTGGAAGCATCTGAGTGGGGAAAGGAGTAGCTGCTCTCCCATACCTTCATAAAAATGCTTTACATCTATACCAGTGCCTGACACTATGGTAAATATTTGTGTTTGCATAAATGAGTAAGAGACCAGACAAATTCATAGTCCAACCAATAATTGAAGGAGGGAACTTTTGATGTGGTGAGCATAGGACTATCCATTGGCTCTGGTATCTAGGCAGGTAACCTAACTAAATTAGTGCACACACAGAACAGTCCTACATTGAAATATGTGTGAAAAGGGGAGGTATGGACTTGAGAGAGTAAGTGGAAGAAAGAGAGAGATTAGCACTAACATATAAAGCCTTTGTTTTCTATTTCAACTTGTACATTGCTTTGGGCCCAAAGTCTGGCTGATGTCTTACTGCTAACCATCAAATTGATTACATATACTTTGGATCTAAAATTTTAGTCTCCAAAGTAAGCATCATCAAAAATTCAACAAAGGATGACAATCCAAGTGCCTCTATATAAAAAGAAAAATAAACGTCTCATTTCATAAAGTTTGCTTTGGAAGCTGAAATTGTATAGTGAAATTATAAAGAGGTTTTTTTATGATAGGAATAATTTGACTGTAAAATATGTGCTGTTTTTATTCATGTCACAATTGTCGGGCAGTGGTCAGGTGCTCTCTTTCTTCTTTCTGCCCATGTTTATAATACTGGAGAGAAATAGAAGTCCCACCTGGGGTTGTATCATGGCTAGAATTTTGCCCTAAGATGTTTCAAAGAGGATAACATAATTGACTAGTGTCAGAACCATGTCTTGTCATGAATAACTGCACACATTTGAATCCTCACCTGCACTTACTTGCACCATCAATTAAATTCAGTAATAGAAACACTTGGTAGCAGAAACATGATCTCAATAAGAGCTTTATTTTTAAGGAGAAACCATCCAAATGTAGGGTGATCTCTACAAAAAAGTTATGTGTATCTTATCTGTCTGGACTTCCTGCTTTTTTCTGTGGCTTGGATAATGCCTGCCCAACTTGCAAGACCCAGATCAAATGTTACTTTTTAAGAGAGTCCATGCCCTGATCCACTCTTTTCCCAATGAATCCCACATTGTCGTGCACACTCTGTGCTTACTCAGTGCACCGAACCTGGCCCAACTACAGTTTTATATCATTGGTTAATATTTATGTTTCCCCTGTGATGAAAGGAAAATTCTCTTTCATCTCTCTATTCTTAGTCTGCATTTCAGATCCTAGAGTTATCTGTTAATGATGAAAGAAAGACAGAATACCAAAGAAATATCTCTAAGATAAAAAATGATTCCTGACCTACCTTCAAAGCAAAGTGAAAATAAGTTTAGTCATGTGGCATTCTGGAACATGATATAGAGTAGTCTGAATTCTAATTCATGATCCTTCTATAAATGGCTGTGTGATTTTGTACAAACCACTTAACATCTTTGTGTCTTCTCATCATTCTCAGTTAAAAAATAAAGACAATCAGATGGAATTAAAAAAATATCTAGTCTTCAAACTTTAATCTTCTTTGAAGCCATAAATATAGATTAACGATAAAAATAGATTAATTTTCCTCACCTTATTCTACAAGTATTTTTTTTTTCAAATAGAGCACTCTATTTTTATATTATGCAGATCTGTGGCTTGAAAAGGTAAATCATACATTATCCAGATTATCCTGAAAAAAGGAATGTTGCATTGGAGTTCATCACCAAAGTAATCTATTGTTTGTAACTTGACTAGTTTAATGTCCAAAAAGGTGAACTTGTAAATATTTATCTACATATGTTCCAGTATATATGTGTATGTATACATATGTAATACTTTATTAAAAATGCTAAAGCTAATTATTATGCAAAATAGAAAGTTTTTTGAATTGTGTTTCATTAAATATGTAAATGACTTGCAGAATTCCATTTTCTTTTTAGGGGAACAGATGAAAAACATAGATCTGATACTCTACCACCATTAACACAATTGAATGGTCTTAATTTCTCAATAGGATCATTCAATATTCATTTTTTAATTTCTGCATTTACACATAATATCTCTCTGGAGACCTCTAACAGATTCTACTGCTGCAGTTTTAATGAGAACTATCAAAGGTTACTATGAGATGATGATCTATACTTAATTCATAGATTTCCCAAGATATTTGGGCAATTCCGTGCTGTTTAGATCCTTTTACAGTTTTATTGTCTTGGAAACATTTATCCCAATTTTAACTGCATCTTTAATCATTATTAGCATAACCCTTTCATTCTTAAAGTTAGTATTTTGAGAATTAATATAGAAAATTATGACCTCTTTAGGGAATTTAATATCTTTGCTTCTGAGGAAACAGTGAAAAGTCATTATGCATCCATGTGATGTTTCAAAACGGGTTCTGATAAAATGTTTTATCAAAACTAACAATATCAATGTTTATTTTTCAAAATTTTATAATTATGTCTTACTATTTTTACATAAATACATTGAGTAGAATAAAATATATCAAACACACAGTTAGAGGTGACTGATACTCATTTACTGGTTTTGCAGAGTACATGTAGTCAAAAACACAAATTTGGGAAGCGGCTGTGGCTCAATCAGTAGGGCTCCCATTTACTATATGGGAGGCCCTGGGTTCGGTTCCCGGGGCCTCCTGGTGAAGGCAAGCCCGCCCGCATGGCGTGGTTAGCTGACCCAGCGAGCACAAGCAGCAAGGGGGGTATAAATGAATAAATAAATAAAATCTTAAAAAAAAAAAAAAAAGTTTAAAAAAAAAAAAAAAAAACAAACACAAATTTGAGGGGAAAAATCTGAATTAGAATATGAACTAAAATCTGAATTATAATCTTTCAGATTCTGTGATCATGATGAAGTGGTCTTGTCATATAATGAAAGAAAATCAGTTTTCTCTTCTATTTATAATTTATAATATTATGTAATAATATTAAATGAAGATCAAATGAAATTGGGGGTGCAAATATGACAAAGAAACTCAAAAGGTTTTTACTGCTACGGTTGCTTTTATTATAGCAGACATTCAAATAAATTATAATCAATATACTCACATTAAATGGAGAGTAATTTACTGCTATTACAATCCTATTTAAGACAATATTTAAAAATAGGTGAAACTATAAATTTTAGTGTCACCAGCTTAATAGGGAATTATTTGGATCAAAACCCAGCATCCTTATTAAAGTTTCCCTTATACCACAGTAGATCCATCCTTCCCCCTAAGCTTCAGAGCAAGCAAGCCAGGCAATGAGAAAGAAACCACTTATGATTTTCATACCACTAGGAAAACATGAAAACTGTGGCTCAAAAAGATGAAGGAAATTATCTCTGGGCATTTTCTTTGTAAGTGTTAGTATAGTTGTGGAATCTGTGCGGAGGTATGATTTATCTGGAGAAGATTGAAGAAAAGAAATGTGTGTGAAAAAGGAAAGAAAGAACACTTTTTATACTCTGAATCAATAATTCAAGCTTCTGTCTTCTTGGCTGACACACTTTGTATATCTCAGCTGTGTTTTTATAATCCTTTCATAAGTCATTTCTATCCAAACTCTGCATACAGCTGACTCCTCTTATGGGATAGTCTATATCAACCCAGAAACCTTAGATATAGGGAGCTTTTATATTTTAGTTTTAACACTCCCACAATTCTTTCCTAAATCTTTGGTAGACCGTTTATATTCCAGAAAGCTCTCTGTTTTATTTTTCTGCTTTCCAAAATGTACTTCTTCTTTATCACTCTTAGTAAAAGGTGAAAGAAATGTTAAGTTGAGCTATTATATTTATCTCACTTATTTAGGCCTAGCTAGCTTGTATGAGATAGTCATTTCTGTTTTTTCATCTGAAAAACGCAAGGTTTATAAAATATAATTTCCTGAGTCTGATTCAACTCTAATAAACTGAAATTGAATAAATAATATCACAAATACACAACTCAAATTTTACAAAGCAATTCTGACTTACTAAACACACTAGAAAGAAATTTGATCTTTCATTTTGTTTCATTAGCCCCATTTTGTTAAAAACAACTCATTTCTAGGAAGCTTATTACCACTATCTTTATAATTCTCAAGGTGGCTTTGGACATTATTAATGTATCATAATTTCTGATAGACTTACTCCTGGCTCCCCTTGGAAGACAAATCCAGGAAACAGGTAGAGACTTCTTGAAGTGGGAATGCAGATCAATAGCCTCTTATCAGGATTACTCTGCCACTTGAGAATGATCAGTAGCACAATTTAAAGACGTTAGGTCTCTCCTTTATACCTCTTGGTATGAAGCCTACATTCCACCAGACCTGTGCTACCAACTACATAACGATCCTATCAAAAGAGAAACTATAGAGTGATGTCATCAACATGGCAATGTAAGGCATTCCCTGAAAAAGTCTCCCTAGAGATTTAGTGACTATAACGTCAAATCCCACTTGTCTAGAACTCTGGAGCATGGTGGAGACTGGAAAAGGACTCCACAAATGATGAATAAAAGAAACAGAACACTGTTTCCCAAGAGAATTCCAACCCCAGTCTGCCAGGTGGTTCCCTTTCCCCCTCCCCCCTCACTCATTTGAGCACAGCTTGAGAGTCACACAGAAGCAGCACAGCCCAGGTTCATCCCACCATGCACAGAGACTATAGACCTATTCACAGCGGTGAGTTAGAACTCCACTTATATCCAGGAATAGGGACCTCAGTCTGCAGTGACCTAGGGTGGAATACAAGCTGCTGAGGAATGCTGCACACAAAAAGCCTCCTACTGGGGGGAAGAGAAAGATTGCAATAGAAAGTTAGAACTGTTCTGCCCTTACTCCATTCAGTTTCAGTTGGCTGGATCACCTAAAGGCAAACAGACATTTTGGAAGTGACCCACTTTTTAAAATTGATCTTAGCTGGCCCCCGGGGCAGGATACCATAATAGGGAAGAAACCAGAGGCAGAAAAGCCTCACATAAAAGGGAGGAGGGAGCTTAAACTGAACTGCTATAAGATAGGATGGGTTTCAGAACTGAAAATTGTAAGAAAATAGGGCACTGACTGAAGGAGAGAATTTAAATAAATCATAGGTGCTGGGTAGAAAGGTCTGTGAAAAAAACAAAACAAACAAAATGGATCAAGATTCATGGAGAAGGAACAGAACAAAGGAAGCTCTCTCCTGGAGGTGAAACAATTGTGCAAAAGTGCAATCTTAAAACTTGCATCGCATATCCAGGGCAAGAATCAGATGAAGAGCTGAGAAAATCTGAACACCTATACATGAACCATTCTAATCATCTAGAATAAGTTAGAACAAGCATCAAAGAAGAATCTTAGCACAAAGCCAATCAATACTAAAACCCTAGACAAGAGGGAGAAATGAAACTTCAGAGTTAACTCATCAGGATAATCAGATGACTAGATATCAGCAAAAAATTACAAGCCACACTAAGAAACAGGAAGATATGACTCAGCCAAGGGAGCAAATTAAAACTTCAAAGGAGACTCAGAAATTGGAAAAAATATTCAAAGATGTTCAAATTTCCTAAATCAAGTGAAAGGGGTGAAGGAAAATATTCATACATTGCCAAATGATATTAAGAAGACAATGTGTGAGCATAAAAAAAGAATTTGAAAATAATAAAAAAAAAACATAAGAGAAATTATGGGGATGAAAGGCACAATAGTAGAGATTAAAATACACTACAAGCATACAACAGCAGATTTGAACAGGCAAAAGAAAGAATCAATGAATTAGAAGACAAGACAATTGAAATTGTACAGTCAGAAATACAGATAGAGAAAAGAATAGAAAAAATTAAGCAGTGAATCAGGGATTTGAGTGGATAGCATGAAGTGCACAAACGTGTCATGGGTGTTCCAGAAGAAGAAAAGAGAAGGGAAAAAAGGCAGAAAGAATATTTGAGGAAATAGTGGCCAAAAATGTCCCAACTCTAATGAAAGACATATTCATGTCTAAGAAGTGTAAAGTACTCCAAACAGAATAAATTCTAATAAACCTACTCTGAGATATGTACTAGTCAGAATGACAAATGCCAAAGATAAAGAGGGAATTCTGAAAACAGCAAGAGAAAAACAATTCATCACATACAGGGAATCCTTAATAAGAATAAGTGTTGATTTCTTATCATAAACCATGGAGGCAAAAAAGGCAGTGGTATGGTATATTTGAGGTACTGAAAGAGAAAAACTGCTAGTCAAAAATTCTTTATCCAACAAAACTGTCCTTCAAAAGTGAAGGACAGTTTAAAATATTCACATAAATAAAGTTCATCAACAACAGACCTGCCCTACAATAATTACTAAAGTCAGTTCTGCAGGTTGAAAGGAAAAGACAGGACAGAGTAGCTTGGAGTAATGTGAAAAAATGAAGATCATCAGTAAAAGTAACAAAAGGATAAATGCAAAATCGAATAATAATGTATCCTCAATATACAATTCTTCTGTTTAACTCATATTAGAATCAGAACAAAATTGAACAAGAAAAAGTTATAATTACTGATAACAAACATGCAAAATATAAATTGATAAAAACAACATGAAGGGGGGCAGATGTGGCTCAAATGGTTGGGCGTCCGTCTGCCATATGGAGGGACCTGGGTTCGATCTCCAGGACCTCCTGTTAAAATAAAAAAATATATATATAGAATGTGCATGGGCTGCCAGGATCTGTGTACCAGTGAGCCGCCAGGCCCCGGGAGCCATGCAGCAAGATGATGACGTAACAGGGGAGAGACGCAGGGGAGAGACAAGACGAGATGCCCCGAAAACTACAGAAACCAGGAAATGAGGTGGCACAGGCGGCAGAACACGTCTTTCCTACATCAGAGATCTCCAGGATCGAATCCTGATGAAGACTGGAGGAAGAGGATGAGAAGAGATGGCAGGAAACAGACACAGAGAATTGCCCAGTGAATGGACACACATACAAAAAAACAGCAAAATGGGGATGGGGTGGGGGTGGGGGTTAAAATGGATAAAGTAAATAAATAAATCTTAAAAAAAAAATCATGAAGTGGGAAAGCAGAGAGATATGGGAGGAGAAAACATGTATGCCATTGAAGCTAGATTGGTAAATTTTCAAATTTACCAAGAAATAGATGTAGGTTGGGTAATATAAACCCCAGAGTAACTACAAAGAAAGTATTTTTAAAATATACAGAAACAGAAATGAGAAAGTGAGTCAGATATATCACAAAAGATCAACTAGACAGGAAAGGAAGTTGCAATAAAGGAAAAGAGAGATAACAACAACAACAAAAATGATATGACATATGAAAACCAAAGGACAAAATGACTGAAGTAAGTACTGCTTTTACAGTAATAATACTGAATACTAATGGATTAAACTCCCCAATCAAAAGACACAGGTTGGCAGAGAGGGGCAAAAAACATGTTTCAACTATTACTTTTTATAAGAGATTTGCCTTAGACCCAAATAGATAAATAAGTTGAAGGAGAAAAGAAGGAAGAAGATGCTCCATACAAATAGTAACCAAAAAAAGAACTGGGGTAACAATACTAATATTGGACAAAATAGACTTTAAGTCAAAACCTGTTATAAGAGACAAAGAAGAACACTATATATTAACAAAAGGGGTAATCCACCAGGAAAAAATAACAATCTCAAATACTTATGTACCTAACCAGGGTGCCCCCAAAATACCTGAGGCAAACACTGGCAAAACTGAAGAGAGAAATAAACATCTCTACAATAATAGCTGGAGACTTCAATACATTGCTCTCATCAACAGATATAATATTTAGACAGAAGACCAATAAGGAAATAAGGAAATTGAATAATTTGATAAATTAACTAGACCTAACAAATATATGCAGAACACTGCATCCCAAAACAGGATGATATATATTCTTCTCAAGTGCAAATGGATCATACTCCAGGATAGACAACATGATGGGTCATAAAACAGGACAATAAAATTAGAAATATTGAAATTATACAAATTATCTTCTATGACCATAATGGAATGAAACTAGAAACCAATAACAGGTGGAGAATTAGAAAATCCATAGATACCTGGAAGTTAAATAACACTCTCAAGCAATCAGTGGATCAAAGAAGAAATTGCATAGGAAATCAGCAAATATCTAGAGATGAATGAAAACAAGAATACAACATATCAAAAGCATATGGGATGCAGTGAAGGCAGTCCTGAGAGGGAAATTTTCAGCCCTAAGTGTTTACATTAAGAAAGAGGAAAGAGCTAAATTAAACACCTAACAGCACACCAGGAAGAACTAGAAAATAAACAGCAAAAAAATTCCAAAGTAGGCAGAAGGAAGTAAAAAACAAAGATTAGAGCAGAAATAAATAAAATTGAGAATTAAAAAATAAGAGAGAAATAACAAAACCAAAAGTTGGTTCTTTAAAAAGATCAATAAAATTGACAAACCCTTAGTTAGAGTGACATAGAAAAAAGAGAGAAGACATAAATAAATAAAATCAGAAATGAGGGGGGAGCATTATTACTACCCCACAGAAATAAGGATCATAAGAGGATACAATGAAGAACTGTATAACAGCAAATTAGAGAAACTAGATGAAATGGACAAATTCCTAGAAGTATGTGAACAAACTGCACTGATTCTAGAAAAAATAGAAGATGTCAATAGACCACTTACAAGTAAAGAGATTGATTCAGTCATCAAAAACTTCCCAGCAAAGAAAAACCCAGGACAATATAGCTTCAGAGTGGAATTCTACCCAAACATTTCCAAAAGAATTAATTCCAATTCTGCTCAAACTTTTCCAAAAAAAAAATTGAAGAAGAGGGTACACTACCTAAGTTATTCTATGAGACCAAAGTCACTCTAATACTAAAGCCAGATAATACTACTAGATAAGAAAATTACAAGTTTCTCTTTGCAGGCTTTCAAATTGTTCTTTATGCTCATTCAGTGCTTTCTTAATATGCTTTATCTGTTTATCATATTTTCCTTCAAATCTTGAATTGATATAGGAGATTTGTGTGATTATCATTTGATTAGTTGTCTTAAATACTGTGTCTCATCAGGATTTTGGTTTGTCTCTTTGTCTGGGCCTTCTCTTCCTGTTTCTTAGTATGGCTTATAATTGTTTGCTCATGTCTAGGTATCTGACTGTGCTGGTGAATTTACTCCCTCTTGCCTAGTGGTTTTGTTTCACAAGCTCTTCTTTGATTTTTGGTACAACTTATTGTAAGTCTTTAAAATTTCCCAGCATAAGTTATCAAAATAGGACCAGGGACTCACTAATGAGGCACAGATTTGTTCCAGAGGGTCTGGGATGAGAGACTCCTTAAAGTTTTTTCTCGTTGCAGTTCCCAGCCTTCCAGCAGATGGCAGCATTGGAAAATCTTTCCATTTGCCTATGATTCTGGTCTGATTGGAGCCAAGACACAAAGTGGGTCCTGCTGACCAAATTCACTGAAGAGAAATCACTCTCTGCTTTCTGCCACACCCAGGAGGAAGATATCCAGTTGGCTGCAGTGAGCCAAAGGGGTTTATTCCAGGCTGTTCACCTTGAGGGTGGAGGATGGTTGTCATTCTTGGCCACAGGGGTTAGTAATTCACAGTTTGCATTTCGAATTCTTCCTCTCTCTGTCCCTTACCCTCCTGGAGGATGTGAAGCATGCTACTAGTCTGCAGATATTGAAAGCAGCTCTCTCAGACAGCTTTTTGACCTTCCTTCATTATTTTTGCAAGAGTTGGGGTCTGTCTACTTACTTTGATACTATCTTCTCAGAAGTCCCCACTGATCATCCAATTTCTCTTCTGCTTATAGATACAAACATCCTCAAAAGATACTTGCAAATTGAATCTAACAGCACATCAAAAAAAATTACACACTATGACCAAGTGGATTTTATACCAGGTATGCAAGAGTGGTTCAACATAAGAAAGTCAATTAATGTAATACATTACATCAATAAAATGATGGGGGGAAAACCCCACATAATCCTCTCCGTTGTCACAGAAAAGGAATTTGACAAAATTCAGCACCCGTTCTTGGTACAAACACTTTGAAAGATAAGAATAGAAGGAAATTTCCTCAACATGTGAGAGAACATATATGAAAAACCCACACTAATATCATCTTAATGCTGAAAGACTGAAAGCCTTCCCTCTAGAATGAGGAACAAGACAAGGATGCCCACTGTCACTAACTACTATTCTTCAACATTTTACTAGCAGTTCTAGCCAAAGAAAATGGACAAGAAAAATAAATTAAGACATCCAAATTGGAAAAGAAAAAGTAAATCATTTGCTATTTATAGATGACATGATCCAATGTATAGAAAGTTCCAAAAAATTGACAAGAAAGCTATAAGCAGTAATGAATGGATTCAGCAAAATGGTGGGGTACAAGATCAACAATCAAAAATCAATAGTGTTTCTATACCTTAGTAATAAGCAAGCTGAGAAGGAAATCAAGAAAAAAAAATGCCATTTATAGTAGCCACTGAAAGACTAAGCTATCTAGAAATAAATTTAACCAAGAATGTAAAGGACTTTTAAACAGAGGACTGCAAATCACTGCTAAAAAAATCTAAAGAAGACTAAATAAATGGAAGGACATTTCTTATTCATGGGTTGGAAGACTAAATATTGTTAAGATTTCAATTCTACTCAAAATGATTTATAGATTTGATGCAATACCAATAAAATATTCCAACAGCCTTCTTTGCAGAAATGGAAAAGCCAATTATCAAATTTATTTGGAAGTATAGAGGGCCCTTATTACCCAAAAGCAACTTGAAACAGAAGAACAAAGTTGGAGCACTCAGCCTTCCTGACTTTAAAGCACATTACAAAGCTACAGTGGTCAAAATAGCATGGTACTAGCATAAGCATAGACTTATCTTCCAATGGAATCACACTGAAAGTTCAGAAATAGATCCTCACACCCATGGCCAAATGATTTTAGACAAATCTTCCAAGTTCACTCAATTCAGAAAGCATAGTCTCTTCAACAAAGGGGCCTGTGAGAACTGGATATCCATATGCAAAAGTATGCAAGAGGACCCTTATCTCACACCATATACTAAAATTAATTCAAAATGGGTCAAAGATTTAAATATAAGCACTAGGAATATAAAACTCTTAGAAGAAATATAAGGAAGCATCTTCAGGAGCTTGTGTTAGGTGATGGTTGCTTAGACTTTGCACCCAAAGCACAAGCAATGAAAGAAAAATGGTACCTCCTCAAAATAAAAATAAAAAAAATTATGTGTCTCAAAAGACTTTGTCCTGAAAGTGAACTGTATATGGGAACATTGTATTTTTTTACATGACTTTTCTGCAAACCTACAGTTTACTCAATGGGAGAAAATGTTTCGAAACCACTTAGCTCATAAAGGTTTAATATCCACAATATATAAAGAAACCCTACAATTCAACAATAAAAAGACAAACATAGCAATTAAAATATGGGCAAAAGACTTGAATAGACATTCCTCCAGAGGATATACAAATGGCTAAAAAGCACATGAAAAGATGCTCAACATCACTAGGTATTAGGGAAATGAAAACCAAAACCACAATAATATATAATTTCTCACCACTAGAATGGCTACCATTACAAAAATAGAAAAATACAAGTGTTGGAGAGGAAGTGGAGAAATTGGAACACTCATTCATTGCTGGTGGAATGTAAAATGGTATAGCTACTGTGGAAGACAGTTTGGCAGTTCCTCAGGAAGTGAAATATAGAATTACCATATGACCTGACAATCTCACTACTATGTATACACCCAGAAGAATTGAAAGCAGACATGAACAGATATTTGGACACTGATGTTCATAGAGGCATTATTCACAGTTGCCAGGAGATGGTAGCAACCCTAGTGCCATCAACCGATAAACAGATAAACAGAATAAAGTATATACATACTATGGAATATTATTCAGCTATAAAAAGGAAGGAAGCCCTGATGCATGTGACAACATGTGGAATTTTGAGGACAATGTGCTGAGTGAAATAAGCCAGACACAAAAGGACAAATATGGTATGATCTCATTGATATTAATGAATTATAATAAGCAAACTCATAGAGTTAGAATATAGGATATAGGTTACCAGGGTATAGACTTGGGGTAGAGGATATAGAGCTGATGCTTAATTTTTGCAGAATTTCTATTTAGGATGATTGTAACAGTTTGGAAATGGATGGTGGTGATGTTAGCACATTATTGTGAATTTAATTAACAGCGATGAATTATGTATGTGAATGTGGTTGAAAAGGGAAGTTTTGGGATTTATATCTTAACTAGAACAAAAGTTAGAAGATAAATCATGGGATTATATACTACAGTGAGCCTTGATGTTCATGATGGACTGGGGTTAATAGTCCAAGTATAAGAATGTTCTTTTATGAATTATAAGAAATGCACAACACTAATAAAAGGTGCTAATAATAGAGTGGAATATGGGAAAAATACACCTAATATAAACAATGAACTATAGTTAATAGTACTATTTTAATATTCTTTCATCAAATGTAACAAAGGTACCAAACTAATGCAAAGCATCAACAATAGGGGGTATATGGGAACATTGTATTTTTTACATGACTTTTCTGTAAACCTACAACTTCTCTAATGAAAAAAAAAAACTAGTAAAGTTTTTACAAAAAAAGAAAGCAAAAGGCTATAGAATCACCTTTTCCATATCCTCCCTAAATGGTCTCTGGAATCTGTCCTACACTGCTGTGCATCCTTGTTCGCCTCAGACAGCACTAGCTTCAAGTTCTCTTCCCACAGCTCTAAAATCATCTGTTTTGTTCCAGTCTATCCTGTTTCTCTACACCTAAAATCTTCACCTGTCCCCCTGGATATCAATAGCATGTTACCAACAAATTCCCCTATATTTTCAATGTTATTCATGATACTTTCCTTTATATTCTCACTCTACCTGAAATTAAGATGTCCCCTGTGGACACTACTTCACCTATAAATTTCTCAAGAGGTGTCACTTTTGACCTCACAGCCCACATACCACAAGGTTTGGAGGTATGGCATGTATGTGTCTGTCTCTTCATGGCAAAAAATTTTTCTCCTTTCTCATCCCTTACAAAACAAAAACAAAAGCAAAAAAAAAAAAAAAATTTAAAAGAAAATTCAGTTTCTCTGAAGCACATGCTATTATATATACTGTTCTTTATCACTGCCATCCAATGACCTTCCAATTACTCCTCATTCACTGAAAATCTGAGCAACAGGATCACCTCTTGTCTTAACATAATTTTTCCAGAAAGGCTCCATTCAACCTCTTGACCTTAGAGTTTATTAAGCTTCTCAGGTTCCTGACTTTTCTTTAGCTTTCAATACCACTGCCACTATATCCTCAATATTATACCAACTTTAATCATACGACGTCCTAAATCTCTATTTCAAGCATCTTTCTCTCTGACCACATGCTCCTATATTTCCCCTTAGCAATTAGTTTTCATGTTTCCTTAGAAACCTCCAATTTGTATCAGTCTTTCCTTGTCTTCCTTGACCTTGACATACTTTGTAGAATGTCCCTCAATCTGGGTTTTTCTGATGTTCTATTATGATTTAACTGATGTTATGGTTTTTAGGGAGGAATATCACAAAGGCAATGTATTTATTATTTCATCATATCAGGGAATACATAATACCAAATGAATTATTATAGGTGATGTTAACCTTGATTAAGGTGGTGTCTGTTAGGTTTCATTTTGGTGAAGTTACTATTTTTCCATTTCCATACTCTATTCATTAGAAGCTAGTCACTGAGTACAGCCCATTGTCAAGGCGAGGATAATGTATCTCCACCTCCTACAAAGAGGTTTAGCAAAGTATTTTTTAATATATGTTAAAACTATCACATGATTAATAAATATTTTAGGGGAGATAATTTGAAACTATGCAATATCCTGCGTTCCTTTAAGTCCTCCCACTAATTTTAGCATCTAGCAATAGATCCTGTTTGCAACAATCATTACTGTGGCATTTTACATATGATTTTGTTTCTCATTCCTTCTGTATTTATTGATTGTAATCTGTCTGCAAGGAAGATTAATCTCTTCACCTTCATCTATTGACTTAATTCAACCATCTTGATTTTTTTCTTTTTGTCCCATCTGTTCTCTGTTTCTTTTTGTAACTTCTTCTTTTTTTTTTTTTTTTTTTTTGACTATGCTTTTTAAATATTTCATTTTAAATTCTTGGTTATCGAAAAATTGAATATGATATGCTTTGGTCTGGCTTTTTTTCCTTTAAAATTTTTTTTCCTATGAAGATTATCTTTTTGTGTCTGTGATGGTATTAGTTTCCTATTATTGCTGTAATAAGTCACCACAAATTTAGTGGATTAAGACAGCACAGATATGCTATGTTACCCTTCAGGAGGTCAGGTGTGTGAATGGGATTTATGGTTTAAAATCAAGGTGTGGGCAGAGCTGCATGCCTTCTGGAGTCTCTAAAAGAAAAATCTATTTCCTTGCCTTTTCCAGTTCCTAGAAACTCCTTGGTTCATGACCCCTTCCTCACTCTTCAAAGCACATTACTCCAACTTCTGCTTCCATCATCACATCTCTTTTTTTCATTTACGTTTCCTCTATTGCCTCCCTTTTATAAGGATCTTGTGATTACACTTGGCCCACCTGGATAATCCAGAATAATCTCCCCATCTCGAAATCCTTAATTCACGGCTTCTGGAGGTTAGGATGTAAACACTTTGAGAGGTCATTGTTCTCTCTACCACAGTGACTTTATAGAGCTCATCAAATTTGGAAAATGTCTAACCATTATTTCTTCAAATATTTTCTCTGGTCATCCTTCCCATCCTACCCCTTCTACCTGAAACTTCAAGTATACATATGTTAGACCTTTTTGTTGTTTTAGTTTTAATTTTCCTCCTCAAGTTTCATTTTGGAAAGTTTTTGTTGCTATGAACTCTAACTGATATTTTCTTCCTCAGTGTTGAATGTATTTTTATGTGGTGGAGGGGAGCTAATATTTTATATAAAAATTCAAGGAATCATTCTAAAATGATAGATTAAATTGCTCTCTCCCATTAAAATGAGGACTTTAAAGAAAGATATTTCTCCCTTTTATTATTATTCTAATAACTCCTCCTTCTTCTTCTTCATGCTTGAGTCTGTGAAATATATATGCATGAAATAGCATTTATTGTTGCTATATGTGATGTAGCAGTAATTATTTAATTGATTGTTATTATCAAATGTTCAGCCACTCCCATGCTTTTTTTAGATAAATAGTTTTTAAAGGGTATAAATGTTAATAATCCTGATTCTTATTTTGACTGAAAGTTTTGGTATGGGCATAGTTCAGAGAATCCACCCAATATAAAAAAAAACTGACAAAATATATTTCTGGGTCTATGTTATATACTTGGGTTATGAAAATAATATACCACATGGTTATCTTTAGTTTAACTGGGGGAGCAGATATGTGAAACAATAATTGTCGTGTGGCAAGTGCTATGCATGAAGTAAATATATAGTTCAACGGAAGCACAAAAGAGTAAACACTTCATTACTCTGGGGGATTACGGAGATCTTCGCAAGTTATGCTACTTGCGAGATATAATGGAGAGAATGCATAAGGGCTTTCTAGCCTGACATGGCAGGCAAATACATTCCAGGCAGAGGGAGAAGTGAAATCAAAGGCATTGCCATGTGATAGGACAGCAGGTGCCTGACAAACTTAGCAACCTACTATGACTTGGAAATAAGTGGTGGGAGAAGAGATTGGAGGCAAATACTAGAGGCTATGCAGTGTAAGTCTCATACTCTCTTTTAAGGAGTTTGGACTTCATTGTCTAGGCATAGAGAAAACCATGAATGATTTGAAGCGGTGGAAGGAGAATTCTCAGATTTGCACTCCTATTTTTTTTTTTAAGCTCAGTTATAATTGCTATTTTTACTTAGACAAATATGATTGAAATGATGTTAAAATTCTAATACTGCTTTACTCTAATTCTAACCACCAGACTTAACTTTCACACTTCAAATTCTCAATTATGTTTTGGTGTATGCTCTAGCAGAATTCTCTATTTTAAAAAGTAGCCTTACATACATTATACCTTCAGCATTCTGAAATATTGATGGACAGTTTTCTGGAGTGATTACAGATTTTTATGACAGAGACTCCTTGAGTAGAGATCACTGGCACATTGGTATAAGAATATCTGGAATCACCAGGATCTAGACAAAATATTAAGGTATGTTTTATCCTCTTGACCTACAGCATTGGCAAGATCACAAATTCTCTAGTGTCTGGTAGTAGATTGTTTTTATTACAATTGAAATATTTTGTTCCCTTTTTTACAACTTGGGACCATATATTTTAATTTGTTTTATCACATGTCAAATCCGTTATTATTGTTGTATAAAAACCATCAAAGTAGTTAGTGGCTTGATATGATAACTGTTTATTAGTTCACAGTTGGCAGGTAATTTGGGCAGCTGTTTTGGTCTTAGCCAGTAGGAATTATTATCAGTGGGGCTCACTGCACTGCAAGCATCAATGGTCAGCTGTGAATCAGCTGCTGTGGCTTTTCTTGTATTGGCTAAGCTCCCTCACTCATTCAAAGCCTTGGCTGAGAAAAATGGACTTACTCTGAGTTTCATAGGCTCTTATCCTCCAGGAAGGCTAGTTCTCATGGCAAAAAAGCAGAAGTGTGCAAGGCTTCAGGAGATCAATCAGCATGCTGTCACAGCTGACATTTGACACATCCTTTTGAACAAATCAAGATACACAGATAGTCCAGATTCAAGTGGTAGGGAAATAGACTCTCATTCTCGATGGGAGAAACTGTAAACTCACATTGTAAAGGGGTTGGAAACAGAAAATGGAATAATTATGGTTATTTTTGCAAACAATCTATCACAGAGGTTATTTTTTAAGGAGCCAAATACATGACTGTACATCTATTATATGTATCTAGAATAAGGAATTAGATTTATAGTCTTCTTTAATATGTCAGTTTTTCTCAACTGATGGCAGCAGCAATAATGTTTTGCAGACTCTGAGCACCTCATAAAGAATAAAGTTATACTGACTCTATTTCTTACTCCCTGCAGGCAATGAGATAGACCCTGTTTCTTCTCATAATTATAATGCAATTTACTGAGATTGTTTTCCATCCCAAACTTTCCCACTCTTTAAACATGGTCATATGCCAATTAATTATCTTAATCTTCTCTTTCTTTTTACATCAAACTGAGTTCTAAATTGACATCCTTTCTAGCTGGATGGTTGGAGCTATTCAGTGGGAAAATAGAGCTCGGATTATTCTAAGTCACTTGAATGCTCTTTTCTACAATAATCCAGATGGCTTTATTCTGTATTCCTCTGGTAAAATAGAGGTTTGCTCACTGGCTATGGAAGGGCAGCAATATTAAGATCAAATCATTTTGAATGTTTTCGGTTTTATGTGATAACTATGCTGCTATTTGTGTTTCTAGACAATAAGATCTGTCTCCCCTAAACTATAAAGTCAGTTAACCAAAACTATCTGTGTTCTATCATGTTCATCTAGAGAACCTATAGTGTTACTCGTTATTTGTTCAAGCCAGGTTTGGGGGAGAGGTTTTAACTGATAATATAGTATCTGTTATCTTTTATCTATATTTGAGACCATCCAAACCCAACATGAGATCATAGACAATTAAAGAACCAACAGAAAATTTAGGTTTGTACAGAGTTTTAATCTAGCAAGAATTCTTTCTGGAAAAACCCTTTTTTGCCTTTCACAGATAAGACAAAATTAGCCCACAAGAATTAGTGATTTAAGGATTACAATATGTGGTTCTTTAATTGGTAGCCTTAGACAAGTAATATCCAAAAGAATCTGTAAAATATTTAGCTACCACAAAGCAAAGAGAAGCAGACAGTTAACTAGAATACTTTCTTCTCAGTATCTTCTGTAAATTCTGATGGATATCAGGGAGATAGCAATGGGTAAAAGGGAAAATATTAGGGAATTTGGTTGTAGAATATTAATTCAATCAATATTTATTGAGCTAATACTAAACTCTAAGGTATAGAGTCATCAACAAAAGCTACAAAATCCCTGCTCTCAGGTAGCTTACATTTTAGTAGTGGTTCAGGGAATGCAGAAAAAGAAACAAATATGTAAGCTTAAGTGGTGATAGTGTTATGAAAGAAGTGAACCGGGATGAAGAAAATAGCTTTTGTACTATCTTAAAAAGAGTGGTCTGGAAAAGTATCTTTGTAAAGATGACAATTGCTTAGAGATCTGAAGGAAGTGAGGGAACAAGATGTGTAGCTGTCTGGAGAAGTTTTATAAAATATTTCATTTGACTGTAGATATAGCACCATGGGCAGTGAAGCAGAAACTCAGGCATACTTGAATAAGAGCCCCTGGTCTCAAACCAACCAGTCCGTTTAATTAATATATTTGCATTGTATCAGTTAATTGTTGGCTGTGAAACAAGTCACCCCCAAACTTAATGGCTTAAATGCATTTAATTTAATAAATTTATAGTTCGGTAATTTAGGCCAGGCTCAGCTGGTTAGTTCTTCTGGTATCAGCAAGGCTTTCTGGGTTAGCTGTGGTCAAATATATGACTCTGTCTTCACTGGTCTCTCTCAGATTTTTATGACCTGTGCTAGGACAGCAGATCTCTCATCACCTAGCTGCTAATGCAGACTTGTTTAAATGGCAGAGACAAGGGTCCTGAGAGAGCAGAAGCAGGTGAGGCCACTTGCACTGAACTATCATAAAGTCACTTGCACTGAATTTTGTTGACAGAACAAGTCGCAAGGTGAGCCCAGGTTTAAGGGGTAGGGAAATACACACTTCATTTTGATGGAATGAGCTGTCAAGTCATGTTATAAAAGCACGTGGATACAGGGAGGAAATTGATTGAGGCCATTTTTCAAACAACCTACCACAGCTTTGTTTTGTTTGTTGGCTTACTTGTTTCTTTGTTTAAATGGGGGATAACAATACCTGTCTTTTTGAGTTCTAGCTGAAATAATGTGATGCAAATAATTAGCTCATACAATTTTCTTAAAAGCAAAACAAAATTAAACAGAGTTCATTTGTTTACTCTCAGATATTGCTTCAGAAATTCACTTTGGTATATGTCTGGAGTTTTCTTAAGTGAGAACTGGTTATGTAATTATTGCCATAATTAAAAGCTCAATGGGTCAAGGAAATAATGGCATACTTACTAAAGTTTTTCAAATTTGTTTTCTGAATATAAGTAGCAGGTTAATACTACCAAAGTTTACCTTGTAGAGGCAAAACAAATATTCTGCTGACTTCTGATAACAGGGTCTCAACAGCCAAGAAGTAAGTGCTAACATTTATTAAATTTAATATAATTCAGCAGAAATTTCTTGAGTGCCTCCTATGTGCTAAGCATCATGAAGGAACTAGGGATAACACTGTAAGCAAACAGACAGCCCAGGTTTTCTGGGGTTCACAGTCTGGCCCCTTATGTAAGACTTGGTTTATTAAGCCCATTCATGAATAAATATCATTTCACTGGATCCTCATAGAAAATCACATAAGTTAAGTATTAATATTACTATTTAAAAAGTGAGGAAATTGAGACTCTGAGAGGTGACTTAACACACTTCATCCTCTGTTTTGTTACTCTAAGTTGCTTCTTGAAGTCTGGCAAAGCTGTTCAATGTTGCTGACAATAAATATATCACTGATGTTGATATAGCTACCCTTTATAGAGCCTGAACTCAGTCCAAAAGGAAAAAAAAAGGGTCAAAGGTAGGTCAAATAGAGGCAATAATTCATAAGTCTTCTAGTTTCTGGAATGAACCAGAACTTCAGTCCTCATCTCCTTATATCCCTCTCAGCAAGGCTGGTTGAAAAATTCTCATTCCTTTTTAATCCATGGGAAACCTGTAAGGCATCCTGTGTTGAATGCAAATACTTTATTTTTCTTTCAGCCATCACAAAAAGGAAAAAATATGGATTTTGAGTTATATGGAAGATCTTGTTTTGTAATCTTGCTTAAATATTTTGTGACTCTGGGCAAATTGCTCAGAGATTCTCTTTCCTAGTTGGAAAACTGGGAAACTAATTCACATGGAAAACAATTATAGTAGACTGTGTCATAGCTCCACCCAAAGCTCTGCTCATCAGGAGAATGAGAGAATTCTTGTCCTCACTGTCTTTCAGTTCCTCACCCCTCTCCAGTGAGGCTGTAATGCAGCATCAGTCCATTTTCAGCTCATTCCAACATACCCAGCCAACCAGTTTGTTAAATAAGCTAAAATTTTTTCTTCCTCCTTCAGCTTACCAGCTGGTCACACCATAAAGCCAGAGGTGTGAAATTAGATAAAGATCAGAGTAACAGTGGCAGATAATGTGAGGTTTAGATGACCTCTAAGTATAGTTCATTCACATCCCTGGAGCTGTTCAAGACCAGCTGCAAATGTATCACTTTCATCTTATGATGGATTTCTTCCAGGTTCATCTTTATGTTTTAACAATTCTAACAGCACCCAGCTGAAGGTAGAAGTTCTGGATGCAGGCATGGTTCTGGATGCAAAGATGTCTTTGAATTGCATGACCTTGCAGTAAAACCTTAATGACTTACATATTGAGGTTTGTCAGTAACTCCTCCTGGTGTCTTTTCTACCATGCACACCATCCAGAGGTTCTTACTTTATAGAGTGGCAGAATGATCTCTTGAAGACACAGCTGAGACTTTATAATGGAGAGGACACCCAATGTGGATGGGGTGCTGTATTTCACAATGCAATGTACATCTTAAACCTATGGCCATTGTCTTAGTTTGCCAAAAGCTGCCAATGCAAAAACACCAGAAATAGGTTGGCTTTTATAAAGGGGATTTATTTGGGGTAAAGCACAATTCCAAGCTGCAAAACTGTCTAAATCAGGGCATCTTCAATGGTGTTTTCTCACCAAAGATAGGCTGCTAGAAGATCCTGGAGTCCTGCCACATGGTGAGGCAAGATGGCAGGTCTGCCGGTCTTTCTCTACTCTCTCCTGGAGCTCAGCAGTGGGCAATCAGGCATCTTTCCCTGGGCCTCCTCTCCTTGAGCCTCTCAGGGATTCTATGTCTTTCTGTAGCTATAGGTGAATTTGAAGTCCTCTCTCTCATCTGGCCAGGTCAAAATGGCAGAGTTCCCTTTTCTTTGTCTCTCCTCTCTGCATCTCCATTTATATAAGGCTCCAGTAAGACAGCAGAGACCCAACCTGGGTCACACTTCACTGACACAGTTCAATCAAGAGTGATCTAATCAAGTGATCTAATCAAGTTCCCTTAACCAAATTCAATGCAATCAAAGGGTCTCACACCCACAGGAATGGATTAGTTAAAAAACATAATCTTTTCTGGGATTCACAAAATTTAAATTGTCACAGCCAGAATAGGCTGCTGTGTGCCCAATAATTAGAATATATGGGCTCAGAAGTAGAAATAGTAAACACTTAGCTCACTATTACTTCCAGTAACTAAGTTGGGTAATTTCTGCTTCTTGCCTTGACAAGATTCTGTGGTTCTTGAGGTCCTGTTTCCCAGAGAAAGGCCTAAGTTCCACCAAAGTCACTTGACTACTTTAGGGTCCTCATTCTAGTAAAAACAAAGGCAAGGAAAGTAGTTACCCAGGAAAGTATTTACCAAGTTGACGGGAATAAATAGGCTTGATCATTACAAGAAGGTAGAACTGCTGCTATATAATAGTAAGGACATATTGTTTGTCATTTAAGTGATACAAGGGGGCATTTCTTGGCATGCCCATGCCCAGAATTTTTTTTTTTTAGGAGGTACCAGGGATTGAACCCAGGATCTCATACATGGGAACAGGTGCTCAACCACTGAGCTATATCCGCTGCCTAATGAGAGTTGGTTTTTTCATTTGTTTTGTTTGTTTGTTTTGTTTTTCAGATGCACTGGGGATTGAACCGGGACCTCATACATGGGAATCAGGCACTCAACCACTTAAGCTACATCTGCACTCCCCCATGCCCAGTTTTAATTGTAAATAGGCAAATACAGCAACCACAGATTGATTTAGGCATTGTAAACAGAGCTCAGACTCACAGGAATGAGGGTCTGAGTGTCTCCCATCCAGCAAGCCACCTAAACCTACAGAAGGAGGGATCAGACTATAAAATGAATAGTAGAGGAGGAGGAGGATGAGTATTAATGATGGCCTCAGGACCAACTGTAGCAGCAGAGACTGTAAGTTTACTCAGAAATGATTACAATCCATAATCCTGAAAAAGCTGTGATGGAATGGACCAAACTTAATATGAGCAGTAAGTGGATCTGAGCAGAACAAGGGCCTGTTGTATATGCTGTTGGAGCCCTCCTTAGCTCCCTTTTATGGGTCTAGTGCACCATCCTTCATTGTTGGGAATGCTGGTTGTCATTGGATCAGGATGGTACTCTTGTTAGGAAAGCTACCGTGTAATGATGGAAGCTGCCCTGTAATGATGGAAGCCTTCTGGCCCCATCCTCAGGAGCTCCCTGCTTCCAATTACTAAGTGACATGGAAGGCACACGGTGAGACAATCCTGTGGTACAATTCATGCTCCAGAGCTCCCTATGGACCTGGGAACTATCTTAAATTTAGAGAATGCCTCTTTGCTTAGCTTCTTCCCTGTCCTATCCTGCTGCTTTCACCTCTTTAGAGTTTCTCCTGAGATCATTCCCTAAAATAATCACTTGCCCAAGAATTTCTATCTCAAGCTCTATTTCTAGGGAACCTAACCTAATTAACATGGGTCATTGTGAGTAATATAATGATGTGTGTGAAAACATCTCTCCTTAAGTAGCACTTTTTCTTTTAAGATTTTATTTATTTATTTATTTCTCCCCACCCCCTCATTGCTTGCACTTGCTATGTGCTGTGTCTTTAGGAACCGAACCCCAGACCTCTGATGTGGGAGGGAGGTGCCTAATGGCTTGAGCCACCTCGGTTCCCTGCTTTGTTATGTTTCTCACTATGTTTTTTCTTCTTGGGTCTTTTGTTGAGTCTTCTTGTTTTTCAGCTTGCTGCATCAGCTTTCCGTGCCTGCACATCACATCAGCTCAATGTCTTGCTTGTTTGTTTTTTCCTTTAAGAGGCAACAGGAACCTTTGCTCCCTGCTTTGTTGTGTCTTTCATTATGTTTTTTTTCTTGTGTCTCTTGTTGCATCATCTTGTTCTGTCAGCTTGCTGCTCCTGCCCGTCATGCCAGCTTACTGTCTTCTTTAGGAGGCACCGGGATCCAGACCACGTGGTTGGTGGGAGCTCAGTCATCGGAGCCACATCTGCTTCCCCCAGCACTTTTATATAAATTTGTTAAAGGAAACTTTTTGTAGTAGATCTTCGATAGCATTTTGTGAGTTTTAGGAATGAGACAATTAAGCAAGGTACAACTTTACTAATACTGAGAGAATCTGAAGAAATATGTGAATAAAATAATGCAAGCTTAGGTTAAAATGTTCCCCTTGATTCAGTTTTAAAATTATCTAGAATTATGCCTCTTTGGAGGATTTAAACTTGTAGAACAAGCTGTTGCAAATCTTTCTACTTTTGTGTATAAATTTGTGAATTGGACAGGCCACTTTATGGAGGAAGCAGTAAACACACTCAAATTTGGACATAAAATTAATCATATTTAGCTGAACTGCTGCTATTTAGTCGAATATACAGCTGTGTCAAATCCTCATGGCATTGGGCCTGCCCTGAAATGACTCAAATCAAATCTTATTTCTATGTGTTATTTTATAGCTATGAAGGTAAAAGTAAAAAATGTCTGTAGTTGAATGAACATCTAGTATGCATCACAATGTTCTTTGTCTATTTTCTTTTAGTGACTTCTGACAAGGCGCTACATTTTTAAGATGAGGAAATGAAGTAACTTTTCTTGATCCTAAGAATTCCAAGCCAGACATCTCTGACTGCAAAGCCCATGCTCTCTCCATTGACCCAAGTTTCTAAAGAAATAGGGAAAACACATCCTTTCTTAGAATCTGGGGTTCTCTAGGTAGAATGTTTCTCTTGTCTAGTTTTGACAGAAGAGGTAGGATCACTATTATTCAGTCTTTCTGATTTGAATCTTTTTCTCTTACTTTGGAAAACCGTTTTCTCTGAGTTTTGAATAATATTCATAACACAATAATAATAACATCACCTATGTAAGCATTGTTATGTTCCAGACCTGAGTAAAGTATGTTCAGTGCCTTTTCTCATATAATCCTCACAAGATTGCTAGAAACCACTTGCTATAATGATTTATGAATGATGAAACTACCTCTTGTAGAGGGATAATTGCTGAGGTAATAGAATTAGTAAATGTGTCCATGGGATTTGAACCAAAGCAATTTGGCATTAGAGTACCCCCTTAAAACTGTTCACTAACCTCCAGAAGGATTTTGGCTGTTCGGCCCTGTCCATTACTCTTTAAATGATACAAAGTGTCATATACCAAATCTCAGCAATGTTCTTCCCTTTTTTATATTTTGCTCAAACCTCACTTAATTTCCTTTCTATCTGTATTTCTCTTCCTCCAATAAAAATTTAGTTATTTTCACCCTAGTGTGCTGTGTTTTCATTTCACACAGTAATTCCTCTGTCTTGCCCAATAGTGATTTCCATGAATCAGGGAGGAGAACAGGAGGAGAGTCAGAGTCCAGGTTTCTGCTTGGTCTGTTTTCTGTTAGTGCCCTCTCTGCAGCACTGTGATAACAAAAGCCAGGTCCACAGCCTCAATCTCCTGGGAAACCTGACACAAGTTTCAGACTTCCCCAATTATTTGTTGCAAAACTGTTATGTCTTAGGCTTTGTCTTTTCCCCATGTGACCATTTAATTCTGCCCCAAGTGACAAGGCCTTCAGTGCACACAGTTTTCCCACTGAAAGGCTCAAAGGTTCATTATCAACTTGCCCCCTGGGAGCTCTGCCTTCTCCTGGGCTCCCTGCAGATCCAGTTCTAACCTATAGGACAAAATTGCTTCAAGCAGACTCTCCCAGAGGGTGAAAAGCTTTCCTTTATAAATGTAAGGGTTTGTGTTTTTTTCAGTTTTTTTTTTTTTTTTTTTTTTTTTTAACAAGAGATTGGAGGTTTTTGAGAACATAGGCACAGACCATCCTTACTAATGAATTTTGCAATGTCATTAGCAATTCTATTTACCACGGTAGGGTTTCACTAAAATTAAGAATACTGTCTATGGAAAAGGATACTTTTCCAGAAAATTATAGCAATAATAACTTAATTTTACTAACCTAATTTTATTTATCAATTTACTTTGTGCTAGTTACTATGCTAAGTATTTAAATATTTTATCAATGTATTGAGAATGCCATAAGTTCGAGACTGTTATTATCCATACTTTACAGATGAAGATAAATCATTTTCCAAAGTCATACACCTAAGTGGCAGAACAAATGCTCTGTAGAATAAGGAGATTAAATTCAGGGTTTTGGAGTTCACCTACAGTTATCAGTCCAAAGGCATTTTTCCTGTATAACATGTTGCCTTGATGTCATAATCTTGGAGTGACTGCACAGGAGGGCTACCCCATACTTTTCATGATCATTGTACATTTGCACACTGTTTAAATACTATGGACTCAACTTTAGGATTGTGATTTTATTAGGTGACTTTTCAGTAATACGGAGTGTTATGGTAAGAGCAGTCTCCATGAGAGGGCCTGTAAAACAGTTAAATTTAATAAAGCAATCGTGTCGAGGAAGATCTTTTAGTCTTGTACAGAAAGTGCCCATGGTTGCGTGATGAGGGATCCCTCTTCCACAATGACCTTAGGAGATTAATCTTCAAATGGGAGAGGAAGAGAGGACTTCTTCTCTCTCAAAGTGGTAAAATGATGATGGAGTTGATCAAAGATGACTCTGGTTAGAAACAGAGAACAGCAAAAAAATAAAAATAAAAAAGAACTTTTTTTGTTTAATGTAAGAATTTAGTATATTATCGAGTATTTTGAAGAAGGCAGGACTTTTAGAAATTGGATTACTCTATCTAATATTTCTAATACAATAGCTGCATTTGAAGTGAGTTTTGAGCAAAATCATAAGCCCATCCTAAATGTTTCCTGCATATGATAAAAATAACTCTGAAACAAAAAAGGGCAACACATTTCAGAAGGTCTAGAGTTACAAAGTATTAGTGATAGAGTGAATGATTAATGGAAGTGTCACAGCACAAGAAAAATCAAGTTTTTTTTTTCATTTAGTTATACATGTTAATTGATTTTTACCTATTATTTTACTTGAAGAAGTAAAAGGTTTCTATCAGAACCCAATGCATATTATTTCTACTTATTTCTACACATTTTTCTAAGTTCATTTTAGAATAAAATATTTATAAATCTTATTTTATAGTGTAGAGTTATTAGTCTTAACCAATCAAATTTTACCTGCACAAAATCCTATCCAGGGTATTGTGAGAAGATGGTGATGAAGTAACAGGCAGAGCTGAATGCTCTCACAAAAACAACAGAGAAAGAGCCAAAAGCTCTCTGAGGGACCTGCTTTGAGGGTCAGCAGACCAGACAGTGCTATACAACTCCCATGAGGGTGAGGGATAGAAAGATGTAGAAGCCGAAATGGCAAACATGAGTTACCAAGCCCCCATGGTCTAAGAAGGGCTCCCCTACCCTAACCCCAAGATATTAAGCTGGGGTAAAACCCCTGGCTCACTGCAGCCAGTAGAGAAGAAGGTAGACATCAACTTCCCAATAGGCTGTTTCAAGGGAAAAGGGAGGGAGGTTGGGGTGCTTTTCTTTTTCTTTGAATTTGGCCAGCAAAGCCCTCTTTGAATCTACGATTTGGAGATTCAGCACAGGAACATAAGAAACACCTCCGTGGAAGGGTGTGCTGACTGGTGCCAACTGCTGGTGAGTCTGGAAACCGCATGGACACAAACTGTTCACGCTTTCTGTATCCAACCCCTGGGAGAAAATCTGTGCCCCATTAGTGAGACCCTGGCCTGATTCTGAAAACTTAAGCTGGGCAATTTTAAAGACTGAGGATAAGTTGAACCAAATATCAAAGAAAAACTGTGAAAACAACAACAAAAAAACTATAGGCAAGAGAGAGAAATTAGCCATCGTAAATTCATCAACATATTTGGATGCCTAGACCTCAGCAAAAAATTACAAACCATAGTAGGAAACAGAAATAGATGGCTCAGTCAAAAGAACAAACCAAATATCCTGAAGAGATACAGGATTTAATAAAATTAATCAGTGATAATCACACACTCTCCTAAATCTTTTCAAAGAATTTATGAATCTTATTCATAAGAAAATATGACTAAAGAAATAAATGATATTAAGAAGACACTGGGAGGGAAGCGGCTGTGGCTCAATCAGTAGGGCTCCCGTTTACCATATGGGAGGCCCCGGGTCCGGTTCCCGGGGCCTCCTGGTGAAGGCAGGGCCCGCCCGCACGGTGTGGTTAGCTGACCCAGCGAGCACAAGCAGCAAGGGGGGGATAAATGAATAAATAAATAAAATCTTAAAAAAAAAAAAAAAGAAGACACTGGGAGAACATAAAGAACAATTTGAAAGCCTGCAAAAAAAAAGTAACAGACCTTATAGGAATGAAAGACATGATGGATGAGATTAAAAATACATTAGAGGCACATAAGAGCAGATTTGAATTGGTAGAGGACAGAATTAGTGATTTAAAAGACAGATCATCTGACCTGGAAAAGACAGGAGAAGAGAAATAGAAGAGAATGGAAAAAATGGAACAGAGTCTCAGGGAATTGAATGACAATGTGAAATGCAAAAATATTTGCATTATTGGTGTCCCAGAAGGAAAAGAGAATGGAAAGGGGGCAGAAAGAATATTTGAGGAAATAATGACCAAAAACTTCCCAACCCTTATGGTTATTTATACACAAATATCAATATCCAAGAAGGACAATGCACCCCAAACAGAAAAATCTGAATAGACCTACCCCAAGACACCTACTATTCATAATAACAAATATCAGAGATAAAGAAAGGATTCTGAAAGCAGCAGGAGAAAAGAAAAGCATCACATACAAGGGAAACTCAATAATATTAAGTGTTGACCTCTCATCAGAAACCATGGAGGAGAGAAGAAAGTGGTATGATGTATTTAAGGTATGGAAAGAGAAAAACTGTCAGCCAAGAATTCTGTATCTAGCAAAGCTGTCCTTCAAAAACGAGGGTGAGTTCAAAGTCTTTACAGACAAACAAAAACTGATAAAATATGTTACCAAAAGACCAGATTTCCAAGAGATACTAAAGGAGGTGCTGCAGCCTGAAAGGAAAAAACAAGGGTGAGAGATTTGGAGAAGAGCTTAGAAATGAAGATTATTAGGAAGGGTAAACAAAGGATAAAAAGACAGAGAGTAGAAAGATATGACAACAGAGAGCTGAAGGACAAGATGGATGACGTAAGTAATGCCTTTACAGTAGTAACACTGAATGTTAATGGATTGAACTTCCCAATCAAAAGACACAGACTGATAGAGTGGATAAAAAAATATGAGCCGTAAATATGTAGTCTACAAGAGATCCATCTTAGACATAAGGAAGCAACCAGGTTAAAAGTGAAAGGTTGGAAAAAGGTATTCCAAGCAAATAGCAACCAAAAAAGAGCTGGAATAGATAAAAATAGATAAATGTAAAATAACAACATTATTGTATATGAACAATAATTACTCAGTGCAATTGCAAATTGTTCCTGTGATCAGTATTCTGTAATTTTTTTCACACAAAATAAACACTTACTTTTAACGGAGGAGGGCTGGAGAAGAGATATATTTTTGGATACTTCATTTTTCTTTAACCCTTTCTTATTCATACTCTTTAACTAAAATAATCTATCTGGATCAATAATGATTGGCATGACTACTGTTGAAAAAGATTTTGAGTTTCTCTGCCTCATAAAATCATGAGTTGGCAACTTGATATCTGCTGTAATTCATTCCAGTAAGATGTGAAGAATTCCCAAATAAGAATTTGATTATCTAGAAAGAATTATGGCCTACTTGGAAATTAAATAATTAAATCAACAATTTGTTTCATTCTTAGAGATTATTATGTCCAATAGTCAGACCTGTAATATAAAAATTAGAATTATGTTATAAATAATTTTTATTATATTTGAATTATTATTTACATTTATAAATGTTTGTTGCTATTTTATCTATTTTTTATAATTGATTATATTAAATATAACCTGGCCTTGCACTCTCATCTAAAACTTGTAATTTCTTTCTATTTTTCTCTTTATTTTATGATTTTGTAATAAAGCACTTTTTAACAACTAAAAAAAAATCTATTAATTATACACTTTGGATAGATCATATGGTATGTCAATATATCTCAATAAAACTGCTTCATAAACAAATAAATAATTGTGCAAGAATAGTCAGATATAGCAGCTACGTACAGCAGGGGAAACAAAAGGAGTGAGTGTTTGAGAAATTTTCTTGTTTGTTTTTTATTATTTTTATTGAAATAATGAAAATGCTTTAATAATGATTGAAGTGATGAATGCACAACTACGTAATTACACCAAATACCATTGATTGGACATTTTGGATAAATTGTATGCTTTATAAATGTGTATCAATAACATTGATTTAAAAAAGCATATCCAGGAATTGTTATAAATTATTATAAATTGATTAGTGGCAGGGTAAGCTTGCCCTTTCTAGATTATGTAGCCAAGATTATAATACCAAGATTGGGCAAAACCATCTGCAACATCATTCATCCTTCTATAAGCTGTGTTCATGATATCTAAAATTCCTATCTGCTTACATGTGCATTATACAAACCTAATGCTCCTTGTTTACATTTCTCAGCATACAATAAAAATGTTTACTTGGAATATAATGAAGCCCTATTTTGAAAATCCTCCCTTTATTAGGAACTATCCATTATGGCTACAAGTATTAGAAATAAACCTCCCAGAAGCCAAGACATGGACAATGTGGATCACAGTTGTGTGAGAATTGGATCAAGCTATGAGTTATCACTTTGAATCTAGAGGTTTATCTATAAAGTTTTCCCTTACAACCCATCCTACTCCTGCTTTTAAATATGCTCAAAACTTAATACTATTTTTCTATATATTTTTCATACTCACCACTATATGGTGCCTTAAAAATTCTGAGTCTTCATTAATATTTTCCCTTATATTCTACTCTGCAAAATCACATTATCTAAACACTGCTGGAGCATGTATTAAATGTATCTAAAATGCCTCAGTAACTTTTTCTTAGTGTCCGTTATTAATGAAGGAAATTATTTCTTGATTCAAGCATTTTTTCCTATTGCCATCTCCTTATTAGGAAGTTTTTAGGGTAATTGTTTTAATATACTGGGTTTTAAAAGCATTTATCCATTGTGCAAAAATGGATCGTGGGAAATATATATTTTTCTAATGGAAGACTTTTCTATCTACCTCTTAGCCAGGTATATGCCCAGAATCTTATGAGAGATTCATGCCAAGGTTTAAGTTGACTTTCATATTTCCTGAGAGATATTGCCTAAGTTGACCTTTCACAGAACCTCTTTAGTACCACTGAAAATGTTCGTTCCTCACTTTCCTTTTTCGCAGTGCACAGTGCCACAATATGACTTCTTCTTAACCTTCTATTTTTTGCTGAAAATTATTATAACATGGAGCTTGTTAAATGACAAGACTCTTTGGATAAGTAAGAGGAAACCGTTGTGGGGTTGTTAAATGTGCAGACAAGCCTTTTAACAATATTCCCCACATGAGGAGCTATGGTGTTAGTTATTTCTGCAATTTAGAAAGTTAGTTAGTAGAAAACTACGGTTTTGTTCTAATTAAACAAACAAGTGACACCTTAATACAGAAACAAATGCCTGTGTTATTCTCTATTCTCTCATGTCATTTTCCCCAATTTTTTTTTAAACAAACCTGTTGTCAGGTTTAAATTAGCTTTCTTGGTTGAAATCAGCAGTCTTAATTTGCAATTGAAATCCATCCAATTAAACAATAGATTGCCTGGAATTAATGGTAATTGAACAATCTAAATTAAATGGGAGAAACTGTGGACAAGTGAAGAGGAAAATAAACATGGCACAATTTAAACTCGGAAAACCACACACATTACCGGGACCACGGAGCCATGCTTCCTGGGAGGTCATTTGCCTTCATACACGTCTATAAAACCCTCATGGGATCTCACACTGACCTGAAAAATGAGTACCTTGGCAGACATTGAGGCAACTAAAAGTGAAGTAGCGACTAAGTCTCTATCTTTTCAATGGATTTATTTTCTCTTGGTTAACAGGACATGGCAAAATATCCCTATGTTGCCATCAACCACACAAATGTGACAAGAAAGGAATTTTCCACTGCCTATATTGTAATATAACTCCATCAAAGGGTCTAATTTTCCTTTCACAGACAGGATGTAGTAACTGAGCCTGTGGAAAATAAGTGTTGTGGTAAAGTATATATTGATTTGTTGCCAGAGAGAGAGAGAGAGTTACAGAAATGTAATTTTGATTTTGCATAGGTCTTGGCAGAAACTTTGCTTTTCATAAAAAAAAAGTTGGCTTTTCATAAAAGTGTCTTTGAATGGCTAATAATGGCCCAAGCAAAGCAAGATAGTCTATATCTGAAGAGACATAACATTGAGAATGGGCAATGTCAATATGTACTTGTTTCCTATCCTACTCTTGACCCTTCAAATTGAGCTGACCTACTTACATTTCCCTCCAGCTGGCCCCTTACTGAAATCGATAAAAACTAATTGCTGGGGAATGGATGTGGCTCAAGCAGTTGAGCACCTGCTTCCCACATGGGAGGTCCCAGGTTTTGTTCCTGGTGCTTCCTAAAACAAAACAAAACAAAACAAAAAATAAACAAAACAAATGAAATAGCTAACTCAGGGGAGCTGATGTGGCTCAGTGGTTGAGTGCCGGCTTCCCACATATAAAGTCCCAGGTTCAATTCTCAGTCCATGGTACCTCAAAAAAAAAAAAAAAAAAAGCCAATTGTTCTATGTAAAAGTGTTCAGGGAATCCCCAACTACCTTTGGCTTAAGTGTCCAAGTCAATACTTTTGCAGCATCTTGCGATTCTTCTGAAATAATATTACTTATAAAATATATTTCAATTTCTTTTACAAATGCCTATTTCTCCAATGAATTACCAGAGTCCTGACATAGAGTTGCTAAATACATATTTAAGTGAATGAGTGATAAATTAATGACACAATACTGAATTTACAGGTGCAAAGATTAGAATTATGGATTCCATTTTTCCCACATTTATTTGAGCAGCTAAGAATTCAAGATATTGAGCACATCGATGAGTGTGATTATTGACATTATGATTTTTGAAATTCCCCACATAATTGGATGCTCTAATCTTCAAATATCCAACCCTATTTATCTTATACCCTTAATATTTACCTTGATATTGTGTACATTTAGCCAAACACCACCACATCAAGTAAATGGGTCTAATCCCAGTTCTCCACTGACCAGATGTAGTGGTTTGGAGCTATGTACCCCAGAAAATCATGTTCTTAAATGTAATCCATTCCTTTCATTCCTTTGAGTGTGAACCCATTGTAAGCAGGAACTTTTGATGAGGTTACTTCAGTTAAGGTATGGACCAAATCCTATTATTACTGGAGTCCTTTATAGGCAGAATGAAATTTAGTCAGAGAGAATATCATGGGAAGCAAGAAGCTGAAGGTTATGGAACCTGGAAGAGAAGGAAGAGGTCAAGAGAGGCTGCCGTGTGCATTGCTGTGTGAGAGAGGAGGAAAGAACCAAAGATCACCAGCAGCCAGCCCCAGAATGCAAGTCTTCAGGAAGAAAGCACTGCCTTGATGATGCCTTGATTTAGACTTGCCTAGCCTCAAAACCATTAGCCAATAAATTTCTGTTTTATAAGCCAACCTGTTGCATGATATTTGCTTTAGCAATGAGGAAACTAAAACACCAGCAGCATTTGATACTGGGAAACTCAGCCTCTCGGAACCTCAATCTCACCCCCAGTAAAATGTAAGAACCAGTAAGAACTGACCTTGATGATTTTTAGGTCTGTGATATTTCTACCACTCTATAACAACTAATAGATTTCAATATTGTTACTTAGGAGGGAAATTGATTTGTTAAATCATAGACTATAACATGCACTTTGTTTCAGGCTCCTCATCCATAACATGGTTTAGGGAACACGTTTTAAGGTCCTTTACTACTACTTTTAGTGCACACAGGCATTGTACCAGTTAGAGCCTAACCAAGAAACAGGTGATAATGTACTCAAGCTGCATAATCATAGGCATTTAACTACTGAGACTATTTCTCAAGTGTGGGTAGGTTTGGGGCAAGTGAAGCACTCCTGGGTTAAGAAGAGGGGCAAATGGAAATTTATAGAAGATGTGTAGGGAGTGGTTAACAGAAACTGGAGAGAGAACTATATGGAAAAAGATATTTGAAAGGAGCTGTAGCCTCAAGGAAATGGAGCAGCCAACTCATGGTAAGGCAGCATGAACCCCAGGGAAATAAATATGTTAAACTCTCTCTCCTCCTGACTTCTAACTTCCTACTCATGGCATTTCATTACTCTAACTCTAACCTAACCAAAATCAAAGGTCAATGGGATCTGATAATGCAGTCCACAAAGTTCGGCATCCAGGTAACAGAGCAAGGAGGTTGGCTAAATGGAAGATACCTAGCACAGACTTTGATGGGAATCGTACTCATTAAATTTAACATTACGAAGGAATTTGGAAAGAAAAAAAGTCAGAAAAATGCTAATTATTTCTTATATGTTGCAGAGTTTTGATTAACTACAAAATTATTTAAAGTTTACTCTACCCAGATATAGATGGAATGGGTTTAATTGACAACTTCTTATTTTTATTTTCTTGGCTAGTGCAAATTCTGACATCAAAAACTCTTGGTTAGGGAATGGATGTAGCTCAAAGGTTGAGTGCCTGCCTCCCACATACAAGGTCATGGATTCAATCCCCGGTACTTCCTAAAAAACAAACAAACAAACAAACAAAAACAAAGCCCATATCTTGGTTATTCCTTTAACATGGAGTTGCATTAATCAGAAAACACAAACTGTTTAATCTGAGTCAGCTACAATTGGGTGAATCATTTTCTGGATTCATCTACATAGGTTTGATTGATGACTTCTTACCATTTGTAATTTTTTCCAGTAATGAATATATGATATTTCTGATATGGAAACATTAGAGTCCTCTATAATTGAGTCATAGAAAAAACCATATTATCCAGTTTTCCATTTATTTCAAGAATTTTGATAGAAAGTCTCAGTGCCTTTTACCAATATAGCTGTAACCCTAGTCATAGACTCTCTTCATTTAGAATATATCCCTTGAAAGATATATCTTAGAGTGGATATCACCTAATGAGTGACCTCCTGGAATCCTAATATATGTATGTATTTTTTTTTTTTTTTTTATGAATTAGAAAAGACCCTAGAAGCCAATTTGAATTCACTTAAATTTAGTTGTAGAACAGAGTCACAGATAGAATTGGCAGGAAGGTATTAGTAGGGTTCAAAGGTCTAACACAACATCTAGTACACAGTAGGTTGCTTAATAAGGACTTTTCATATTCCTCAAAAGCCAACTTTTGGCACAGTAGACTGTCAATTAGCTCTTATAAGGATGCCATTTTTGATTGTTGTTATACCACACGTTTGCCAATCAAGGACTTCATTTCATTTTGGGTTGATTTTCTTAGTTATCTTTAAAGGTCAGATAGGGCCACTCTTCCCACCCAAAACAGAATAGTATTCTTTTTAGAAGTTACTAAAGATGAGCAATTTCGGCATGCAAAGAGTGACGTTCTAATGCATGCTACCATATGGTTGAACCTTGAAGATATATTGAATGAAACATGCCATGCAAAAAAATTAAGTATTGTGCAATATTTTTATATGAAATATGCAGAAGAAGCAAATTTCAAAGGGACAGATAGTAGATTATAGGTTACCAGGGGCTGGTGTTGAGGGGAAGAGGGTGTTATTACTTAATGGGTGCATATTTTCCATTTGACAAAGTTGGGATAATGGATATTGGTGACGGTAACACAATACTGTGAAGGCAATCTAATACTACTGAATTGTACACTTTAAAGTGGTTAAAAAGAAAAATTTTGAGTAGTATGTATGCTATTACAATAAAAAGTTTTAAAAATGAGAAAGTATCAACCTAAGTGTAAGTTAGTGGGAGATGGAATATAGGATGAGAAGGAGGATGTATGTAGAATGTTTAATAAGGTCAAATGTAAATATGTGGTAATAGTTGGACTTGATGGTAACACATTTTAACGAATGAACCAAACACTGTTGATTTTTTTTCATTAATAAGGAGACATTGACTATGTCTTAACCAATCTGTGTTTACCTGTGTATCTTTCTGAACATTAGAAGAACAATTCAATTAGTAGTTGGTATTAAGTAAGATAAAAGTGCCTGGACAGAACTTTTTAAGAGTGATGCTTTCATAATTTTTTGAGCTGCCTTTTTCTATTATTTTAATTTTTTGAATTTGAAATAATGTTATTAAAAAATGAGTATGCAAAAAACAAACAAACAAATTAAAGTGAGCCCTATAATTGCCCCAGCTATTGCCTTGAGAGAGATTCCAGGACACAGAGTAGGAAGGAACAACCAAGGAGGAATGAAGCAGGATTCTAGAGTTGGGGAGTTGGAGTTGATTGTTTGGAAAGAATAAGGCAGCTAGAGTTCACCAAGACAGAATACTTGAGAGGAGGAAGCTGCAGAGAGAGAATGCCTCCAGATAACTGTGGAAGATCCCATTTGAGTATTCAGCAGAATATTGTTTAGCATATGAGTGTGAGCAATTACCCAAGGTTAGGAAAAGAAAAACCTGAAAGCATCACAGGGAACATTATATGGAGCTCATGTAAAATTGTGAATTATGCCTGTTCTTACCAGCCAAGTTGGAATACCCCATAATTATCAAGGCAAATTAGAATACTCAGAAGGGCTTTGCCTCAGTAGTGGGGAAAAATTATTCCTACATTAATATAATTTTGGTCCTGTCTAATCTTAAAACTTGATAAAACTTAACTTTGTTTCAGAGCAAAGCTCAAGAATATTTATAGAAATACAAAAATATCTAGCACACAACAAGGTAAAATTCACAATGTCTGGCATCAGTCAAAAATATCAGGCATGCAAAAAGCAGAAAAATCATGACCTATAATGAATAGAAAAATCAAGTAAATAAAACCAACCCAGAACTGACAGAGATGTAAGAATTAGCAAACAAGGACAATAATACAGTTATTATAACCATATTCCACATTGAAACACTAAAGGAAATATTGAATGTCTTAAGTAGTGTATTAGTCAGCCAAAGGGGTGCTAATGTAAAATACCAAAAATGGGTTGGTCTTTATAAAGGGTATTTATTTGGGGTAGACATCCACAGATACCAGGCCATAAAGCATTAAGTTTCTTCTCTCACCACAGTCCATTGCCACGTGTTAGAGCAAGACAGCTGCTGGCGTTTGGCAGGGTTCAGGCTTCTGGGGTTCCTCTCTTCCCGGGGCTGCGTTTCTCTCCGGGCTTAGCTCCTGTTTCTTCCACAAGGTCAGCTGTAGATGATTAGGCAAACAGCTTTCTTCTCTTCCCCTGGGGCCTTCTTTCCAACATCAAAACTGCTTCTCAAAAGACTACCTCAACTGTCCTTTGCCTTGCCTTTAATATTCAATTCCCCACCCACCAAGGGGTGGGGCTCAACGCCCTAATCTTAACCTAATCATGCCCAGATTAACAGATCAGTTTACAAGCATGATCCAATTATATTTTTGGAATTCATAATTACATCAAATTCCCCAACAGTTACGAGCAGAAACATTGAAATATAAAAGTGACCAATTTGACATCTAGTGATGAAAACTACATCAAGTCAACAGCCATTTAAAAATATATATTGGTTGGGAATAACAGCAGATTAGATATCTCAGAAGAAAAGATTAATGAGCTTGAAGACAGAGTAAAACAAATTACCCAAAATGAAATACCAAGAGAAAAAAGGTTTCAAAAAAAGGAATACCGCATCAGTGATAAGTAGAACAATTTCAAGGGGGGGGTGGGGGATAATATAAATGTAATTAAATTTCCTGAAAGAAAAGAGAGACACAGAAAAAAAAATTGAAAAACTAATGGCTGAAACTCTGTACTTGAAAGTGTTTAAAATGGGAAATGTTATGTTTTTTTATATATATAACCACAATAAAGATTTTATTAAAAATAACTAATAACTAAAATATTTCCAAACTAGTGAAAAATATAAACCCAAGAATATCAACAAACCCTAAGTACAACAAATCATAGAAGCACAGGTAATAGAATTGTTCAAGATCAGTGATAATGAGAAAAATTTTAAAGCATCCAGATAAAAAAATGCATATTACTCAGAGAGAAACAAAAATAATGATGGCAGCAGATTTCTCTCTGGATAAAATATAAGTGATAAGAATTATGAGAAACTCCTTTGTGATGGTTAGGCTAATGTGTCAACTCGGCCAGGTAATTGTGTCCAGGTGTTTGGTCCGGCAAGCACTGGGCTAATTGTAATAAAAGAGCATTTATTGACTTCAATCACTAGTGAGTTTACTGCATGGATGGCTGATTACATCTGCATCAATCAGGGAGATTGCATCATCAATGGGTGACACTTTTATCCAATCAGTTGAATGACTTAAAAGGGGAAGTGATTTCAACATTCAGAGAGAATTTCCCAGATTGTCGTTGGACAGTCAACCTCTCCCAGAAACCCATCAAGGAACTTTCATCGGAGCCCCTGGTATGCAGCCTGCCTGTGGAACCTGGACTTGTGCATCCCCATGGTCGTGTGAGAGACACTTAAAATCTCATATTATTGATGGATATCTCCTGTTGATTCTGTTTCCTGAGAGAACCCTGACTAATACAACCCTTAAAATATCAAAAGAAAAAAATTTGTCAAACTACACTTCTATACCTACAGAAATATCTTTCAAAAGCAAAGGTGAAATAAAAGCATTTTTTTAGACATATAAAACCTGTGATACAAAAATTATTCGGAACCAGTACTTCTGTATTCCAAGAAATTTTAAAGAATGTTCCTCAGGCATAAGGACAATGACATTACCTGGAAATATGCATCTATACAAAAGAATGAAGAGCACAATAAATGAAAAGACATTGGTAAATATGTAAGAATTTTTATTATTTAAATATATTTAAAAGATAATTGTTTAAACAGAAATAACAATATTTATTATTAATAATCAAATATATAAAATAATGTATTAAAAAGTAAAATACAGGACAATAATACCACAAAAGTCAGGGGAGGAGTAATGGAAGTAAACAATTGTAAAGTTCTTATAGCATAAGACTGTTATAAATTAAGTTATAATATAAAACCAAAGCAACCATAAAAATAACAAAACAAAGAGTTATAGCCAGCCAATAATACAACCAAAGGAATGAAAGGGATTTATAAAATACTCTAAATTAATCCAAAGAAGGTATAAAAGGAGGAAAAAAGAATATATCCAACAAATAGAAAATAGCAAGTTGACGTATTTAACCTAATTGTATTGACAACTACATTAAATGTAAATTGTCTGAATACCATAATTTGAAGGAAGAAATTGTCAGATTGGATAGAAAAAGCAAAACCAAACTACATTTTGTCTAAAAGAAATTCAACCTATATATAAAGATGCAAATATGTTCAAAGAAAAAGAATGAAAAATGCATTTTTTTCTAATATTAATCAAAAGAAAGCTCAGGCAGTTATGGTTAATATCACACAGAGTAAATTTCAGAACCCAAAAATATTACCAGGATAAACAAAGTCAATACATAATGGTAAATTAATAAATAGTAATAACAATCCACCCTAACTTTTTATGCACCTAATAGGAGTGTTTTAAAAACATGATACAAAATCTGATAGAACTACAAGACAAAATTGATAAATCCACAACTAAAGTCATAGATTTCAACACCCTTCTCTCTGATTAATAGAAGAAAAGATAGAAAGGAAATCAGAAATACTTATAAAAGGCCTAAACATTATAAAAAATATTTACAATATTTACAGAACAGCCCACCTAAGAAGAGGAGAATGTATATATGAATATTTATCACATATAGAATATTTATCAAAGTAAATTTGTAAGATTTATAAATTTAAATCCATATTTATATCCAATATAAATATAAATCCAATAAAGAAGTCCTAAGATAATATTATTATGAAAGAATAAAGGTCTCAAACCAATGACTTGACCTTCCTCCTTAAGAAACGAGATAAAACATTAAACCCAATGTAAACAGACAAAAGGAACTTACAAAGATAAGAGCAAAAATCAAGAAGTAGAAGATGGAAAAACTGTGAAAAATCAATAAAACCAAAATTTGACTGAGAAGATTAATTAAATATACAAATGTCTACCCAGTTGCAAGGTACAATTTCAATACATAAAAATCAGGGAAGAAGTAACTCAATCGATTGGACTGTCGTCTACCACATGGGAGGCCTCGGGTTTGGTTCCCAGGGCCTCCTAGTGAAGGCAAGCTGGCCCACACCCGTAGAGAACTGACGGCCCATGCCCACAGATAGCTGACAGCCTGTGCCCATGGATGGCGCAACAAGATGATGCAACAAAGGGAGACAAGCAGACACAGAAGAATGCACAGCGAATGGACACAGAGAGCAGACAGAGAACGCAAAGGGCAAGGAGGGGGAATAAATAAAAAATAAAAAAGTTGAAGAGAATTAAAAAAAAACAATTGCAGGAGAAAGAGCCAAAGGCTAGCAGAGGGACCTGCCTTGGAGGTCAACAGACGAGGACAGTGCTTCACAATACCAGGAGTGTGAGGGACAGAGAGAAAAAGAAGTGGAAACAACAAACTGTGACTTACTAAACCTCCCGGCTGCTGGGAAGGTCTCCTGTCCCTCACCCCAGAGATATCCAGCAGGGGTGAAACCCCTGGATCGTTTCAGTTGACTGAAAGAGGAGCAGACGTCTTTCTCCCTGCCAGCTGTTACAAGGGAAAAGGGAGGAGGAGTCAGGGGATTTTCTTCAGTGAATTTGGCCAGTGGAGCCTGCTTTGAATTTCCACTCTGGCCAGACAAAAACAAAGGAAAACAGAGACAAATACACCTCCACGAAAAAGTGCATCAACAAGCGCCATCTGCTGGCTAGTCTGGAAATTACATAGAAAGAAACTGCTTTTAGAGTTCTCTTTACCCCACTCCTGGGAGAATGTCTGCACCTCATTAATGAATCAATGGCACGATTTTGGTAACTTAAACTGGGCAACTGTAAAGACTTAGGATAAATTGAACCAAATGTCAGAGAGATGTAAAAAAAAATAGCAATAGGCAAGAGAGATAAATTGGCCATCAGAATAAATTCACCAACATATCGAGTGCCTAGACATCAGCAAAAATTACAAGCCATACTAGGAAACAGGAAGAGATGACCCAGTCAAAGGAACAAACCAAATATCTTGAAGCGATACAGGATTTAAGATAATTAATCATTGATAATCACACAACTTTCCTACATCTTTTTAAAAACTTTAAAGAAAATATGACTAAAGAGATAAAGAATATTAAGAAGACACTGAGTGATCATTAGTAACAATTTGAAAGTCTGCAAAGAAAAGTAACTGACCTTATGGGAATGAAAGACACAATATTTGAGATTAAAAATACATTAGAGGCACATAAGAACAGATTTGAATTCCTTGAAGACAGAATTAGTGATTTTGAAGAGAGAACATCTGACTGGAAAAGACAGCAGAACAGAAAGAAGAGAGTGGAAAAAATGGAACAGGGTCTCAGGGAATTGAATAACAATGCAAAACGCAAAAACATACACATTATCAGAATCCCAGAAGGAGAAGAAAATGAAAATAGGGCAGAAAAAATATTTGAGGAAATAATGACAGAAAACTTCCCTACCCTTATGAAAGTCATAAATATCAATATCCAAGAAGGACAATGTCCCCCAAACAGAATAAACACAAACAGAACTATCCCAAGATACCTACTATTCAGAAGAAGATGAGAAGATTTTGAAAGGAGCGAGAAAACAAAACATCACATGCAAGAGAAATGCGATCAGATTAAGTGCTGACCTCTCATCAGAAACCATGGAGGAGAGAAGAAAATGGTATGATGTATTTAAGGTACTGAAAGAGAAAAACTGCCAGCCAAGAATTCTGTATCCAGTAAAGGCGTCCTTCAAAAATGAAGGGGAATCCAAAGTCTTCACAGACAAACAAAAATTGATAAACTATGCTACCAAAAGACCAGAATTGCAAGAGATACTAAAGGGAGTATCCTTTTTGCAGCCAGAAAGGAAAAAACAATAGCAAGAGACTTGGAGAAGAGTGTGGAAATGAAGAATATTAGAAAAGTTAAAAAGATAGACTATAGTATGATATGACAACAGTAAGCCAAAGGTCAAATGGATGAAGTATGTAATGCCTTTACAGTTATAATATTGAATGGTAATGGCTTGAACTCCCCAATCAAAAGACACAGACTGATAGAATGGATTAAAAAATATGAGTCATCTGTATGTTGTCTACAAGAGACTCACCTCAGACATAAGGACACAACTAAGGTAAAGTGAAGTATTGGAAAAAGATATTCCATACAAATAATAACCAAAAAAAGAGCTGGAATAGCGATATTAATATCAGACAAAATAGATTTTAAATGCAAAACTGTTATAAGGGATGAAGAAAGTCATTATATATTAATAAAAGGAGCAATTCAACAAGAAGAAATAACTATTCTAAATATTTATGCACCTAAGCTCAGTGCCCTGAGATACATGAGGCACACACTGGCAAAGTTGAAGGGAAAAATGGATGTCTCTACAATAATAGTTGGAGACTTCAATACACAACTCTCAATATTGGATAGGATATCTGTATAGAAGATAAAAAAAGAAACAGAGAACTTTAATAATATGATAAATGAACCAGACCTAACAGACATCTATAGAGCATTGCACCCCAAACAGCAGGATATACAGCCTTTTCAAGTGCTCATGGACCCTTCTCCAAGATAGACCATATATGTTGGGTCAAAAGACAAGGCTCAATAAAATTAAAAAGATTGAAGTTATACAAAATACTTTCTCTCATTATAATGGAATGAAGCTGGAAATCAATAATGGAAAGAAAAAGGGAAAAAATCATAAATATATGGAGATTAAATAACACAAACTTAAGCAATCAGTGGGTCAAAGAAGAAATTGCAAGAGGATTCAGCAAATATCTTGAGACAGATGAAAATGAGAACACAACATATCAAAACCTATGGGACACTGCAAAGGCAATGCCAAGAAGGAAATTTATAGCCCTCAAGGTTTACATTAAAAAAGAAGAAAGAGGAAAAATTGGTGATCAAACTGCACACCTGGAAGAACTAGAAAAAGAACAGCATACTAATCCCAAACCAAGCCAAAGTAAAGAAACTGTAAAGATCAGAGAAGAAATAAGTGAATCCGACAACAAAAAAAGAGAGAGAATCAATAAAACTAAAAGTTGGTTCTTTGAAAAAATCGACATCGACAAACCCTTAGCTAGACTGACAAAGAAAAAAAGAGAGAAGACACAAATAAATAAAATCAGAAATGAAAGGGGGACATTACCACAGACCCTATAAAAATAAGAGAGATCATAAGAGAGTACTATGAACAACAGTATACCAAAAAACTAGAAAATGTAGACAAGATGGACAAATTTCTGGAAAAACATGAATCACCTACATTGACTTTAAGAGAAATAGAAGTACTTAACAAACTAATAACAAATGAAGAGAATGAAAGACTCATCAAAAACCTCCCAAAGATGCAAAGCCCAGGACCAGATGGCTTCACAGGTGAATTCTACCAATCACTAAAGATGAACTAATATTGATCTTGCTCAAGAACTTCCCAAAAATTGAACAGGAAAGAATGCTACCAAACTCATTCTATGAAATCAACATCACCCTAATACCAAAACCAGATAAAGATACTACAAAAAAAAGAAAATTACAGACCAAATCTTTAATGAATGTTGTTGCAAAAATCCTCAACAAAATACTTGTAAATGAGCCAAAAGCACATTTAAAGAATTATACATCACTATCAAGTTAGTTTTATCCCAGCTATGCAAGTGTGGTTCAACACAAAAATATCAATTAGTGTAAAAAACAATATTGATAAATTGAAGAAGAAAAATCACATGATCCTCTCAATTGACGAAGAAAAGCCATTTGACAAAATTCAGCACCCTTTCTTGATAAAAACACTCCAAAAGATAAGAATAAAAGGAAGCTTTCTCAATATGGTAACGTGCATATATGAAAAACCTACAGCTAGCATTGTACTCAATGGTGAAAGACTGAAAGTTTTCCCACTAAGATCAGGAACAAGACAAGGATGCCCACTGTCACCATTATTATTCAGTATTGTGCTAGAAGTTCTAGCTAGAGCAATTAGGATCTACAAAGAAATAAAAGGCATACAAATAAGAAAGGAAGAAATAAAACTTTCACTATTTGCTGATGACATGATCCTATATCTAGAAAATCCTGAAAAGTCCATGAAAAAGCTACTAGAATTAATAGACGAGTTCAGCAAAGTGGCAGTATACACAGTTAATACACAAAAATCCATAGTGTTTCTGTACACTACTGATGTGCAATCTGATGAGGAAATCAGAAAAAAATTCCATTTATAATAGTGACTGAAACAATCAAATATTTAGGAATAAACTTAACCAAGGGCAGAGAAGACCTGTATTCAGAAAACTACAAAACATTGCTGAAAGAAACTGAAGAAGACTTAAATAAATGGAAGGACATTCCATGTTCATGGATTAGAAAACTAAATATTGTTAAGATGTCAAGTCAAACTGATTTACAGATCCAATGCAATCCCAATAAAAATCCCAACAGCCTTTTTTGCAGAAATTGAAAAGCCAATAATTAAATTTATTTGGAAGAGTAAGAGACCTCAAATAGCCAAAAAAAAAAAATGTCTTAAAAAAGAAGAATTAAGTTGGAGGACTCTTATTTCCTGACTTTAAAGCATGCTGCTATAATGTTGGGAATGCTCTTTTGGCAAATATGACAGGGGAGGGTTACTGGTTTAGGCTTTTGGATATGGGTGCAAGCGGGACAGGGCACACCTGGGGCAGACTTCTAGGGAGTGTGTAGTGTTCATCTTGTCATAGTGTGTTGTATCAGTGGGTGGAGACTCACATAATGATTGGGAAGATTTTGGACACCCATCCTGGGGAGTCCTGTTTTGTTCTTAAATAGAGGGGCAGGAGTTTCTCGAGAGCGTAGGCAGTGCCTAATAGGGGAGGACAGACCAGTATGTCAAGCCCTCAATGTTGTTGTAAGTAACTATGACTCTTGTTCTTCAAGGAGTGAAGCTTAGTGGTTGCCATGGGTCCTGAGGGGAGTGGGAGGGAGGAATAGAATAGATGGAAGGTGGGGCATTTTGCGATGGAATTGTTCTACGTGATCTTGCAATGATGGATACAGATCATGTTAATTTTCATCAAAGTTTATAAAAGTGTATGTCCAAAATGTAAACCATAATGTAAATTATTGACCTTGGTTAATAACAATGTTTCAGTATTTGGACATCAATTGTAACAAATGTACCATCCACAGGTAAAATGTTATTAATAGGAGAAAGGGAAAAGGGGGGTTGCTGGGTATATGAGAATCATGTATATTCTGTATGTGACTTTTCTGTAACATGAAGCTTCTTTGAAGACAAAATGAAAAAAAATAAGACACTGGAGGAATAAATGGAGGAAAATGTCATTGTGCAGACGACAACAGATCTTACAGTGATGAAAGACATAATGTCAATTTTTTTTAATTTATATTTTTTATTATTTCAATTTTTAAAAAATGTTTGTATTTTATTTGTTATTTTTTAAATTATCATTATTATTTCATTTTCTTATTAATTGTATTTGGTTATATTGTTGGCTTCATTTTTGAAGAAGTTTTGAATCACAGAAGGGTTACAACTGCGGCAGGGGAGGATCATTGGTTTAGGGTGTCAGAGATGGGGGATTCATGGGAGGAGTTTCACCTGGGGCATACCTATAAGTCATATGAATGTGTTCAAGTATTCAGGGGCATTGTCACAGTGGGTGGAGATTCACACAACAACCAAAAGAATATCGAATACCCATCTTGGGGAGCTCTGCCACATTCTCTAATGGGACAGCAAGAATCCTCCGAGTACAGGGGTAGTGACTAGTGAAGGAGGATGTGCCATTGACAGGCCTTTGATAGTGATGACTGCACTTATGAACTTTTACTTTTGAAATTGAAACTTAGCCTAGTATTATAGGGTGCCTAAGAGTTACCTCCTGAGAACCTCTTTGTTGCTCACATGTGCTCTTTCTAAGCCAAACTCAGCATATAAATGCATTACCTTCCCCCTGGCATGGGACGTGACTCCTGGGAATGAGCCTCCCTGGCACTGAGGGATTACTACCAACCACCAACTAGCAATGCAACTGAAAAAAGACCTTGAACAAAAAGGGGTAAGGTTAAAGCCAAATGAGTTTATATGGCTAAAAGACTTCAGAGTGAGTAGGGAGATCATTCTAGAGGTTACACTTATGCATGCCTCATCTCAGCAGGATGTTATTGACTGCTAAAGTAAATATTGCCTCAAATAGCATGGCTTCTGGGGGCTCTGAGACATCCAGATATTATAGGCAGGGCAGAGAGCTCAGGAATTTGGCACCCTACCAGTGGGCCTTACTCTGGCATCATCATCCCAGAATCTTCAGGATTGGGGAATGAATGATGGACTAGGGTAGACCTACAGTTAGTCTACAATAGATTTACTCTGATACTATCAATGGAAAAACTTTTATCACTGATGTGGGGGCAGTGGCTGCTGGAGGTTCTGAGGGGAGGGAGAGGGGAAAATAAGTGTAATATGGGGCATTTTGGGGACTTGGGAATTGTGCAGATGACATTGCAATGACAGATTCAGGCCATTATATATCTTGCCATAACTTACAAAATTGTGTGGGAGAGAGTGTAAACTATAATGTAAACTATAATCCACACTTAGTGGCACTGCTCTAAAATGCATTCATCAGTTGTAACAAATAGACCACAGTAATGAAGGATGTTGTTAATGTGAAAAAATGTGGGAGGGATAGGGGGAAGGTAAATGAGAAACCCCCATATTTTTTATGTAACTTTTATGCAATCTAAGTATCTTTTTTCTTTAATTAAAAAGTACATTATATTTTTTAAAAAGCATATTACTTGGCTACAGTGGTAAGAACAGCATGGTTCTGGCATAAAGAGAGACAGATTGACCAACAGAACCAAATTGAGAACTCAGACATTGACCCTCACATCTACAGTCAAGTGATTTTTGACAAGGCTATTAAGCCCACCCAGCTGGACCAGAACAGTCTATTCAACAAATGGTGCTGGGAGAACTGGATAGCAATATCCAAAAGAAAGAAAGAAGACCCCTATCTCACACCTTGTATAAAAATGAACACAAAATGGATTGAGGATTTAAATATAAGAACAACAACCATAAAACTCCTAGAAGAAAATGTAGGAAAACATCTTCAAGATCTTGTGGTAGGTGGTCATTTCTTAGACCCAAAGCACTAGCAACAAAAGACAAAATAGACAAATGGACCTTCTCAAAATTCAACACTTTTGCACCTCAGAGGACTTTGTCAAAAGGTGAAACGGTAGCAAACTCAATAGGAGAAAATATTTGGCAATCACATATCTGATAAGGGTTTAATATCCATGATATATAAGGAGATTGTACAACTCAACAATAAAAAGACAAAGTATCTGATTAAAAAATGGGCAAAAGACTTGATAAAACAACCATACAAAGAAGAAATACAAATGGTGAAGAAACACATGAAAAAATATTCAACATCACTAATGACTAGGGAAATGCAAATCAAAAGTACAATGAGATATCATTTTACACCTATTAGTCTGACTTTTTATAAAAAGTCAGAAAACTAAATGTTGGAGAGGATGTGGAGAGATAGGAATGTTTATTCACTCTTGGTAGGAATGTAGAATGGTACAGCCACTGTGGAGAACTGTTTGGCAGTTCTTAAGGAATTTGAATATAGACTTGCCATGGGACCCGGCAATACCATTGCTAAGTATATACCCAGAAGAACTGAGAACAGTGACATGAATAGATACCTGCATATCGCTGTTCATAGCAGCATTATTCACAATAGCCAAAAGTTGGAAATAACCCAGGTGTCCATTAGATCATGAATGGTTAAACAAATTGTGGAGTATACACACGATGGAATATTATGCAGTGGTAAGAAGAAATGAAATCGTGAAACATATGACAACATGTATGAACCTGGAGGACATTATGTTGAGTGAAGCAAGCCAGAACCAAAGGACAAATACTGTATTATTGCCCTATTATAAACTAAATATATTATGTGAAATATGAATATGGGTAGAATTGAATATATAAGACCGTTTTTCTTTGAAGCTGAACAAATGTTAGTTAATAGTACAAAATGTTAATATAAGACCAAAAACACAAAAAACATTATACTAAGTGTAGGAGACCAGACACAGAGAACTACATATTGTATGATTCCAATTATATAAAATGTAAATACAAATCAATTTATAAAGATGAAAGGAGATTAGTGGTTATATAGGTCTGAGGAAGGAATCCTAAGGGGTGTGGAGTCTTTATTTTTGGAGTAATGAAATTGTCCTAAAATTTTTGAGATGATGAATTTACAACATTGTGATTATACTCATAGCCACTGATATAAACTTTGGATAGAATAGCTTAAAAACAGCAGCTATGTAAAGTGGGGGAAGCATAGAGACATTGAGAGGTAAGTAATTTTCTTGTTTGTTTGCCTGTTTTTTGTTTATTATTGGTATTATTGAAATAATGAAAATGGTCTAATAGGGATTGAAATTATGAGTACACAACTATGTGATTATAGCAAATACCATTGATAGTACACTTTGTATAAATTGTATGTTTATTAATATGTATCAATAAAATTGATTTGGTGAAAAAGATCAACTGCATTTCCTTTAAATAGGGAAGAACAATTAGAAATTGAAATTAAAATACCACTTACAAAATGCTGAAACATATGATATACCTAGAGATAAATCTGATGAAAACATATACATCTTGTGCAATAAAACGAACAAATAAAAAACAGAAAAAGAAAAAACTTGAATAAATTCAGCAATGTACCATGTTCATGGGTCAGAAGACTCAATATTATTGGAATGTTGTTTCTTCAAATTGGTCTATACAGTATATTCAATACAATTCCAATCAAAAGCCAATCATCATTAAGTTGTTTTAGTTTGGAGGGTGTAGAAATTAAGGAGTAGATCTAATATTCACATGAGAATGCAAAAAGCATAGAAGAATGAAAATGAATCTGAAAAGATGTGACAAGACTAGCCCTAACAGATTTCAAGAATTATTATAAAATAACAGCAGTCAAGACAGCATGGTATTACATTAAAAGAGAAAAACATACCAGGGGAAATAAATAGAGTCCTGAAATTGACACACACTTGTATGGTCAACTGATTTTTGACAAAGATGCAAAGGCAATTCAGTGGTAAAAGGATAGTTTTGCAACAAATTGTGCTGTAGCAATCAAGTATCAACATGAAAAAATTATAATTTCTATTCTTAACTCACACTATATAGAAAAATTAACTCAAAATTCATCATTTAGACAAATAGGAAAAATCAGAATTATAAAACTGCTAGAAGAAAACATTAAAGAAAATATGTGTGAATTTTGGTGATATGACATTTCTAGATACAACAAGAAAAGTGAAATCTGCGAAAGAACAACTTGATAAACTGACTTCAAAATTAAAAACTTCTATTCCTCAAAAGCATTATTAAGAGAATGAAAAGACAATTTAAAGAATATGAGAAATATTTTCAAAACATAGATATATGATAAAAGATTTATATCCAAAATATACAAGGAACTCTCGAAATGTTTCAAAATGTTTCTAAAGTGAAACAAATAGCCTACTTAAAAATGGCTAAAACATTAGAACAGGCACTTTACAAGAGAGATTTGATGATAAATAAGGTCATGAAATGATATTTAACATCATAGTCATTTATGAAATGGAAATTAAAACCACAATGTGATACTACTACACAACTATTAGAATGAGTAAAATGAAAAGGATTACCCATAGCAAGTGTTGGAAAGGATGTAGAGAGCCTGGAAATGTCGCACACTACTAGTAGGAATGTAAAATGGTGCAACTCAAAAGTTAAACATTCTCCTACCACATGATTCAATCATACATTTATGAGTATTTATCTCAAAGAAATAAATATATATAATTATACAAAAACTTGTAAATGAATATTCATGGCCATTTTATTTGTAATAGCTTAGAACTAAAAACAACTGAAATAACAACAGTATGTGAATGGATAAACAATTGTGGTAAATCCACACAATGATCATGATAACAAATGATAAATACACACACACAAAAAACACGGATTGTTCTCAAAATAATTATGCTGAATGAAAGATACTAGACAAAAAAGAGTACATATAATAAGAGTGACAGAAAAGTGACTACAAATGGGCATGAGGAAATGTTTGGAAGCAGTAGATATTTTCATTGTCTTCATTGTGGTGTTGATTTTGTAAATGTGTGCATATGTCAAAGCTTTTCAAATTATGCTCTTTAAATATGTACAATTTAACATATGTCATTTATACCTCAGTTAAGGTGTTAAAATAACACTTGTGTATTCATCTGTGTATCTCTAACAGCATAAAGGCAAAATCAAATGAGACAACAGCAATATTGGAAATAGCATGGACTTAAGAGTTAGACTTGACTCTGAATCCCTAAATTCACAATGAATTTCTTGGGTAATCCTGGACAAGTGACTCATCTATCTGAGCTCTTAAGACATTTTAAGTATTCTGTACTGTAGAATGCTTTGTTTTTCAGACGAAAAAAATGATGTTAAGGAATCCATTATTTTATCCATTATTTCTAAACATAAAAATAGTTGTTTAAGCTACTATATGTCTTTATTAACTATTAGGTCTGATTGTATAAAATATTAAAGGAAAGTTATTTTGGTCATTATTTTTGTTGACACAAGTGCTACCATATGAATCACTGTAATAATATAATATTTTTTTTAAGTCCTTTAAATTATTTACTTAGGCTCACATTCCCTAAACTTTATGAAAGAATGGTGATTGTTGAATGAAAAAGTTTAGAACCAAGAAAATTTCTTCTACCAATGTAAGGCAGCTTCTTTAACCTTGTCTTCACCTTAATTTCAATTTGTCACTATATTGATTCCATCACAATTTTAGTGGAAATCTTGCATAGGATATGGCATGAAAACTTTACATAGGATTTTCTCAAAAAAACAAAAACTCTGCCCCCAGCCAAGTCCATTTCATGCATATATTACTATTTTATATTTGTAGGCTACTCTTTTTTGATAGACCCAGCTGGCTGCCTTGAATTTGTCACTTTTTTTTTTTAAGTGGGGTGTTTGTGCTTGTGTGTTGTGTGTGTGTGTAAATGATATAGCTATAATCTGAAAAGGGACTTAGTGAAGTATATGGGGAGTGAGACTTATGAAAAGTAATTCATTTGTGGTAATGAAAGAATGCCTTTCTTAGAGTTTATGGCAAAGCACTTTCAGATATTAAGTGCATTGTTAGAGGGCACATAAACAAAATTAAAACAAAGACATAAAACAGATCATGCCAGTGGGCTAAATGGAATGAGAATAGAAAAATAAAGGTATCTTAAAATTTGGAATGTGCTGTGCTATGTATATCACATGGTTCAAAGATAATTAGAATTGCATTTTACACTGGAGGTATCTGTTTTCTATAAAACTGTCTGCAATAGATCATTCCAAAACATTATGAACCATATATTTCCCTTCCAAATCTGCCTATCTATTAAGCCCCCAAGTAATGAAATTGAAAATCTACACATGAGGAAAACTTTTAATTATCCAAAGTAATACAAACACTAAACCCCAGAATGGATTTTAAGAAAATCTATTTAGATATAATGTGTGCTATCTTTTCAAAGTGAGCACTGAGGCTGTATGTTTTCCTGGGAGAGTTCTTCTCTTAGGGGTTTGGTGTTAATGGAGTTTCACTTTTTCTCTCTTGAGCCTGACTTTCTTTTGTTGAAAAGAATCCCCATAAACTTGTCTATAGGATATTTATACTGCTGGCAGGTATCTACCTTGCATTCTGGTCATGAAGTAGAAGTACTTTGGAATGGAAATCACATATTACTTTCCAGTTTTATCACTGATGCAATATCTACCTTCTTCCAAAGAAGGTTGGTGGTTATTTGTTGCAAATTTTCTCTAGTAAATTGAAAACACAAAAATACACTGGAGGAATTAAATAGGGCTCTCAATAAATGGAGAAAAATATATGCAATGTGAATTCTATAAATAAGAGAATCTTTGTGTATATATTTATTAATAACATAAAATATACATATTCATTTTAAAAGCAGAGATTTAGAAATGGACATGTTCTTCCCCAAAATACTTGGTTCACAGAAACAGTTCTATGTGCTCATCCTAAGGCATTTAATATCCAGAAACTTTCTTCTTCTCACTTGAAACTAAGTTTAAAAATTATATAGGTGTTAAAAATATATTTAAATTAAAACATATATAGATTAGTATATATATGTTTATATATGTATATATATATAACTTAGTAGATATAAATACATAAAGAAATCCATTATAAGGGGAAAATGAAATAACTACAACTATCAAACAAAAAGCTATTTTAATAAATGTATACAATTATACAATAATTGTATACAATTTATGTCAAAATAATTGGATCTAGAAGGGTGGATGTGGATGATGAAAACTGAGAGGCAGAAATCCTGAGACCTTGGATAGATACAGATTTCCCTAAAAGTAAGTTCAAGAATCTTAAAATATCCATTTAATGATGCTATGATTAAATATATGAAATCTAGGAGTATGGGTCACGGAAGAAGATTTTTAAAAATTGGAAACTGAGTCCCATACTACAGATTAAAAGGCCAGTGGTGTAAAAAACAAAAAAGTGGGGGGCTCACAAAGATGCAATATTACTTGTTAATATCTAGCCGTCTCTTCATAGGGGGTCTGCTTAGCTGAAGATAGAGTAAAGGAGGGAAGATAAGCTGCAAGTTACATGCAGAACAACTGTGACTTAAGGTGCTTTAATATGAGCCATAATTATTTGTTGGCCCCAAAGGAATTTGCATCATAGAATTGAGGGCTGATATGCCCCGAGGTCAAAAAACATAGCAAATACGGTGAAAATGTTTGAGACAATTATAAAAAGACTTTCCGATCTCATTCCACTTGTTTTCTCCCACATCCTATCCCTCTACAAATAGGCAAAAAATATTCCCTTCTCCCCAAAACCCTTCTGCTTACAGCCATGATGGAATAGCATAAGCCTGTTTATCTCCCTATATTAAATAACAACAACAACAACAAAAAAACATTTTTTACATATTGGTCAACAGGAACCACAGAATAAATACCTTATAGAGAAGATAATTTAAAAAGTGAACCTATGACAACCCTAACTTACTAACAAGAGAGAATTTATAGGTTTCTGCAGAGGGAAAGTAACCTAAAGAGGGCCGATAGAATTGCTGAGTTTAAAAGACAGAGTTTGAAGTTTGGAGAGATCAAATCAGCTAGAAGTTGAAGAATGAATATTAGAGAAGAGTTTCTGAGAATGCTCCAGATATCTGAAGCATGAATTCCCTTAGAGTATCTGCACATGCAAGTTAAAAAAAGTATTCAAGGCTTTAGAAAGAAAATAATAATAATAATAACAACAACAATAATAATAAGCAGAACAATTCAAAAGCTCACACAGGGACATTACAATTTATGTCCCTACTAGCCATAATGGAATCACCTGATACAGGGAGGATTGGGCATAGTTCTCAAATGATTATGATTCTAGTAGTAGAGTCATATTAGCTTCTCTGAAATTAAAAGCAAGCCTAAAAAGGATTAAACTGAGTTAAAAATGTAAAACATTCAGAAACAAAGCCCAGCAATATTAAAAGAAATATAACAAAATCCAGAAAATAAATATGTAAAATTTACATCTTTTAATTGAATGATATTCAATTTAAAAAGTAGCAGTCAGGCAAAAAAAAAAAAAAAAAGAAGAAGAAATAAAGTACAATACACAAACTTGAAAAGTGACTGTCAATATATAAAGACCATAATGGCAGACATAAGGAAACCTGCAGACCAGGGCATTAAAATAGTTACTATAAATATTTTCCATACACTGAAATAAGTAGAGGAAATCATGGACAAGGATACAAATGGAACTTATAACAATGGAAAGTGCATTATCTGAAGTGAAAAATGCAGTGTATGAGAGTAACAACAAGGTAGATACTGCAGAAAAATATTTAGTGAAATTGAAGATAGAACAATAGGAACTATCCTAAGATAACAATAAGAGGGAAAAAAGTGAACAGAATCTCAGTGACTTGTAGGACAACAATAAGTGGATAGACAGATATACAATAGGAGTTCAAAGAGCAGAGGATAATGGGACAGAAAGAATATTGATTATATATTGAGGGGATTTTTCTAAATTTGGTGAAAACAATTAACTCCCAGACTCAAGATACTCAACACATCCTGAGCAAAAGAAACATGAAAACCACAACAAAATACTTCACAGTCACTATGCAAAAACAACAATAATAAAGAATAGCCTTAAATAATAAAGAATAGCCTTAAAAACAACCAGAGATCAGGCAAGCCATGCCCTGACCAAGATGGCAGGGTAAGATATTCAGGGCTCAATCCTCCGACAGAAAGTTTGAACAAAAGTCAAGTACTGGCAGCAACATCTTTTTCAAAGCTCCAGACAACAATTAAAGGCCCCAAATAAAAAAAAAGTCTACTTAAAAGAAGTATGATATTGTGGCACCCTGACTATGCCATCCCCAACCTCTCACAAGCTCAGCATGGAGCTAGCCCAGACTCCCAGTATTGATACAGTTCTGGAGAGAGAAGAGTAACCCTTGTGGACATAATGTGACAACGTAATTCTGGACCAATCTCTCTAATTGTGTCTTGAGGGACTCACTATCTGAGAATTTGCCTTGCATATAGATGGCAGCTCACAGAGTGCTCTTATAGAATGCTGTGGGAGAGCAGTATAGTGGCTGCCTAGGGCAAGGGATATCTGGCTGTTGGATGTACAGTACAGTGCCTGGGACCACAAAGAAAATCTTTTCTAGGGAAAAGAAGACATCTGTGTCAGCAGGGGAATTCCTAGGGCAATATGTGCATGCCCAAGACAAGATGCTAGTGAAGAAAGGAAAGATCAGGCGGGCCTCTACACTTTGACCTTGAGCTTTTCTCTAAATTCATTGTGTGGCTATTCTATGAAGGAGCCATTCTCATAGGTAAATATGAAAAGACTGGGAAAGGTGTTTTCTTACTTTTTTTCCTCCTCCTTCTCTTCCTCTTCCTTCTCCTCCTTTTTCTAACTTGTGCTTCTTCTGCTTCTTATTCCAGCTCCTGGCATTCAAGGGAAGCTCTGTCATAACAAGGCTGGGTATAAGTTTAAGGAACAGATTGCACAGAATCTAAATTGCAGCAATAACACATTAAAATATCAAAATGTCCAGATTAAAAAAAAAAAAAGATTACAAAACATACAAAGAAACAGGAAATGATGGCCTAGGTACACAAGAAAATTAAAACATTAGAAACATCAGTGAAAAGGATCTGACCAGGGACATACTAGACAAAAACTTAAAAAAAAAAAAAACTCACACAAAAAAAAACAAAACACAAAACATCTTATAAATGCTTAAAGAGCTATTTCCATTTCAGGAAAATGATAGATGCGCAAAAAAAGAATATCAATAGAGAAGTGGAAATCATGAAAAGGAACCAAACAGAGTTTAAGACCACAGAAACAGAAATTAAAAATTTCCTAGAGGGGTTCTAGTGAAGATCGAAGAGGGGTTCTACAGAAGATCTGGCGGAAGAAAGAATTAGAGAATTTGAAGATGAGATATTTGAAATCATCCAGTGTAAGGAGGAGAAAGAAGAAAGAATGAAGAAAATGGAACAGAGTCTGAGGAACCTGTGATACCATCAAGTGTATTAACAAATGATTGTTGGAATCCCAGAAGGAGAAAGAAGAGAGAAAAGATCAGAGAGAATATTCAATGAGGCAATGGCTGAAAATTTCCTAAATTCATAAAAGATATGAATACATATATCCAAGATGCTCAATGAACTCTAACCAGTATAAACCCAAGTAGACCCACACCATGACATATTATAACTCAACTGTGGAATGCCAAAGATAAAGAGAGAATTCTGAAAAACATGAGAGAAGCATTGTGTCACATACAAAGGACCCGCAATAAGATAATGCTGGCTTCTCATTGGAAGCCATGGAGGCAAGACAGTAGTGGGATGACATATTTAAAGTGCTGGAAAAAAAAAAAAAAAAAAAAAAGAAAACTGCCCACCCCAAATTCTATATCTATCAAAACTCTCTTTCAAAAATGAGGGAGAGATTAAGACATTCCCAGATAAATAAAAGCTGAGAGAGTTCATAATCACTGACTGGTTCTACAAGAGCAGCTAAGAAGAGATCAGGACAATGGATCAAAACCATATGAAGAAATAAGGATTTCCAATGAGAATAATGGCATGGGTATATATTAATGCCAGCATTTTTGTACTTTTTTATTTGTAACTCCACTTTTCACTTTGTACAGAATCTAAAAGGCAAACAAATAAAATGCCATGATAAATCAGTAATTTGGGACTCATAATGTATAAACATGCAATTTGTGAAAAGACTACTTAAAGATGGGGGAACAGAGAGGTATAGGAACATAGTTTGTGTATAACATTGAAAATAAGTTGGTATCTAAGCAAACAAGACTGTTACAGATTTAGTGTGTTAAATTTAGCTCCATGGTAACTACAAAGAAAATATTGGTGAATATGCAAGCTCACAGAGACAGAAATCAGAGTACAAGTTGCCAGGGATGGGGGACAGGGAGAAGAAGAAGATGATGCATGATAGGAATAAGGTTTCTGTTTAGAGTAAAGGGATAGTTTTAGTAAAGGAAGCTGGTGAGTACTGCGATAGTGTAAATATGAGTAATCCCACTGAATATTATGCTTGGGAATGGTTGAGATGGGAAATTTTATTTGTATGTATGTTTGAACAATTTAAAAAAGAATGAGCAACTAAGTGGACAATGATAATTAAATGCAATACATGATTTTAGATGGGATCAATAATTGAGGGAAAAAGTCCAAAAGCATGTTTTTGGAACATAGAAATATGAGCTGTAAGCTATATATTAATGTTAAACTTCTTGAACTTGTAACTGTACTTAAGGTGGTTACATATGCAAATATCCTTGATCTTAGGAAATGTATGCGTCAGTATTTGGTGTCCAAGGATCATTGTGTATATAGTCTACAATCAAGTGCTCAGAAAATGTATTGAGAAATAGGCAGATAGATAAACAGATAGATGATAGATAAATATAATGTGGCAAAATATTAAAATTCATGGTTCTGGGTATCTGGGTAGAAAGAGATATGTTGGAGTTCTTTATACTGTGTTTGTATTATCTTTGTAACTCTCCTGTAAGTTTGAAATTATTTCAAAATAAAAAGTAAAGCAAAAATAGCTAGAGGAAAAAATAAATACTGCATATAGAAGAAGAAACATTGGAAATACAGCAGACAACCAGGAAGCAAGCAAACCAGAGCTAGATTCTACATACAACAAAAATACCTGTCAAAAATAAAGGCAACGTTTTTGTTTGTTTGTTTGTTTGTTTGTTTGTTTTTCTCACTTGTAAAGGCTGAGAGAATTCAATCTCACAGAGCAGTATTACAGGAAATATTAAAGGAAATCCTGTCTATCATAAGAAAAGAAAATGATACTGGATGTGAATTTAAATGTATTATAAGGCACCAAACAACCATGAATACTAAATAAATGGCCTCTAGGTTTTCCACAGGAGAGGAATTGGGTGGATTTGGGGAGTTATTTGTATAGAGATAAATATCTTGATTATATGAGAAAGAGTTTGAATTATGAACAAATTGAACTTGGAGCCCTATAATCAATAAAATTTTGGGCAAAATAACTTGTTTCTCCCATGGACATATTGCAACTCACAAATAAACCAAATAGTCCTGAGTCTATGTTGCATTCTTCATAGTAAATATCAGAATCTTTGCAAGGAGGAACTCTAAATTGGAAGATAGATGGATGTCCTCATTCTCCTTAAAATTTTCATCCATGTGCATTCTTTCTGCCAATTTTTGTTGCTGTATAGGAGAAGGAATCAATGCAACTATGGGAAAAAATATAAAACATATATTCTATCATGGTCCCTCATTTTTGCCGTAAGTTAATATTAACTATTTTAAGTATGTAAGTATAAATATGAGGAGTGGATAATATATATGTTCAATAAATATCTAACTAACAATCAGGAGATTGTCAGGAAGGGAAAATGAGAGAAATTTTCCTTACTTTTACTTTAATAGTCCCATCAGAATAAGGTTCATTACTGTATTAACTTATTTATCTCATAATATATATATATTTTTATGTTACTTTTTGTTTAATATAGAGACTTATTTTATACAATTATACCTGGTAATATGATACGATGTTTCCTAGTATGTTAATGGTTACTTGTTTCCTTTTATTTTGTCTTATTTGGTAAAATAAAATTCATTTTAAATGAAATGGTGCATTTAATAAAATCTCTTTAAAATGTATGCATACATGCAAACTGATACATCTATCAATCTGTCCTATCCCTTCTCCTATCTTTTCATATACATAGAAAAATATTTGGTTGCTTTTTATCAAATAACTGTGGTTATTTCTGGGCATTGAAAATTGTGGAAAAATGTGTTCATTATATTTCTTTACTTCAAAGTTTAATTAAAAAATAAACTTTTAAAAATAATTTTTTAATTAAGAGGTTATGGGTTTACAAAAAAAATCATGCAGAAAATATAGAGTTCCCATATACCCCTGCCCTAACATGCAGTTTTCCCTAATATTAACACTTTGTGTTAGTGTGTCACCTTTGTTACATTGTTGAAAGTATATTATCATATTTGCACTGTTAACTATAGTCCATAGTTTATATTAGGTTCCACTGTTTGTCTTGTATGGTCCTGCATTGCTTAATTTTTAAAAGATAATCAGCATATATCATTTTAATTTGAAACTGTATGTGGCTTAAAATGTCATTTAATAATTATCCAAATTTTCTGGGATTAATTTAGGGCTTAAATTTAACAATATTTTGTATTTTTATTATAAAAATAATACAAATCAGAGTATTTCTAAAGAACATTAAGAAATCTTAATTTAATTTCTTTGAATTTATCCAAAGAAATATATTAATCAGAAAATGTAAAATCCTCAATATACAAAACAGTTCATTTATAAAAGTAAAAAGTTAGAAAATATATTTAATAATAATAAGCTAATGGTTAAACAAATGAAATACATCCCCATAAGATGTTTATGAATTGTGCAAACATGGAAATGCTTATTACAATTTTAAAGAAAAGCCAGGAAATAAAATTTTATATTCCAAACATTCACAACTATATACATATGCCTAAAATACTGGAAGAGAACACATCAAAATGATGACATTCTTGGTTTGATGATGTTTTCTTCTTTTAAATTTTTTAAAACATATATTCTATCATGGTCCCTCATTTTTGCTGTAAGTTAATATTAACTATTTTAAGTATGCAAGTATAAATGTGAGGAGTGGATAATATATATGTTCAATAAATATCTACTGAATATTCAAAATATCCAGTGTAATGTTTGTACTGTGAAGGAGCAAGCATCCTTGCAAAGAAAAGAAAGTAATAAAATAAATAGCCATGATGCAACAGATAAAATGATCCATGGCATAAGTAACATGCAGGCAGTGATGACAATAGAGAAGCAAAAAGTCCATTGGGTGAAATGTGGGCATATAGAGATGGAGATAGAAAACTTACCTAGGAAATAGAAAACTTACCTAGGAAAAAGGCAGCAGGAACAAAAAAAAGAAAACAAAGGAAAGGAAAGAAAATAGCAGGCAATGCTTCTGTTATTGACCAAGGAGAATAATGGCAATAAACCTGAAAATGTATGTTGAGGCTCAAATTCAGAGAGCTTTGGAGAAACACTGAAGTGTTCAGATCTTCTTGGAAGACATGGGAACCTTGAAAGGTTAATATATACATATATACCATGATAGCCATGGGTTAGAATCAGTCTCAGTGCCGCTCAGTCACACGGATTGGCACAGGACTGCTGTCCATATTGCTGCACCAGGCACTTCATCTACAGTAGAAGACATGACTTAGTGATTACAGCAAACAACCAGTTTAGGGACAGAACCGCAACAATTTTAAACACCTCCTACATGTTCATTTTTTTCCCTAGATGGTATAATTTTTCTTCTGGTTAGATAAATTCTGCTGGAAGGTACTGTTATCTTTCCTTTTATAAAGATGTTTCCAGTCTTAGTCACTCTGTTGTAAGAAAAGTATACTCCTGGTACTCTTCTGCTAAAACAGTTCCATTTTACAGGCTAGCTTGTTATCTCCTTGGACGGCAGAAACAGTCTTAGTGAGTGTTAGGGGGCATGAAGAATGACTCAGGTCAATTTTGATGGAAGGGAGAAGGGGACAAAAACACTTTCCAATAAGCCCTTAATCCCTTCAGGGACGTTAGCCATGCTATCTTTGTGACCTTATTTAGCCAAGATTTAAGTTGATTCAGACCTATCTTTAGAAACTCGGTATTACTTTCTCCTTCATCACTGGGTCTTTGGCATGATGTCCCTCATTATGAGTCTCTTTCTTCCACTTCATCATCTCTTTCTTTGGAATCTGGGTAACCTCATTAGACTGAAACCTTACTACTTATTTATGGCTCAACCTGGCATGTTCCATACTTGTGGGTTCTGGAATATACCTCAGTCTATTATGGTCTGTCCCATAAGGATCCATTCCTTTTGCAAAGTCGCATAGCAAGTAAATTTCCTTTTTTTTTTCTTTCTCCTAGCTAGTTAAGGTCTCTCTACTCAAACTTCTTGCAATATTTTTTGGATCTGACCCAAAGCATTCAATAAAGTGATGTGTAAGAATATGGTAGCTCCCCAAGCAAGGGGCATGGGACTCTGTTTCCATACAATTATTAAAAGGTTATACCTAAATTGCCTTCAAAGAGGAAGATCATCATTGTCTTTCAGATTCATTTATTCTTAACTTGTCATTGGCAGCATACATTAACTTTTCCAGATGCTGAAAAAATGAAAAGAAAAAAAAAGTATAAAATGGTTCATATTAATGATGTGCCATGTGTACTTTTCAGTTATTTTTAAGAATAATATCCTTTGGGAACACAGATTTCATTTTTATACAGTGAGCAATGAGAAGCTGTGAAACCCCAAAGTCAATATTACAATATATTTTTCACAGATCACATAAGAATTCTCATTTGATTAGCCTAAATACTTAATTAGCTCTGAAATGTGATAGAGAAAAATAGCTAACACATGGAATTTTTTGACAGATAATCTGTTATCTACAGAAATTCTTATTGATGTCCCTACAACTACAGGGATGATGAACCATTTACCAAATCTAAAGTCTATATGGCTTCTCAGGAGCAGATGGCAAGACAGTGCCTCAATTGAGACAATGCCTGGGTACCCCAGTGACATTTATGAAAAAAATGGTAATTGTTTATGAGGCTGTTGCAGCATTTTTGGATTTTAATAAGATTAAGAAATATGCTAATTTTAGAAGACTTATCATGGTTTGCTATTTCAGGGTTACTGGGTTTTTAAATTTTATTTTAAGCAAATATGATATAATATTTTTAGAGGAGAAAAATGTGTGGATTTCCAGTGATTATTATCTTGTCATTAGTAGCTGTTAAGCAAGTTATTTGAACAGCTCTCTCTGAACTTTGGTTTACTCTTTATAAAGATAGGAATTAGATCAATTGAGGGAAATCGTTCTATTACAAAAATATATATTATTGAGATATACGCTATATATTTTTATGTGAAGAGAAAAGAGTACAATATTGATATTAGTAAAAGTGCCATCCAGAGAATATACATGGTTTTTGTGAGTACATTACTGAAATATATTTAACTGTGATAGGTAAATAAGCCCACAGCTGAGATCAGTGGCTTAATGTGAATTATGTCAAAAGGGGTCTACTAAGTTCATTCTTGGCCCTTGGAGAAAAGACTAACTATGACTGTTGGTAGGAAGATTTTCTAAAGGGACTGTGGCTATTGGAAGAATTATGGGAGAACAATGAGATTTCCTGCAGGGCATGACACATGGAGAAGTCTGCCTTGACATTTCTTGACAGGAAAACAGGACTGTGATGAAATACATTATTGCATCTTTACTATGTCCGGCACACTATGCTTGACATATGACATACCTATATCATTTAAATATTAAAACCACCCCTTGAAAAATGATAGAAATACTAATAACAAAGAGTTTTACACACTTTGTTCCAGACACTTTTATAAGAAATTGGGCATTCAGTGCTCTTAATTCTATGTGATAATCTAATTTAGAGCTGAAGAAAAGGCCCAAAGTTAGGAAGCCTTACCAAGGATACAGAGCTTAGAAGTGGTAGAACCAGAATTTGAGCTCAGGAAGTTTACTTCACCACAGGCTGTAATGCCTCTTCAGTAGACAATGCCATTCCCCTTTCATATGTTGGAATTGAAGTTGTTCAGAGAAGGTAAGTAATATGTTCACGGTCATACAACTCAGAAGTGGTAGAGCTGAAATTTGAAATCAAAACTGTCAGCCATCAAGTCCTCTCTCTTTTCCCAACATTACTTTGTGAAATTTGGAAGACAATCTCAGCAGCAAGAATTACAGGATTTGGAGAAGGAGAAAGCCACTTCAAAAGCAGTATTCTGAATGTTTTTATTTTTTTTTAAACAAGTGAGGCTCTCATTCTTCTATTTGACCATGACCTGTCTTTCTAAGATGATGCCTTCATTCAGATGCTGTATCCTGGCTACTGGTTTTCACTCATGTGCTAATAAACCAAGCCTTCTCATCCATGGTACTGCACTTTCATAGAGCCTCCTTACCTTTTATTTTAAGGCCCAACTTTGCTTATATGCCTTTTTAAATCACCTCTGTTATTATCTCACCACCTATAATCTTTAACACTTTCTATTAACCTAAGACTATCAGTTAGCATGCTAACTAACCATTACGCATTGAGGTTTTCCACCTTAGTACTGTATGTTTATGCTTTCCTTTTTAATTTAGCTATTAATAAAATTCTGAAACTCATTGTCTGCTTTAGAATGAAAAATATTCAAAGTATTCTATTTAGCAGGAAGAGCCCAGGAGTTCATTCAGTATTTTGGAAATTCATTTTTAGCAAGGTCATAGTACTTAGTAGGTTAATCTTCATTCTTGGAGACCATACATGCTGCTGGTACTCAAAGATAGTTTTCTTTCCACTTTCAATTCTCAGCATCCCTGGATGAGGACAGCTTGAAGTCATCTTCAGAAAGAACCTTCTCTGCTTCTTAAGTGGTTTTGTTAATTCTTATCAAGGAGAATCATATTTGACTCACACACACATAGTATACACATGCCTAAACACATAAAGCCCTTATACTCCTCACCATCATCCTAACTAGCTGAAAAATCTCTGTCTTTACTTTTTCAAAAAGAAAAAAATATCATTATAAATATTAAGGCATCAGGGTCAGTTTATGGTCTGAAGTCAGCAATACACACCGTACATGAGCCTCAAATTTTCTCTTATGGTAAATTATGTGTAGTTTATGGGTCACTGACCATATTGGCAGTGAGTTTTAAGGGTAATTGCTTTATTAAAGGCCCAGATTCAACATGTCTCACACACATGCACACATACACACACACACATATATTATTTGAAGCTATTGGGGACAAAATCAGATTGATTCTCTATCTTCAAGATGCCCGTTTTAATAATTTATTTCTTCAGAAGTACTCATGTGGATTGAGAACATGTATACAAACACCCAGCTCTGTTAATTGGGCTTTCTTTGGTCCTTATCAGTTATTTGAAGTTTTTGATGGAGTTGCATTAATGGATTTTTATGTAATTGTGGCTATTCAACTTTTCTACAAAGACAAGATGCTTCTGTCTGAAAAGGACAGTGATTACTTTAAATATGCTGTCTATTCTTCTATGGAATAATGACACTTTTTCCACTTACATGGGGTTGACATGGGTCAGGCAGCATCAATCAAATTCAATATAAATGGTTCTACAGAAGTAAAGTTCATATGACCAATGAAACAGTTTAGAGATAATCAGACACATATATATGATGCAAATTGTTGCTTTCACAAGGTATCAAATCATATTTTTCATGTAAGTTATGGGTCTGTATATGAGTGTATGTGAAAACAGCAGGGATTAGAGGGCTGGTCAAGTCCTATATTGATGTTTTCACTAGTAAACAAATGACCATGACATTTATTGTGCGTTTCTTTGGACCATTCCATTCTTGGTCTTCCAGAGACAAAGCACACTGGGGAAATAGAGGCAGCCTAATTAATTGCTTTTGCCAGATCTTACAGACAAAACTAATAAAGAAAATAACTGGAAGGAAAAAACCAAAGCATGTAATTTCTGTAACCACAGGAAATCTTTTCATTAGCCTCCTCTCTGTTTCTTAATAGTTTTCCCGATGCATCTGGGGACTGGTATAATGACTATCTCAGTACAATTGTTCTGTTTCTTTATTGAAAGACAAAACTTCAATCAGACTGAGTGAAGAGAAAAATCTATATAATGTGTTTATGTTATGAGAAAGGCATTGCTGAGATAATGTTACATTAAAATAAACTTAGATTCCAACCCATTTTTAAGTATATAAGTTGAGACATTTCAAATACCACTGCAACTCTAATAATTAGCTCCAATCAGCTCTTGCTTACCTGGAAGAATCAATGAATTCTTAGGAAGACCCAGACTCAGCAACTACCTCTACTATTGGTGCTAATGAAGTATGAAATAGACTAATTTGATCTTGTTCCTTTTGATTTCTTTGCCTACTTTTTTTCTGCCATATATTATCATATATACAGAAGCTGTGCCTCTTCCCCCCAAAACAGGCAATCTCCCCACTACCATATCTCCTTTCTAAATCTCTCATTAGTTAACAGAACCACATGCAGCATCACTGCCATTACCACAACCACCACCATCATCATCATCATGATCCTATATAAAAGTTAAATCATTCCATGCATCCCAGGCTCTGTTTATCCCGACTCTTGAATATTTTTCTAGCACCATGGGCAGCTTGACATTCCTCTTACTGTATGCTCTGGCTATTCCTGGTTTTCTTCCATTCCCCTACCTGGGCCATTCCCCATACTCTTTCCTCGTTTGGAAACACTCTTACCCGGACCCTTCATCTAAATAATTCCTCATATTTTTATATAGATCTCATTTAAGTTTTTCAGAGATATTTATACTTCCTATTAACAATAACTCGAATTGGAGTCCAGCCAGTTGATCTTCTTTTTATCCTTATTGATCAAGTACAATCAATTTTATATTTTTATATATTTTTCCACCTCTAGGCGATGTCATTTTAATATATTCCTTCATGTCACTATAAACTACTCATTTATTATTTCATTAGAATTATAATTTATTAATATGTTATTTGGTTTATGTGTTTTCCATGATTAGGCTCATGAATAGAGTGGCAAATTCTATGTTCAAAGTATAGTGTTTGTCCTTTAATTCACTCTTAGCAAATTATTAACTGCCGTGGAACATTATTTTGTGCCAAGGAATACCTAAGGCATTATATGTACTATTTAATCTAATCTCTACAATAATCTAGTGTCTTTGGGTATCCATTACCACATTTTATAGCTGAGTGATGAAATAGCATTGGTTTCTCATCTTTACATTAGAATCCAAAATCCATGGAGATCTGCTTCCAGAAATATCATCATACCTTGTATCAGATTACTCATCTTGCACACAATATTTATAAACTCTGGATAAAATTTTAACACATACCTATATGCACTCTCACACACAGAGTACCATTTATATGTTGTTGTTTTTTTAACTGAAAGTAGTCCATATTGTGCTGGATGCCTAAAACTCAAAGAGAAAAATCACAGTAATACTGGAATGAGGACTAAGATAATAAACTTTGAGACTGCTACAGCAATTAGTGGTAATATCCTAGAAAAGAGGGGTCCACATATGTGAGAACCCAAAACCTGACTATATGTGCTGCTCAAATCCTTGCATAACACCTGAACTGTTCATATGCTAGATAGATACTAAAGGACCTGAAGAAAACACATATGAAAGGCTCAAGGATCTGAGCAGAAATACCAGCTGCTGCTCAACCCAGGAAAGATAGATTTTTGAGTTGTCAGTCCAGTATTATTAACTGCCTAATAGAAGAAAAATCAGTAGTCTCCAAAGGAAGGTGTCAGAATACAAAGACTCTAAAATATCCCATCCATAGTGTCCACAATACAATTAAAGTTACTATCTATGTGAAGAAAGAGGAAAATAAACTCCTTGGTCAAGAGAAAAAATGTCAATAGAAATGACAGCAAGATGACAAAGATATTGGAATTTGCAGAAAAAACTTTTGAAATAGTTAATATAAATATGTTCAAATACACAAAAAATAAAGCCACAGTGAATGAATTAGTGGGAAATATTAAAAAACACAAAAAGGAACAAAATAGTATCTTTTGTACTGAAGCCTAGAATATCTTAAAAAAAAGAAAAGAAAGGAAAAAGTATTGTTAGAACTAAGAGAAAAAATAAAAATAGAGAATCAGATACATGTGCAACAATATCAAGTAATTTAAAATATTTGTAATTAAAATCCCAGAAAGAGTGGAAAGAGATAAAGAGGCAGCAAAAATAATAGAACTACAGCACCTGTATTTTTAAAAATTGGTGTAAAACATAAAGTTAGAAATGGAAAAATCTCAGGAAACACTGAAGAGAATAACTACAAAGAAAACAACACTTAGGGACATCATAGTCAAATGGTGAAAAAAAAAGCAAGATAAAATTTTAAAAGAGTTAAGGAGTTTTCACTAAATGATACCATAACAATTGTGCATCATGAGAGAAAGAAAGGGAAGGAAGGAAGGAAGGAAGGAAGGAAGGAAGGAAGGAAGGGAGGGAGGGAGGGAGGGAGGGAGGGAGGAAGGAAGGAAGGAATTGAATTTAAATTTCATACCTTGTACAATATGTAACTCAAAATTGATCTTAGAGCTACATGAAAAACAGAAATATCTAGAAGTTTCAGAATATATCATAGGAGAAAAAAATCTTCATGACCTTGAGCTAGGCTAAGACTTCTTATACATGACACAGAAAGCACAATCCATTAAAAAGGTGGATAAATTGAACTTCATGAAAATGAAAAACCTTTCTTCTTAGAAAGACCCTTTAAAGAAGATAAAGAAACAAGCTGCTGACTAGGAGAAAGTACTTGTAAATCATGTTTGCAACAAAAGACTTGTATCCTGAATACATGAAGAACTCTCTAAACTCAACAGTAAAAAAACAAACAAACATACAGAAAATAAAAGCAATTAGAAAATGGGCTACAGAACAGACACTTCACCAAAGACAATATAAAAGAAGCAAACAAAGTCATGAAAATATGCTCAATATTGCTAACCATTAAGGAAATGGAAATAAAACCACATCAAGACATCACTACAGACTATTACAGTGCTAAAATAAAAATAAAATATTTATGATATTAAGTGATGTTGAGAATGCAGAGATAGGTTTTTCAGACATTGCTGGGGGCAAGAAGAAATAAAATGATACTTCCAATCTGGAAATCAGGTATGTAGTTTCTTTTAAAAATTTAAAAAACACTGATCATATGACCCAGCAATTTCAGTCCTAAGTATTTATCCCTGAGAAATGAAAACTTTGTTTCACGCAAACACCTGTGCACAGTCATTCATAGAAACTTTGTTTGTAATAGCAAAGCTCGAAACAACCCAAGTGTCCTTTAATGGACGAATGGTTAGACAAACTCTAGTGCTTGCATACAATACAATGGGATGCTACTTAGCAATAGCAAAGAACAAACTATTGATACAAAGCAACAAATTGGGTGGATTTTAAGGGCATCATGTGTGGAGTGGATGTAGCTCAGTGGTTGAGCATGTACTTCACATGTCTGAGGTCCTCCTAGGCTCAATCCCTGGTGCCTCTAAAAAAAAAAAAAAAGGGCATTATGCTGAGTGAAAAAAAATCCATCTCAAAATGTTATGTAGGGCATAATTGCGTTTAAATAAGAGTTTCACGATGACAAAATATAGAAATATATGTATTACTCTCTTGAAGCTGCTATAACAAATTACCACAAACTTACTGCCTTAAAACAACAGAAATTACTCTCTAACATTATAGAGCCCAGCCTGAAGTCACTAGACAAAATCAAGGTGTTGGCAGAACCACCCTGCATCTGGAAGGGCTAGGAGAGGATCTGTGTCTTGATTCTTCCAGATTCTGGTGGCTGCTGGCAAAACACTGATCAAATGAACAAACACACACAAACATATTATCAAAATCAGTACCAATTCTACAAATATTAAAAGGATAATAAAAACATATGAAAATCTTTATTGCAATAATTCTCATACTTAGATAAAATGAACTTGTGTTTTGAAAAACAAAATGGAATGCTAACAGAAGATGAAATTTAAAAATCTATGAAGTTCAATACTTATTAAAGAATTTTTAATATGTTATTAAAAATCTCAAAGAGAATTCCATGTCCACAGTTTTAGTGGTGTAATCTATCAAATATTTAATGAAAAAATAAACCAATCTTATGATGTCACTTTCAGAAAATACATTAAGAAGTATATTTACCAATTCATTATGAGTTCAGCATAGCCCTGACGCCAACATCAAAGGTATTATCAAAATACATAAATAAATAAATAAAATCAGCCCAATATATCTCAAGTACAGAGATCCAAAATCACTTAACAAAATATTATCAAGTCAAATGTGGCTATATAATGAAAGAGTAATATATCATGATCCTGTACATATTTTCTAAGAAATGTAAAATAAATATTTGAAAACCAATGGATGTAATCTACCATATTAACCAAAAAAGGAGAAAATTCATATAATAATCTCAGAAGATATAGAAAAAGCATTTTCAAAATATAACACACTTTCACGATGAAAACTGTCTAAGATGGTAATGTAAACGTCCTCAATTTGCTAAATGGGATCTGTTAAATACTCATAGTTAACCTCAGAGAAAAATTTGAAATAGTTAGTGCTTTCCACCCAAAGATGAGGGACAAATCTAGGATGTGTGTTCTCACCACTGCTATTCAAAATTGTGTTGGATGTCCTAGGTAATAAAATAAGGCCATATATTTTATTTTATAATAAATATTCATAAAACTTGGAAATATATAGCCATTGATTTGCTGAAGTCATGATTCCCTACATAGAAAATAATGAGTTATTTATAAAGTAACTACTGGCTTGTTCTGTCCCTGCTGATGGGGCAGCATGAGGCTTATTCTAGATATGTGCAGAAAGAAGCTGGAAACTGGAACCATCTGCTATTGTTAGAACCAAGTATTACTGGTGGAGTGAAGAACTGTTGCTGGAGTAACAAAAACAGAAGCAGCAAACCAAGTAGAGGGAGCAAGTCCTTATCCCTTCCTCTGCCCTGAAGTAGCCCTCCAGTACTACCTTTGGGCAGAGCCTAACAGAGTCATTTATTAAAGGAGACAATGGTTTCTGACTCCCACTCCAACATTAAAAAGCCAATTATAGAAAGATGGGTTTGGAGTTGAGACGCCATAGCTATAAAACTGGCCAAAGGAGTAGAGAGGGAAGGATAATCAGATATTTCCACAATGATCACCCACACCCCCAAGTGTCAAGAAGTTTTAATGCTTTCTGAAGGTAATCTTTTATTGAACCTCATATTTGAAACCAACTTACTGTAGTTCAGTGCAATAACAGTTGAGGAAGAACATACAAATTGCTAGTCACTTTCTTAGGAACTGTAGATATAAAGATATATTTCTAGAAGATATATATAGAATGCAAATGCTTTCCAAATAATATGATATGTATAGTGATGAAAATGAACATATAAGACAAGGGTTCCTAGGGGGAAAATGAAGAGGGTGAAAATCAAGTGGCATAAAAGTATTACCAGAGGAAAAGAACCCTGAACTAATTATTAAGTGGTGAGTAGGCATTTACCTGATAGTGACAGAAGAAGATCATTGAAAAAAGAGGGACCAGACATAAGGAAATGCAAGAAAATATATGATTATTATAGGAAACTACTAGTGGTTCTGGCATGTAGGAACTACAACTATAAGGCATTGAAAAACAGGGAATTCCATGAACTATGTTAACAGAGACCAGATAATACACCTGGAACTAATCCTAAAAGCAATGGGTATGTATTAGAGTATTTGAAAGAAGTAAAACACAACATTGGAGTTCTGCGTTTAGAAAAGTCCTTTGAAACTGCAGAGTGGAATATATTTTGAACTAGAAAATGAGAAAAATGTGAGGCAGACATTACAATAGTTTGGTGGGGAATGATAAGAGCCTGAACTATGATATTTGTGGTTTTGTGGGGAAGGGAGTGATATGAAAAATCATTTCTCTAACCTGAATTGAACTTAACATCAGTTTTATTCATGAGTTGTGTGACTCTATGAACTCTGGTAGACAATAGCCAGGCTTGGATTTAGATGATGGAAAGTATTTGGTTGATGGCTAGTAATTTTCTTTCCATTTCATGTTCATTTCCATTTCATGCAGCATCATACATGTAAAATGATGCTCTGATGCCTCCTTAAAAAAAGTATATGGAATTTAGTTTTATGAGCTATGAAGAACTTTGAATATTATTAAGCATTATTTTTCTTCTTCATTTTCTTCATTAAAAAGGAGACCTCAATCATGTCATTTAACCACCTGTGTTCATCTGTGTATCTTTTTGAATGCTATAGGAACAACTGGTTTGGTATTTGGATACGATGAGACAGAAGTGCCTGGACTGAATTTTTTGGAGTAATGCTTTCATAACTTTTTAAGCTGCCTTTTGTCTGTTATATAGACAGCTAATAGTTATACTAACAACTCTACAACTATCCACAGTGCCCACATGAAGCAAACATTGACAAAGCTAGAGGGAGAAATAGTATTTTTACAGTAATAGCTGGGGACTTCAGTACAATACTTTCATCAATAGATAGAGCATTGAGACAGAAGATCAATAAGGAAGCAGGACTTGAACAATACTTTAAAGAACTAGGTCTAACAATTTTTAAAAAATTGTAATTATAAAAAGATCTCTAACCATAATGTAATGATGATAGAAATCAATAACAGAGGGAGAACTGGAAAATTCACAAATATATGGAAGGTAAACAAAATACTCTTAAGCAATCAATCGATCAAAGAAGAAATCACAAGGGAAATCAAGATATATCTTGAGACTAATGAAAACAAAAACACATATCAAAACTTATGGGACACAATGAAAGCAAGGTTCAGAGGGAAATTTACAGCTCTAAGTGATTTACTTTAAAAAGAAGACAGAGCTCAAACAAGAGGTCAAGACATTCCTTCAAAATTGGAAGGTCTAGAAAAAGAAGAGTACACTAAACCCAAAAGCAAGGAATAACAAGCAAGGAATAAATATTAGGCAAAGATTTTATTTTAAAAGATCAATAAAATCAACAAACCTTTACTTTGGCAAAGAAGAAAAGATAAAAGATGCAAATAACTAAAATCTGAAATGAAAGGGGAGCTTTTACTACCTATCCCACAGAAATAAGAAAGACTATAAAAGCATACTATGAACAACTACATGTTAAGAATTAGATAACCTAAATGAAATGGATAAATTACTAGAAGAACACAAACTGTACTGACTCAGAAGAAATAGAAGATCAAAACAAATCAATAATAAGTAATGAAACTGAATCTGTAAAAAATTTCCCTCACAACAAAGAAAAGACCAAGATCAGATGAATTCAGCAGTGAATTTTATCTAATATTTGAAGAATTAACACCAATACTCCACAAACTCTTCCAGAAATTGAAGAGGAGGGAACACTTCCCAACTCAGTCCAAGAGGCCAGCATCATAATACCAAAGCCAGAAAAATATATTGTGAAAAAAGAAAATTACAGACCAATATCCTTCATGAATATAGATGTGAAAACAAAAGACTAGAAAACTGAAGCCAGCAGCACAATTAAATAATTATACACCAAGATAAAGTGAGATTTATGCTGTTTTGCAAGATAGGTAAAACATAAGAAATTCAATTGTTGTAATACATCACATTAATAAAATGAAGGACAAAAACCACATGAGCGTCTCAATTGATTCAGAAAATGCATTTGACAAAATTCAGCACCACTTCTTGATTAAAAAAAAAAAAAAACACTCAGAAAACTAAGAATAGAAGTAAATATCTTTAACATGATAAAGGATATAAACAAAAAACCTACAACTAACATCATATTCAATGATGAAAGACTGAAAGTGTTCCCTCTAAGATCAGGAACAAGACAAGGATAACTGCTGTAACCATTGTTATTCAACAATTTGCAAAAAGTTCTAGCCAGAGAAATTATAAAGAAAATAAATAAAAATGCATCAAAATAGTTAAGGAAGAAGTAAAACTCTCCTTACTTGCAGATGACACGATCCTATACATAGAGAATCCTGAAAAATCCACAACAAAGCTACTAGAGCTAATAAACAATTTCGGCTAAGTGGCAGGGTACAAGACCAACATGCAAAATCAATGGTGTTTCTATACACTAATAATGAACAACCTGAACAAGAAATCAAGAAAAAAAAAATCCATTTGCAAAGGTTTGTCTTTTGTGGACCCCAGAAAATTATGTTTTTAAACTAATCCATACCTATGCCTGTAAATGCAGTGTAGATAGGAATTTTTTATTAGATTCTGTTAAGGGACCTTTGATTAGATCACCTGATTAGATTGCTTTAAGGGCTTTGCTTGGTCTACGTCAGTGAGCCATTACCCAGCTTGGGTCTCTGCCCTCTTTCCAGGGTCTTATATAAACTGAGAACTGGAAGCAGACAGACAGAGAAAGACAACTGCCATTTTTTATCTTGCCATGTGAGAAAGAGAAATTCAGGAACAGCAGAGATTGGTTGCCATCTTGCCTTGCCACATAGCTTAACTCCTGTATCTGCCTTTGGTGAAAAAGCATCTCTGATGGTGCCCTTGATTTAGATATTTCACAGTCCCAGAAATGTAAGATTTTCCCCTAGTAAAATTTCTATTATAAGAGCCAACCTATTTCTGGTATATTGCTTTTTTAGCCCTGGGTGGCAAACTAAATCAGTAACTAATAAAGTCAATTATTTAGGAATTAATTCTCAAAGGGTGTAAAGGATTTGCACATGGAAAGTTACAAAGCATTGCTATAGTTTAGAAAATTACTAGCATTGTTGAAAAGATCAATAAAATTGACAAATCTTTAGCAATACTGACAAAAAAAAAAAACAGTGAGAAGGCACAAATAACTAAAATCAGAAGTGAAAATAATAAATTAAGCAGTCAGGAATTAACAACTACTCATCAAAGAAAAATTCAAGATCAGATGGCATAACAGAGGAATTCTACCAAAAATTTAAAGATGAATTAACAACAATTCTTCTCTATTCCAAGAAATAGAAGTAAACATTTCTTAACTCATTCTATAAGACCAACATTATCTTGATACAAAAATGAGAAAAAGACATCACAAGAAATAAAAATAAGAGACAAATATCCATTATCAACACAATCAAAATCCTAAACAAAATATTAGGAAACTGAATCCAACAGCATACTAAAGGATTAGACACCTTGACCAAGTAGGATTTAACTCAGGTATGCAAAGATAGTTCAATATAAGAAAATCAATTAACGTAATACACCACAATAATATAATGAAGAAAAAGCATACTTGATAATTTAAATTGATACAATAAAAAAAAAAAAATCCAATCCCTTTTCATAATAAAACACTCACAAAAGTAAGACTATAAGAGAACTTCCTCAACATGATTAATGGCATTAAAAAAAAAAAAAAAAACACAAAAAAACTATATCTAACATATTTCTCAGTTGTGAAAAATTAATAGTATTCTCCCTAATATCAAAAACAAGACAAGGTGTTTCACCTTTACCTCTGCTATTGAACATTTTAATGGAAGTTCTATTCAGAGCAATTAGATAAGAAAAAATTTTTAAAAATCATTCAAACTTGAAAGGAAGAAATAAAACTATCTGTATTCACAGATGGCATGATCCTATATATATATAGTAAATCCCTAAGGATCCACAAAAGAGCTTCTGTAGCTGATAAATGAATTCAGTAAAGTTGCAGATTAACAAGCAAAAGACATTTTTTATATACACCAGAAATGAGCAATCCAAAAAGGAAATTAAGAGAACAATTCAATTCACAATAGCATTCTAATGAATAAAATTCCTAAAAATAAATTTAGCCAAGGACATGATCAACTTGTACAAACAACTACAAACTGACTACAAAACATTGCTAAAAGAAATTAAAGAGGATGTAAATAAATGTAAAGACCTCCTATGTTCATGTTTTGGAAGAGTTAATATTGTTAAGATGGCCATATTACCCAAAGCAACATACAAATTCAATAAAACCCCTATTAAAATTCTGATGGTCTTTTTGTGCAGAAATGGAAATGCTGATCCTCAAATCCATATCGAATTGCAAGGGACAATTTGAATAGTCAAAACAATATTGAAAAAGAAGAACAAAGTTTAGTACCCACTCTTCCCAATTTCAAACTTATTACAAAGTTACAATAATCAAAACAGTGTGTTACCAGCAAAAGTATGGACATATACCAGTGAAATAAATTTGAGAGTAGAAAAATTAACCATTTATGGTAAGCTGATTTTCAACAAGGATGGCAAGATCTTACAATGGGGAAAGAATCTCTCTTCAAACAATTGTGTTGGGACAACTTGATATCCAAAAGAATGAAGTTGGATCCGTAGCTTAAAAGATATACACAAATTAACTTAAAAGGAATCAATGACCTATATATAGTATCTAAAGCCCATTAAATTCTTAAAAGATATACAGGGATAAATTGTCATGGCCTTAGACTTGCTAATGGGCTCTTACTTATGATACCATAAATACATTCAACCAAAAAGAGAATAAAGTAGACTTTATAAAAATTAAAACTTTTGTGCATCAGAGGAAATTACCAAGAAAGTGAAAAGACAATCCATATAATGGAAGAAATTTTTTGCAAATCCGTATATCTAATAAGGATGTAATATTCAGGATATATAAAGTGTTCTTACAACTTAACAATGAAAAGATAATCAACACAATTAAAAAATGTACAAGGATTTGGATAAACATTTCTCCTAAGAAGACATTCAACTGGCCAACAAGCACATGAAAAGATGCTCCACAACATTAGTCATCAAGGAAATGCAAAACAAAACCACAATATAGTTCCACTTCATATCCACTAGGATGGTTACTATAAAGGGAAAAAAAGGTCAATAACAAATGTTGGTGAGATGGAGAAATTCAAACCCTTGTAAATTGCTGGTGGGAATATAAAATGGTTCAGCCACGGTGAAAAACAATCTCTGTGAAAGAAGTTCGTCAAAAGTTAAACAGGTAGTTACCACATGACCCCATATTTCCACCCTTGAGTATATACCCAAAAGATTTAAAAGTTGGTACTCGGTTAAGTACATGTACAGGTATGTTCATAGCAGCACTATTCACAGCGGCTAAAAAGCTCAACTGTCCATCAGTGGATGAATGGAGACAAAAATTGAAATATACACAGAAAAATGGAGCGTTATTTAACCATAAAATGGAATGGACCACTGACACACGCCACAATGTGAATAAACCTCACAAACATCGTACTAATTGAAAGAAACCAAACACAAAATGTCAAACAGTGTGTGATTCTATTTATCAGAATATTCAGAATAGATAAAGCCAAAGAGACAGAATGTACCTTGATGGTTGCTAAGGGTGCAGGTGAGGGGTAAATGGGAAGAAAGTGCTTAATGTGAAAGGGGTTTTACTTTGGGGTGATGTAAATATTTTGAAGCTAAGTAGAGGTGTGGTTTTACAGCATCGTGAATATACTAAATGCAACTGAATTGTTCATTTTTATATGGATAATTTTGTGCTATATGAATTTCAACTCAAAAAATGTATTTAAAAAAGCAGGTCATGCTACATAATAATTAGGAAGAAAAAATAGATTAAATGCACTTTACAAAAGTTTTTTTTTTTCTTGGTAATAATATAATTGCAAATAATGATTATATGGGCTTTTTTGGTCAGGAAAAAGAAATAATTGCTTTTCACTCATAATGTGAAACATTGATATATGTCCTCTACCCATTACAACATAACTGAAATAATCAAGATGTTTAAATATTTGTGATATGTTTTAAATGTTGAGAATTTTAAGCTAGTTTGTGTGTTTTTAACTCTTTTGATAGTGCTTAAATATTCTGTAATGACACTATCTTTTAGCAAGATATTTCTTTCTTTTTTTTTGCAAAAAAGAATCTAATTTGTCAGTGGTTTAATTTTACCTCTTGATAAATTGTAAAAAAACATGCCACTACTTAGCAAATAATTTATGCATTGTGAGTTTAAGGAAATATCACAAAGTTATTTTTTCCTTTTCTTCAAATATGAAGAAATCTTTATTTTAATATTAGGTGATGCAGTTCTAAGCATTCAAGTTGTTCAGATTTGAATTTTGAGCCTTATGTGAAATTAATTCTAAGGGTATATTGGGAGATCATGTTGAATTAGACTTGATTGGCATATTTCTCAAAACTGTGTTTATTAAGTTTATGTTTGTGGCTTTTGCAAATGGACTTAAAGGTTTGCTGTTATTATTTTTAAATGTCTAGTTCTCTTTTCTCTAGCTTAGAAGGAAATCTTCTAAGGATGATGCTCATTAGAATTTGAATATGTTATAGTAGCAAGTACTACTTTTGAACATAAGCTATAAATTTTAAATTATCCAACATTTTCAATTATGTAGATGACATCTATATTTGGTACCACAATTAACATTTTGTTAGGTTTAGTATAACAAAAATCTCTTCATAATCCAGACTGCAGACTTTCTAATGTGAACAAGTCTGGATTAGACTCCAGTTTAACATGGTAGTGTTTGGCCTGGGGTGAGCTGCTTGACTACCTGTGCTTTCTGTATCGTTTCGTTATTGCACAACTTTAGGCGTCATTTTGTGCTCTAGGGACTTCCCTTTGTGTATCCTGTAGTATACGTAAATATTGCTCCCTAAGAGTTGTACATGAGACAGACCTATATCAGAACATAAAAGTATATGATTACCTAATACCATAATTTTGCTAATGTGATACCAAGTGTGGCAGTTTGATATAGTTATGAATTCCAAAAATAGATATTGGGTTATACTTGTAAACTGGTCTGTACATCCGGGCATGATTAAGTTAAGATTAGGGTTGCCTGTGCCAGGTCAGTAGGGCATTGAGCCCTGTCCCTTGGTGGGTGGGGTCTCAAAGATAAAAGACATGGCAAAGGACAGAGGTGGAGTTTTGAGTTGGAGTTCTGATGTTGGAGTCTTGAGCTGGAGCTGTGGGAAGTAAGAGAGCTTGGTCGTGAAGAAGGAGAGAAGGGCCCTGGAAAAAAGACAAGCTGTTCACCTGAGAGTTTGCTGCTGGCCTTGTGGAGAGAACAAGCAGCTGAACCTGGAGAGAATCAAGCCCCAGGAAGAGAGGAACCCAGGAAGCCAGATCCCTCACAGAATTGGGTGAGGGAAGTAACTTATGCTTATTGGCCTGGTAACTGTAAGCTTCTACTCCAAATAAATACCCAACTGATTATTGCTATTTTGCATCAGCACCCCTTTGGCTGACTAATACACCAAGCATGGTCACATATTTAGGAAAATATGAGCTGAAGTAGTAAAAAACCAGGGACTCCCATAGAAAATTTCAGTATATAGATGAATGAACATGTGTGATTGATTGTGAGCAGTATGCCAAATGAGCAACTCAACTTCGCTAGCCAGGAGATAAAATTCATAGGGTGAGTATCTTTAATCTAGGACCAATGGGTCCATATTCTTCATGGGAACTGTTTTACCACACATCTAAGTAAAAAATATAGCTATAGGCTTGAATGCACATTTTTATTAAGTCTGAAGTTTCAGCTCTTTCTTCAATTTTATGACATAAAAGTGATGGAAAAGTCCTATCATAGGACAAGAGAAGAAACAGAAAGACATTGAGAGAGGAAGAAAAAATAAATCAAGCCAACCAGAAAATAAAAATTTAATTCTGTCTCTCTCCTTTTCTCTCTTTTCTTTTGCTTAATGAATCTTTGATGGAAAAACATGTCAGAGATAAAGACATTACTTCTTGGAATTCTAACTAAAATGTCCACAATGATACCTTCTCAAATATGTGGACAATGTCTTAGTTATGTAGGCGAAGTGAAATACAATGACAGATTGGGATATTGGCAGAAAAGTGGGGCATTTTTTTCTTCCATGTGTTCCCACCATGAACAGAGTCTGGATCAGTGTGAAGTACAAGCAGCTAATTAACTGTGTAAAATGGGCCCTGTCATAAAATTGTTGGGCCTCAACGCACCTTTATAAAATTTAGAAATTTTGTTGACTACCCAATTTCTAAGATGCTCTACAGGAAGTGTTGCATTATTGTATGATTTTAGGGTCACCATTTGCTCCAGGACCTCCTTTTCTATACACTGTAGAGTAAGTAAATAGCATCCCCAAAAGGTTTGCACAGGACAGACCTATATTGAGGCATAAATGTTTGCTTGTCTAATGCCAAAGTTTTGCCAATATGATGCCAGAGCTAGTTCTATAAAGAAACATATTTGATAAATTAAGAATAATATTTTAATTTGTCCATCCATATATTACCCTTTGCCTAATCTGGGACTCTCAGTTGTGACTAAAAGTTATCTAAGAATAATAATAAAAACATCTACAACAACAATAGCAGCAGCAGTGGCGGCAATAACAAATATTTGAGGCTTTGACCTGGAGATGGAGAGAGTGAGGTCAGGAAAATTTGCTCATTGGGGATGATATATAATAAATATTACAAAGGTAGATGATTTGGATTCTGAGATATGGCTTTGTGATGGCTAATTTTATGTGTCATCTTTTCTAGGTTATGGTGCCCAGGTTCTGGACCAATACTGGCATAAAGGTGGCTGTGGAGATATTTTGCAGATGGGATTGCCATCTAAAATCAATTAGTTTTAAGTTAAGAGATTCCCCTGGATAATACATTGGGCCTCATCCAATTAGTTAGAGGTTTTGAGAGCAAAGAACTGAGGGTTCCAGAGAGAATAAATGTTGCCTCAAGACTACGACATCACTCTTATTGAAAGAGTTGGGGGGGGGCGGATGTGGCTCAAATGGTTGGGCGTCCGTCTGCCATATGGAGGGACCTGAGTTCGATCCCCGGGACCTCCCGTTAAAAAAAATAAATAAATAAAGAAAGAAAGAGTTGGCCTGTTTTACAGATCTCAGACATTAAAATAAACTTCTTCATGTGTGCATACACTTATCCTGTTTCTGTTTGTCTGGTGAATTCTACTGTTAATACTCAACATATTCAGTAAGGTAGCCACACCAATATACTTGACTCTCACATGAATCTTAATTTAAGAAAGAGTTAGCTAAATTAAGGAAAGGCAGACATTGCAGTTTGTGGCAGTTTGAAATTATTTTATGAATCGCCAAAAGAGAAAGATTATGTTTTTTAAACAAATCTATTTGTGTGGGTGTGATACCCTTTGATTGTATTAAATTCATTTGGGAGTTATTTGATTAGACTACTTGATAAAATTGCTTTAGGACTTTTGAAGGACCAGGACACGGTATAAGCCAGCTTGAGTCTCCACCCTTTCGTTCTGATAAAAACAGAGACACAGGAAAAGGGAGCTGATCTTTTTGACCCTGTCATCTAAAAGAGGACTGGAGGACCGCTTAAGCTTGAAGCCCCCAAGAGGCTGGGCTGACGGAGCAGCTCAAGAGGAGAGAAGCCCCCGAGAGGCTCAAAGAGCTTCGGCCCAGGGAGAGGCAAGCCATATACCCAATAACTTGCAACTGAACTTGGGAAGAATGTAAAGCAGCCAAGACTGATAGAGGAGGCCGGGAAAGCCCTATGCCTGGTTGCCCTTAGCTGAGCTCAAACCTTGGCAGAGATCAGAGGCCATCTTGCTTCAACATGTGGCAACTGACTTTGGTGATGTGGCTCAGTTTGGACTTTTCAAGGTCTTGGAACTATAAGCTTTTATCCCAAATAAATCCCCTTTATAAAAGCCAAGCCATTTCTCATACTTTGTATTGGCAACCCTTTGGCAAATTAAAACAGAGGTGAAAGGAATAGCATTGGTAAAGGCAAGGAAACATGAAACAAAATGCCACAGTTGAGGATATTCCCTCATATATCAATTGGAGGTTAACTCTCTAGATTGGAATAAGATAAACCACTTATAAAGTGAAAAATCACATCTCATGTTTAAAAAATAATAACCTATACACGCCACTCTCTGCCTGGGGCATCCTAAACTATCTCTGATCATGAACACTTTCGTGAATGGACAAGATAGGTATTCTTTGGTGAACCTATTATATTTTCAGAGATTGTTCAAAATAAAGTAAAATCCTCATAAATTCACAAAATTAATCTCTTTGCTTTCTACTCATGGTCTAAGTGTTACCATTTAAATTCTAAAAAGCCTAATCACTTTTTATTGGGCATACATTAAGATATCTGAAAATACCTTTTCTCATGCCTCAACCCTGTCATTTTTTTTCATCTAAGTTGCAGAATCTTGATTAGAACAGTAACATTTGAATGGTCAATGTTATACCTAGGTATATATTTTTACTCCTTTTGTAAAATTATACTCTAGCTGTCAGTAAATTTTCAGCACCCTTTCCAGTTTTTATCCCCCTGTTATTAGGGTATTGGATGGTGTCAACTTTGTCAAATGCACTTTTACATATATAAATAATATTGACAATACTGATTTCTAAAATAGCACAAAATAGTAGACTCATTTACCACCTTAATGATAGAATTGGAGGTGAGAACCCTGGTTGAGCTACAGGAATATGAAATTGAAATTGATAGAAAAAGTACCTTATCAACTTATTTTGATACAATGTCACTTTATCATTCCATGCAGATTATGCCTAGGGCCACATTTAAACTACTTGTCAAGGTTTTCAGTCACGTGGGCAGTTTGAGGACAAGGTTTTAAGTCACACGGGCTGTTTGAGGACTGCTCATAGAATGGATATTATTAAAAAGGGGTTCTCTAAAAGAGCAGGGGCAGTAGAATGGTGAACCCAAGATGATGGCAAAGATTAGGTGCCTATAGTAGTTGTGGGAGGTTACTGAAAAGTTGGTCCATTGCAGTGTCTCACAACAAAAAAATATTTGGAAATCTTAAAAGTAAATCTGAAAATACATGAAGCCTCAAGAAGGCAGAACTAGACACAGGACAAAACCAGGCGTGATGGAGAATGGCTGATGGAAATGACTATAGGTAGAACTTAGTGAGATATATGAAGGTGACAGGGAGCCATTGAAGAGCCAATTTCAAAGTATTTAACACTTTCCCAGTCTTGCTTGTAGTGGATTTTTTTTTTGAAAAATTTAAAGCAGTTTTATTGAGATATATTCACATACCGTACAATATATCCAAAGTATTCAAGCAATGGCTTTTAGTTTAATCACAGTGTTTTGCATTCATCACATCAAAAATTTTTAGAACAATTTCATTACTCCAAAAAGAAAAATGACAGTATTTTAATCCCTCTACAATATAGGCTCTTTGCATTTAGTTGTCATGTCCTCATCTCCTTTAATCTGGTGCCGTTTCTCAGCCTTTTTAAAATATATTTCATGACCTTGACATTTTTGAAGAGTACTGAGCAATTTTTTTTTCAGTAACTCAATTGATATTTATATATTTATTTATTTGTTTTTTATCTGACTATGGGTGGGGATATGTTTAAACATCAGAAGCCCCAGGATATTTTTTTTTTAAAGATACTTAGATTACATAAATGTTACATAAAAAAGGTAGGAGATTCCCATAAGCCCACACCTTCCCAAATTAACAACAGCATTCATTCATTAGTATGGTACATTTCTTCCCCTTAAGAGTCCACTGCAGAAATGGTCACACTATATAGGACAATCCACGGGTCATTTTATCTTGTATGACTCATCCAGTACTACTTACTACTAATAAAAGCATAATGAGTTACTGGTGAATGGCCCAAGTTCAAGTCATAGAATAAGTAAAGAATAATTGTTTATTCTCAGTGCAGCTTAAATGTTTTCTTAATATTGTATTGGTAAAATACTTCATGCATGATGGGCCTTTCGAAAGCACTGTATCATTTAGATTTAGCTCTTAAACAGTGTATACTTTGATGTATCATAGAATTTAATAAAAATGCTAAACCCAACCATTAAATATTTATGTGCTGTTTGTATATAGTGTTGGAAAGGGACTTTAATTAGGTTGCTGCACAAGAGAGAATTTGCCTTTCCATAAGGGGAAGAAATGTTGAGATAGATGTTCTAGTCATAGCTTCCTACTCAGAATGCTTTTGGAAACCATTCAAACAGCATTATAGAAATAAGAAAAACATGATGTAAAGAAAAAATATAAGATGAAGATTACTCAATCAATGATAACATGTTATGTTGTAATTAAGGCTGATATAATGAGCTGTGAATTACAGAGAATGTTAAGGATATATTCTATGCTCAGATAAAGTAAACTTTCTGTTTAGCTGAAGGTACACCAAAAACTCATTTTCTTGTCTTAGTCATGACAGTTTAGGTACATTCTTAAGATTTTTAATCAATTTAAAATCTTGCCATGCTTCAGGATGAATGCCTGGGGAATTGGAAAGAACTTTAGAGTAAGAGAGGGCTGGATTTGAAATTCAACTCTCCACGTATGAGTTGTGCAAACTTGTGCAGGTTATTCTCTGAGACTAATTTTTTAGAATCTATTAAATAGGAATACTGAAAGTTTTCACAGTGTTCACGAGAAAGTTAAATTAGAAAAATTATGATTTTAATTAATAATCAACATTCTTAGCCCATAATATGTGCCCAGAAAATATTAATTTCTCTCTCTACAATTGTTTTAAAGTCATTTTCCTAAAAAGATTTTATTCCTCTATTCCCATTTTCAATTACTACATTTGTTCCAAGTCTTCCTGTTTGCCATGACTATGCTTTCCTCTTAATCTTCACTGTCACAACTTAAAAATTAAATACTTAACAGAAACGTCTTTTGAAAGAGTTTCTTGGGAAAAATCAGTCTCCACTCAGATTTATCCAATTCATGTGGTGGTATTAATTGACCTAAATTATTGATTCCAGATTAATCTTATCCCCTAGGTTATTCTTCAAAATCCTCCTCTGTTCATCTCTAATCTTACATTCCACTACTTCCAGCATGAAGTCTTTGCTCTAGAAGGTCGAGAGTAGCTATGCAAACAAAACATATAACAAAAGCATCACCTGGACACCTATTACTTTACAGATTGGTCCCCAAGTGACATAGCTCTTACTTCATTCTCCTTGGGACAGTTGACTTCTCCAAGACTGAATATCCTCATCTGTAAAATGGGATTTATAAGCAGTATCCAACACAAAATGTAATGCTTAATAAAAATGTACTTGTTAGAGTGTTATTAAATTCTGCACATCTTTAGCACACCAACTCCTCCAGGAATTTTTCTTTAACGGGCTATTTTACTATGTCTCTCTCCTTTTGACTACTGTAACATTTGACGCTATCATTCTGTAGATCTTTAATTCACTTGGAATTTGTATATGTCATGGCCTCCAAGTAAAGAGAAAATAATTTGAGGGCATAACTTACGAGTTATAATTGTTTTGTTTCTCCAATAGTATTCTGGATAAAGAATGAATAAATAAGTAGCTCTTATAGAGATGCGGCAATGAAGATGTGTGTGTAACATTAGCCGTACTTTGTTTTTATTGTTGGTTTCTTTGTGATGCTTTGCTTTGGAATTTTTTGTCTCTACATTAAAAGTATTTAATTCCTCAATTCAGTTTCCTCATCCTTCTTCCCCATAGGGAATTCTATTTCCCATCTACTGCCAAAAACATAAGTGCTTATGGAAAGGGAACGATTTATTAGAAATGTGATTAATTCATTAATTCTTTTAGACTTTCAATTAAATTCAAATAACTTTATCAATTTTTGCAGCATCTATGTAACACCTGACTAATGGTAGCTGAGCAATGATTATTTATTGAATGGAATTTTTTCCTGCTTCCTCTGGGTTCCTACCAATCACACCTTTTTACAAAGCTTTCCATCTTCTTATTCATCCACCCTCCATATAACTCATACTGTTCCCACCAACGTCCTGAAGTTAATACCTTAAATACTATTAGTATAACTTTAATTAATGGTAGTAATTAAGGAAAAGGAATTTAAACTTCCTGGTTAAAGTTGCAGGTTTCCAATATAGATCTTTATGTTTAAGACTTAGGTGGGGTTTCATAGTAGCACTGGATAGCTATTCAGGACACTTTACTCCCAAAATCAGTGGTTAAACAAAGTCATAGAGTCAGTACTCCAATTGAAAACTTAACATTCAAAATAAAATAAACGAAAAAATCCATTCATCTGTAGTACTGTGCTTGATATTAAAAATTTTAATGTTTTTAAAACTATCAATAGCACTAGGTGATGAAACTCATGCTGAAGGTTTAGTATATAGAAAAATAAGCAATTAGAATAGCTGGGTTCTGACTTGGGAAAATTCTCAAACCTGAAAAAAAGAAAGAGTGTTGCTAGAAGACATGATAAGAAATTCAACATTAAAAGGAGATCTATATTACAAGAAAAAAAAATATTCTCTTTGAAATCATCTATTCCTTCTGAGGACTTATCCATAAGGCATGGAGAAAAGAAAACTGGATTTATTATTTAGAACATTCAGAAGGAAACAATAAATGTTAGGAGTACTTTTTAAAATTCTGAATAATTTTCAATTTATAATTCTATTTCAATAGTTTCTTCTGGCACACAGTAAATACTGAATAAGATTTATTTTGAGTTCTTCCTTTCCCACAACATCTAATATGTTTCTACTATAATAAACTTACTTTTGATTTAGGGATAAAAAACTCAGGTAGCATTAAAGCAAATGTGTTTTATCAGAGTTTTAAGCTCATCATATCAACTCCCTATTGTTAATTTTTAGATCTCAAAGACTAAATGATGAAAATATGTTCTTATGACTAATTAAGGAGAGACATAATAAGCATTGGCAATTTTCCAAACTCTCTTTACTCTCAGTAATAATGTGGATTTAATCTTTCCCACAATACTCAGCTATAGAATACTCTTGTGTATTTTATGGGGAAACGTATCCTTAAAAAGGGTTTCAATCTCTATTTTATTTTGTTTAGTAAAAGTGGAGGTTAGTAGGTGGAATATTATGCACATTTATATGGCCATGGTGGATAATATAGAATGTGCCAGGAACATAAATAACTTCTAATATGAAGACTCAGAATAGCAGAAGGCAGTGGACTATGAAACTATATCACTAGAATGTAATATATACACATATATCTTTAGCAAAACCTGAATTAAATTGGACATCACTTTTCTCCAGAAAATGTCAATAACTGACCATAGGTTTGGAATGCAGTCACCTACATCATGGGGAAAACATTATGAACTGTTTAAGAACCAAGATATTACCTCTATCCGCAATCACAGTTTAACCTAGCTTTCTGGATATTACCAAATTATCTGCTTTTGTTGTCTAACACAGGAGAGGTATTTTACAACAGGGCTTTGAGCATGGACTTTGGAGTCATATCTGAGTGTGAGCCCCAGTATCAAAAATTATTTGTTCTTAGAGCTTTGGTAAGTTACTTATCTTCTCTAAGTCATATTTTACTCCTATGTAAAATGTCAATAGAATAGTAGTAAAGATTAAATGAAATGATATTTGCAAAATATTGAGCAGTTCTCTTTTTCTCATAGCATCTCATGCTTACTATTTTCAATGCAATGGTGATAATGTATTGTAATCAGTGATTCACTTGTCCTTTCATTCTGAACTGATAGTTCTTTGAAGAAACTCTTTTATTCCCTTAGTGCCTGGGGCCATGGCAAACACACAGTGATTATTCAGTATGTGCCCATGAATAAATGACAGTATAGTAGATGACATTGGCATCTGATAAAAATGTCTCAATATTCCAAAAATAATTTTCTCTACTCACAGGTGTCACCATATTTGTCCCATTCAGTTTTCATGAAACTACATTTGAGCAAGCCATTTTGTTAAACATGTAAAATGGGTAGGAGGAGCTATGAAGTAGCATAAAAGTGACGGAGGTTAGAATTCTCCATCACTGCTATCTTCTGCAGCTTTGCAGCCCTTTAACAACTCTCATCCTTGATGTCTATTCTTTATATCCTTGCCATAAAGTGTTTTCCTCCACTCTGCTGGATATGTACCAAATACCATGCCCCATATTCACTCTAAACCAATCTCTACCCTTCTTGTGACCACATCATAATTACCCCTTTATGTCTGGCTTCCAGGTGGTTTTATCCAGTGGAGGCACCAGCAGTATATCCGAAGCCAGGGAGAGAGCGATTTCATGATATATCTTCCCCTGGCTCCTTTTCTCCTAGATTTTGTGGTTCGACATTGACCCTTTACCAAAGCCCACTGCAAGTTTGAGGTGGGTTTCTCTATCCAGGTTCCTTTTACTCCACCTTCCTCTTCTTTTACAAAAGTCAGTGACATAAACTCCCTCCTCTGGGTAACCCAGTGCTACAGAATTATCTCTTCCTAAATGTACTTTATAGATAACTCTTTTTTTTAAAACTCCCTTCCCATTACACAGTTTCAGTTTGCCATCTGTTTCCAGTGGGGCCAGAACAATACACTCACTGTTTTCACACAGCAAACACCTATTCATCCTTTAAGAATATGTAAAATCAACTCATTTTTAAAGCATTTACTGACTCCTTCATTCTGAGCTATTAACTCAGATTCTTGAGTAAGACTCCAAAACTCTGCTCCATCACTTGTTCCATCACTTACATGCTGTGTGTCCTTGCACAACTAAACTCCTCTGAATCCACTGTCTTAATCTATGAAATGAGGTTAATAATTGTACCAGTGTGATAATTATTGTAGATTAAAAAAGATTATTTATTTATAAACAGTCCCAACACAGTAGTTTAATTTGGAATAAATGAGTTGATAGATACGCCCGTAGAACACTAACTGACACATATACATGTGAGCTCAATCAATGTTAAGATGTATGGGAAGCGGATGTGGCTCAATTGACTGGGCTGCTGTCTACCATGTGGGAGGCCCTGGGTTCGATTCCTGAGGCCTCCTGGTGAAGGCAAGCTGGCCTGAGCCACAGAGAGCTGATTGCCCATGCCTGTGGAGAGCTGGTGCAGCAAGATGATGGAACAAAGGGAGACAAGCAGACACAGAAGAACGCACAGCAAATGGACACAGAGAGCAGACAGCAAGCACAAGCAGCAAGAGGGGGGGCGGTTGATAAATAAATAAAAATAAATCTTTAAACAAAAAAAGTATGGCTGTTTTTATCATCTTTGTATTGCAAATGTTATTTCCTTCTCTGCTGACTTTTAGTTTTATTTATCTCTTATTGCAATGTGTTATAAATAATTTTTTCATAAGTCAGGTTTCCTGAAGGAAGGGTTCATGCTTGATTCATCCTTTTCTCCCTACCACTTATCATAGGGCGGGGGACACCAGGCATTCATTAAATATGTGGAAAGCCTGAATGATGAATTTATTACTAAGAATTCCTTTGTCAAAAAAGATCAACATGTACACTCACTGCACAATATAGCATCAGAGACCAGTTCACTTAATTTATTATCTGTGTTTCTACAGAAATCAGACACATTATTTTGGAACATAACAATATTTACAGGCAAGCATCTGGAGCCTTATTTAGAACATGGAACCATTAAGGTGATTATGTCCCTAATAGTCTTATACAACATCTGCTAAAGTGAACTTGAGCTATGGGCCAGGAAAAATCTTACAAAAAGTTCCATTATCTGTAACAAGACAGCTTTCAAGTTTATGTATTTATATATATGCTTATACATATATATTTTTTCTTAACAACTACCTGTGTTGTTTGTAAAATTGTATTTGAAAACATTTTAATTCTGAAGTGTAAATGCAGTCGAATCTTGGAATTACAATGCATATATCAGGGTTTCTAACTGATAAATACAAAAGGCAGACTTCACAAATGCTTTAAAGTTAAGTAAAGTTCTTTAGTTTCAAAAACTTTTAAATCATCAGACTATAGTTTTTTGGAAATCCAACTACTCTGAAATTAGTCCCAGTACATCACAACATCAACAGATGATATATAATTGGGGCCAATGCAACCAAATCTGCCCTGTGGCTATGAAAATTAGATAGAGAAAATGAAGAAAATAGCATGTTTCTTATCATATGGAAAGCACTAAATAAAAATAAATGCTAACTTAGTATTTTTATCCCTCTCCTATATATTTACAGTGTAACATACATTTTAAATAAAAGTTCCCCAAGTTAATGGTAACAATAATAAAGAAAGAAAACAAAATAAAGCATCAAAATAAAACAAAATAAATAATCCAAAGCAAAACAGCACAAAAAATTGCTTATAGACCATTATGATTCTGTGCATCAAAGTTTATTTATTTATATCTGTAGGTATGTTTTTGCTTCATTTCAAGGAAACCATGCCATCCTGTTTTCTATGAGTATATCAGGCCAGAGAGCAGAAAAACTTGTTTCTATCTCTTAGGTCAGTCATTATCTTCCTCAGTGATGAAGGATAAATTACCACCATTGCCTTCAGTCTCTTCATTCACTCACAGGATGGGAATTTATAATTTCATCTAGCTGTACTATTATCTGAATATCCTCCATTTGGGTGTGTCCTTTGTTTATATTTTTACCTCATTAAAGAACCATGTATTTGAAGGGAGTGACCAAATGAACCAAAAACCATGTTGGATGCGTAAACTGACTAGGACTCAGAAACCTGGGCTTTTAGTTAGTCTGCCACCAATTTCCTACACAACCTTAAGACTTTCATTTGAATGCTATGTACCTAGGTTTTCTCATTTATAACATGGAAGTATATCAAAACAAAGTCTTCTGATCCTTACCATTACTTTTTTTACTACATTAAACAATGCCCTTTTTTTTTTTAATGGTACCCGGACTCGTATGTGGGAAGCCAGCTCTCAGCCACTCAGCCATATTACCACATCGGCTCCCCTGAGTTCGTTTTTTTCATTTGTTTGCTTGTTGTTTGTTTTTGTTTTAAGGAGGCACTGGGGACCAAACCCGGGGCCTCTTGTGTGGGAAGCAGGCACTCAGCCACTTGAGCCACCTCCGCTCCCTTAAATAATGTTATTTTTAAAAGTAGAAATACCTCAATTTCATAGACATTATTTCTGATATTAAAAACAAACAAACAAACAAACAAGGATTTTCCTGAAATTGTCCTCAATAATCTGCAATGTTAAGAATTCATATTTTAAGCATTCATACACACTGTCTTCACAATTCTAAATATTGATAATACAAAGACTATGAGTTATAATTCCTCACCACATAAACTCTTCCTTTCGAAAGTCTATTTAATTTTGACTCAGAGACATAGGGCAAGGGAAAACCTGCTAATCTTGAAAGCTTCTAATAGATTCAATCATACCACAGAAGCATTTTTGAGCAAATAAGTTGTTTTTTTCTCTTCTTCTTCTCTCCTGCCAACTCCCAACCCAAATAATAATGAACATTCACAACTACAATGTGAAGGCATTTTGAACATGTGCATAGATTCCATTATGAAAATTTACTTAAAAATGTAAATGGAATTTTAATAAATTATTTTTACTTCTCAGATGACCAAAGCAAACTTAGACATCATTTGCTACACAATAGATAAGATTAAGGACATATTCTTCCTAGAAATTGAAACCAAAGAGATAAAACACCCATTAAAATTTCTATGGAGTTATAAAAATGAAATATATTTGCTCCACTTAATGCAATAATGGAGCTACTCAACTAATGTGCTCTTAATTATCACATAGGTTTGCAAAGAGAATTTTTTATTAGTTCTGAATAACTATCACTTTTTAATTTCTTTTGTATAATGCTAAATGCATACAATTTTCTTCTTTACAGATTCTATGCAATACTGGGCTGAACACTAAGCAGGCATGAAGTCTTCATGGATGGGCTAATTGGAGAGGAATCATGGGGGGTCAGTGGAAAGTAGAAAGGACATTAAGATCAATAATATAAGGAAAGATCTGAATATAAAGAAGTGCTATTGATCTTTAAATCACAGAGAAGTATATAGAACTCAAAACATTAGGCAAATCTAAAAGTAGAGTGTTGGGGTAGATAAGGAGAGATTGGGGGGTACGATATTAAAAGGGGCTTTACTTTGACCCTGAATTGAACTGGGTTTTGGAACTCCCTCTTATTATCTGTTTATTATCTGTTTCTAGGGCCTGTTTGATTTCATGGCTATAGCAAGTGGCGTGCGTCTTCCAATGGTTGGGAAAAACAAATGAATCTATATGTTTTATGCTTAAAGACATTGATAAAGGAAAGAAATAGTGAAGGCATTAATATTCCCTGTGCTGAGTCAGCAATCTCAAACACATCTATATTAAATGTGGGAGTCAGCCAGAACAGAGCTTTACATCTCTTTTTTTAACGAATGAAATAGAATAAAAATAATGAATTAAAATTGGCTCTTTCCTAGCACAATTGTTTATGATGTTTGTAAAAGAAATTTATGAGGCAGACTCTCTTCCTAGTAAAATTTACTGATTGGTTTATTCTTTGACAAAAGATGTGAACAGAACAATTTTGCAATTGCCTGAAAATAAATGTTGGATTTATGACCTGGTCAGAATATAAGAGCATGTTAATCATCCAGAACAGGTTGAAGTGATGCAGTCAGCAAAACCTTCCCAACTGCAAATCAACCAGTGAAAAGCGATCTCACTACAGAGACTTCTTTGTAAGAGATGGCTGAGGCTTGGAAGCAAGGAAGGAGAGAGAAAGCAGAAGACAGCTAGAGGATGAGTAATTGCTACAGAAGGGACAGGGTTGGGATGGTGAGATTTGGTTTCAATGTGTTCATTGTCTGTAAGTCCAGAGATAAACTTCAAATGTACAATCAAGTTCCAAGTGGACAACTGAGGCTAAGACTACCCATCTACCAAAATGCCCACTCTTTAATTACTTCCACTCTTTAATTACAAAAGGAAGCTGCCAGTAAATATTCCTAAAATGCCCAAATCCCATGTTCTATTTTAAAGCCAACAAAAACAGTCTCTTCAAGGTGCCTAACCTTATTAAGAACTGTTTTGTTTCATGGCATTCTGATGGTACTTACAGGTATTCCACAGTGCATTTTATAGCTCCTGCTTATAAAAAACATTGTAACTGCATTTTAGTTGGTCTCCTTCAATACATGTTAAGCTCTTTGAAAATTGAAAGTTTTCTCCCTCTAGCAACTAGAAAAGAGCCAAATATGCTTAATTTAAAAAGATCAAAGCAGCCTAATGTATGTTTTAGAGCCAAACAGTTCTGAGTCTAAAACCTAGATATGTCACATTCAACACATACCTACTTGTTGGTAGCTCAGGGTGATTATAAAGATTAGCTATTACAGATAATATATGTAAAATATTTGCTACAGGGCCAACATATTGAAAACACTCAATAGATGGTAACTATAGGAAAGAGCAAAACACAGGGAAAGGGTTATATATGGGATATGTAGTCTGGCAGGTGTATGTCAATCAAGGATCTTCTGACCATCGCCAGTTGCTTAACTATTTCAGCCTTGATTTCCAATTTGGATAAGTAGGATGATAGTGTATACCTTGATTAGTAAATGAGCTAGGCCCTTGTCTGGCAAGTTGTATAAATTTAGCATGTTATATAAACTCATCAAGTGTTGGTTATCTCTCTCGAAATATGGAATAATTAGAAAATTGCATATCTATCTGCATACACACATACCGTTCCCTGTTGGATGATTTTATAGGTATCCCTATCTCATTGCTTTGCTGACTTGTGCCCCCTGGGAGTCTTAATTTCTTTCTTAGTTCTGAAGATAGAAACAATTTAGATGCCTAAGGCTTGTAATTAAGCCCCAGATCCAGAATTTGGTGATCCATCACAAATGTATCTTGAACAAGATCTTTATTACCAACCCAGATTTAGATCCTTAGAAACATTCTATATCTCCTTGGCTAGCGCCAATTGACAAAATGATAAAATGAGATCCCTCTTAATTCTCCACAATCTCTCTCCCTTGTATATTGGGTAAGCCTAAATTTGGTAGCTAACAGTTTTTATTATAAGATAAAAAAAGAATAAAACATATAATATCCATAAATGTTTAATAGATTTAGAATTTGTTTAAAAAATAAACCAGAATCAGGGATTTCAATGCTATGAGGACCTTCTCCAATAACGCTATTTGCTTTCTTCATGACTGTTTTTGTTCTTTTCTGTTCCCACGGACTTCCTTTGCTTCATTGTTTCGTGCTGCACAATTTATGGCCATACACAGTTCCCAGTTTGCAAGTTAAATATCTAGCCACTTGAAGAGGAAATAATCTAATTTAGACACAATTTCCAAATTACTGATGAAAGGATTCTGACCGGGCTAGATTGGATTCCATTCCTAATTCCAGTCTAATACACAGACTTCTTTTTTACCAAAGCTTTCTGGTGTCCAACTGACTGAACTATATTAATGGTGGGTGAAAGAAGTGAAAATTCCATGAAATTCAAAAGTTGTCTCATATTCCTAGTCCCTTTCTATGTCAGGGATCCTGTCTTTAATCCTATAAGACAATTTGAGAAAAGGTTCTCAAAATGGTTCCAGAAACTTCCCCATGCTAATGTTTGAAGGATTGATTTTTTCCCACTTTCTGGTCAATCTCTAACTTCTTTGCTTGTACAGATCTCTGAGAGATGTTTCCCTGCTTGGCCTTTATGCCCAAAGCCCACCTGAATTGATCATTGGCATAAGATTTCCACCTAAATTCAACGTTTGAGTCCTGATAGTTGGAAAATCTTATTATTGCTTTTGGCATATCAAGATATGCCTTGGACCGCCATGACCCACCTACATTATTTGGATTCATTTTCCTTTCAGTGCTGCCTTTCCCTGACTCCTGGTATCTATTTTTCCAGGCACAGCGTGTTTTACACTACAGTGTACCCTTATGAAGATAGTAGAGAATCTTTCACATTTTGACAGCACTCTCCTCTGACTAGCCTTTAGAAACACTTTTGTCTTCCTTGACACAGTCTGTTGACATGCAAGAGGACACATGATTTTCCTCTCTCCTGAAACACCAATATGCTGGAATGGCCTTCTTGCTTGACAAACCTCATGCCAGAAACCAAACTCTTTGCATGCTGACTTGTCAGCTTCTGCTATTAACCTGCCAGCCCAGCTCTGATGGCAGAGGGAAAGACAAACAGGGCTTTACTGGGGTAGTAAATATTCCATGCAGCCTTGGAGTAAAAGTAGTTACATCTGTGAAAGATTTACATTTATAGTAGACATAAATTAACTGTCCATAGAAAATGAAAAATATAGATGTCTACATAATATACTAGCAGACCACCTTGAATAGTTTCAAAGTACACTGAAGTGATTACTAGGAGAGCCTTAGTAATGACAGGAGGTTTAGATTCACAGTGAAGATATTATTGCTTCCTACATAGATGACTAAAAGCATAAATAATGTAGCCTCAGAGGAAACTCTTTTTTTTTTTTGCTATCGGATATTTGGACATCATAAGACAGGGTAGCTGAGGATTTAGGAGGAGGTTAATCTCTCATACTTATATTTTATTGGCCCAGGAAGTAGATGAGAATTTAATTACATAATCAATGTTATTCTAATACAGGAGTTCTTAACAATGAATCTGTGATCTTACACTGAAATTCAAAAAAAACATTCTTGTAGGGACGTGTTGCTGCTGGTGTGAAATATTTATTAAATAATACACAGTATATTGTGGAGTTAGTAAGGGGTCTGGGGTTTTCACCTGACTGGCAAAGGGGTCTGTGTAACAAAAAAGGTTAAGAACCCTTGTTCTAATGATAGAATATTACTATTGAAATGGACCTAAAGGGGAAGCGGATGTGGCTCAAACAATTGGACTTCCATCTACCATAGCGGAGGACCTATGTTTGGTTCCAGGGGCCTCCTGGTAAAGACATGCCAGTCCCCAGGGCCTCCTGGTAAAAGCATACCAGGCCCGCGCAGCGAGCCACGCAGCAAGATGATGATGCAACAAAAGAGAGACACAGGGGATAGTCAAGGCGAGACATGACATAAATCAGGAACTGAGGTGGAGCAAGTGATAGGGTACCTCTCTCCCACATCAGAGGTCCCTAGGATAGAATCCCAATGAACCTAGAGAAGGAAAACAAGAAGAGAAGACAAAAAGAAACAGACACAGAATATCACACAGCGAATGGACAACAGACAACAAACAGGGTGTGGGGGAAGGGGGAGAGAAAAACAATTAAAAAATATATCAGTATGGCTAAATAAAGTCTTTAAAAAAAAAAAAGTGGACCTATAGGATCTGGTTGATCCTTCTACTCCAATTAGCAGGCCACGTGAATAGAAAAGTGAAGACTGCATTTTAAAATCTCAGGGCTAAGCCATGGCCTAGCCAAAACTAAAACACAGATTAGAAAAGTCATTAATTTTCACCATTAGCTTTAAGAAAAATCATTCACAATACCTAATATATTTTCTGGCACATAAGTGATACTCAATAAATATCTGTAGAATGGATTTATGAGTGATTGAATATTTATTATCTTCAAAGAAATGTCAAGGTTTAAGAGATTAGAGACAGGGTCCTCTGACGTGTTCAGCTTATAATTCAGTAAGGCCATAGCAAGGACATTTTTCCACATACAGTGCATAGAAATCACTTAAATTTCACAATAGCCTTTTTATTTTCGGTTTTACAGATAAATCTGCATTTTGTTGCAGTCAAGTAACATGTCTGAAAGGCCATTTGACTTACAACAAATTATTTTGGATTCAACCACAAATAACTGTTAAGACTTTTGTGATTTTAATTTAAAGGTGATTTATCACAACATTTTGATAAAAATAAGGCTGTTCTCACAAAAGCCTAAGGTGATCTTCTGAACTGAAAATGAACTTCTATCTTTTCATTGAAATAAATGAGCACCAATTTTGTTTCGTGGCCCAAAGGAACTGAGTGATTGGAAGAGGATGGAAGATTTAACAAAGAAAGAATGAACATGCTAGAGGATTGGGCAACATGTTTTTACTGAACACCATTAGTTGCTAAATGAGTTTGGCTGTTGTGGGTCATGTGTTACCATTCATAGTTACCATCCATTGTTTCTATCCACAAGGAACTTGCAAGCAAGGCAAGTGGATACTTCCCAACTACTGTCATTTTTGATGTACAGTTTTCCCTGGAAAAGACTTATTACTGTTGCTTGAATGAACACCCATTGTAATTTGAGAAAGTCTAGCTATGAACACTTTGTTTTATTTCAATCTAAATGGTTGCTCTGATACATGATCAACTTTTGGTCTCTGACCTTTTCAACCTACTTAGTTGAGCTACATCACTGATTGTGTGTTTTCTCATCTTGAACAGTGACCTTAAATTGAAATTAAGCATAGATTTTCCTTGCTGACAAATATATGAGGGTAAGAGGACTGTCTCTGATCTTTTCTTTCAGTGTTTGGAATCAAAGAAGACACCACTATAATTCCACTATTTTTATATCTGTAGGGCTATCTTTTTCTTATCTCACTGGTTAAATTTACAGAAAAAGGATGTGCAATTTGTGCATGTGTGTAGATGATAAAATGAAAATTCCTGATTGGATATCTCTACATTCCACTTGTAGAAAAGTTTCTTTTCCCTACAAAGTAATCAATGTCAAAATGCATGCTTATTATCTGAATAACCAGCAAAAATTAACTCCTCTTACCTCCACAAAATTGACTGATATATAAAAACAAAACCATGGCCAGAAATACTATATATGTGCTGCAGAGAATATCAGTCATTGAACATTTGCTTTTTCATTACAAAGTTTTACATGAACCAGAGATGCCCATATTATAGACTAGCTAAGTGAGAGGAGAGAAAGAGAGAGAGAGAGACAGACACACACACACACACACATACACACACAGAGAGAGAGAGAGAGAGAGAGAGAGAGATTGCATCATTGCAACAAAATGAAACTGAGAAAGAGAAAAGGGAGGAGAAAATGCCCGAAGCTTTTTTTAATTCCCTTTCAGTTCACGGATAGAAATTTGGACCACTCAGTAGCTTCAATTTTAAGCAAAATTCTTCTTTAAAGAATGGCATTTCTGTCTTTCAATCCTGACCCACCCTTAAGGAAGATTAAGGGGAATAGGAAAAAGGGGAAGCTTAAAGTAATTCTGTGATAAAATTGGGACAGATAATGTTTGTTGGATGGAGGCATGGACGGATAAATTAAGAAATCAATGAAAATTTGGGCCAGTGATATCAAAAATTTTCACCATTGATTTTTTAATTTGCTCTATTTATATATTTTTTATTTTTAAAACTTTAGTAAAAATCACTAGTTTTATGTTTATAGTTGTGTAAATTTTAACACAAGCATAGATTTGAGTAACCATCACCACAAACAAGATACAGAACAATTCTATTACATCTAAAATATTTCTAATGCTGCTCCAGGGTAGTCAAACTCTCCCTGCAAGCAAGGCAACCAATGATCTATCCTTCATCCCTGTATTTTTGTCTTTTCCAAAATGTGATATAATTGGACTCACATAATAAACAATATTTTGACACTGGCTTCTTTCATTTAGCATAAGGTATTTGAGATTCATTCATACTGTATTTATAAACAGCTTGTTCCTTTTTATTGTTGAGTAGTGTTTCGCTATACTAGAATTTGTTTATCACTCAAATGTTGAAGAAAATTTGGGCTGTTTCCAGATTTTGGTGATTATGATTCATGTGGCTATAAGCATCCATGTATGCTTTTTGTTTGAACATAGATGTCCATGTATCTAGGGTAAATCCCTAGAAGTGGGATTGCTAGATCTTATGCTACGTATATGTTCAATTTTAAAGGAAACCACCAGACTGTTTTCCAGAGGGCCATATCACGTTGCATTCTCAATGTTACTGTTATTATTTTAGCCATCCTAATAGGTGTGCAGTTGTATATCATTCTGGTTTTAATTTGCACTTATATAACGACTAATTGATGCTGGACATCTTTTCATTTATGTATTTGCCATCCATATATCTTTTTTTGGCAAAGAGTCCATTGACATCTTTGGCCCATTTAGATTGAGGGGTTATTTGTTTTTTAATTGTAGAGTTTGAAGAGTTCTTTATATACCCTGGATATAAGTTTCTTGTTAGGTATATGATCTAAAACCTTTTCTTGCAGTCTGTGGCTTGTCTTTACATATTCTTAACAGTCTTTCCCAGAGCAAATTTTTTAAAAGATTTTAAGACGTCCAGCATATATGTGAACACTTAACCTAAATCAAGAACACTTAGCCAAAATCAAGGTTATGAAGATGTTTTCTCAGATATTTTCTTTTAAAAGTTTTTTTTTTAGAGTTGTGTTTTACATTTAAACCTATGACCCACTTTGAGTTCATTTATATATAATAAAGTTGAAGCCAACGTTTTGGTTTGGTTTGGTTTTTGCATATGGGGGGCCAATTTTTTAAACAATTTTTGTGGAAAAACTATGCGTTCTCCATTGGATTGTTCTTCCAAGTTTGCCAAAAAATCAATTAACCATTTTTGTATTTATTTCTGCACTGTTTATTCTGTTTCATTGGTCCAGGTTTCTATCCTTTCACCAATATTACACTGCCTTGGTTAATGAAGCTTAAAAGGAAATGTGAGCCCTTCAGCTTTGTTTTTTTTTTCCTCAAAATTGTTTTGGCTCTTCTAGATAACTTCTCTTTCCATATAAATTTTAGAGTCAATTTCTTTATATCTATAAGAATATGTGCTGGGATTTTGATGGAGATTTCATTAAATCTATAGATCAGTTTGTGTAGAATTGCTATCATAACTAAATTGAGTCTTCTCATCCAAGAACACAGTTTTTGAACTATGCAATAAAAGGAAAAGCTGATTCTTTTTTTTTTTTTTTTCATTTTAAAAGATGCTTAGATTACATAAATGTTACCCAAAAATTACAGGGATTCCCATGTTCCCCACCTCCCACACCTCCTATAACATCCCACATAAACATCTTTCAATAGTGTGGCACATCACCTACAATGGATATACACATCCTGGAGCTTTGCCATTAAGCATGCACCAAAAAGCTGATTCTTTGCAATGTTCACTGTACATAAAATCTACAAAAAACATACAACCATATCAATCCTTTATCCTCTTCTATGTTGTAGTTGTCATATGTATTAAATCTATAGTCTTTGAGCAATCCATCAGATAATGTTATAAATTTTGCTTTCAGTAGTCACACATATTTTAAAGAATGTTACAGGCAAAATATAGTTTATTATATTTACCTAGATATTTACAATTTATCAATATAAATGTTCATTCTTGAGGTTCATTCTTGAGGTTCTAGTTTTCCCTCTTTTTTCATGTCCCTTCCATCTAAAGAAGCTCCTTTTGCATTCTTTTAAAACATGTTTGTGGGTGATACTTTTTTTTTAACTTTCCTTTCATCTGATATTGTATTTCACTTTCATTCATAAAAGATAGTTTTGTTTGATGGAGAATTCTGAGCTGACTTTTTATTTTATCTTTTTTGGAATTTGACAAGCTTCTTAGATGTATAAATTTATGACCTTTATCACATTTGGAGAGTTTTCATCATCATTTATCCAAATATTTTTCACTATCTATCTCTTTCTACTATCTATTGAAGTGACAATGTTAGACTTTTTGATGTTAGAGTTGTGTTCATCTGCTTAATCTTTTTTTTTTTTTTTTTTTTTCATTTCTGTTGTCCAGGTATTATTATTTCTATTGATCTTCAAGTACATTGAACCTTTCTCTGTCATCTCCACTCTGTTATTAAGCTCTTTCAAGGATTTTTAAAAAATTTCTATTGTGCTTTTCAGTTCTGAAATTTCCATTTTTTAATGGATTCTATTTCTTTGCCATATTTTCTATACTTCTAATTATTTGAAGGTTTGTGTTCAATTCAGACAGCATGATTATAATAGATGCTTTAAAGCTTTTGTAGAGCTTCCAATATCTGAGTCATCTTGAGGTTTGCATCTGTCAATCACTTTTTCCTTAGGTTCTTTGTGTGTTGAGTAATTATGGATTTTAACTGGAGATATTGCAGATAATGTTATGAGACCCTGGATTCTGTTAAAATCTCTTGGAGAACTTTTTAAAATTACAATTATGCAAACTGGTTAGTTAAAACCAGTCAGTCCTGACTTACCTTTTGTGGGCTGTAGCTCTAATGTCAGTTTAGTTTTCAAAACTTTTGCTGTGCGATTCTGGTATGTCCAGTATGTGAAACATGCAAGGTTCATCCTTGGACCTGGAAATAAGCCACGAAGTCCTCAAAGCCTTTGTATATTGATTCTGACCAGTTCTGTATACTTACAGTTATGTGGAACCCAAGACCTCATATATAGATTTCAAGTATCTCTTTATACCCCCTTTCTCTATTCCGCTTCATACTTGTGGATTCTCAGTTGCTTCCTTTCCTGCTTCTATGGATAAAAACCTGGAGCTTTAGACTTCTTTTGCACATATTCCATGATGGCCAATCTTGAGTGAAAGAAGCAGGAGAAAAGAGCCTGTGGATCTACCACGCTGCCACCCTCACCCCCACTACTGCATCTGTCGCCACCACCAAAAGCGTCCAAATTGATACTGGGGCTTTCCTAGCAGTGGTGGAAGAGTCAAAACACCTTTATCCTGCTACTTTCCACCTCTACCATCATTTGCCTTTCTAGAGAAAGTAGGTTTTTCCTTGAACTCTTTCTGTCTACATCCATTTGCAAGTCTTAGAGATCTGGGAGTCCAAGCAACAATATGTTGAAAGCACAAACAAAGAAACAAACAAAAAAACAGAAAAACACAGCAAAACAAAACAACAATAAATAAAAAGAACAAAAATAACAACAGGGAATTAACCACTCTAGGTCATTTTTTAAAATTTGATTTCCATACTCTATCTGCTTGCTCTTAGTTACTATTCAGAATCCTTTGTTAGTTGTTTTATTTATTTTTCCATAGTTTTCAGTTGTAATCACTGAGAAAGATAAAGAGAGTGTGCTTACTCCACCTTAACAGAAACTGAAAACATCCTGTAGCAATAATTTTTAAGAATCTCAGAGTCTAATGTACCAGTATGAATGGAATAAGGTAAGTTAAAGATAAGTGAGAGAAGAAAACATTATTTTCAGCATTTGGGGAAAATTCATTTTGTATTTTCTTGATTAAAGTACCAGAGTTTGATTCCAAGAGGGATGATGAAAAGTCACTTACTTAGAGATGGCATTTGATACCTCCTTGATAGAGAAGGATACTAAATTACTTAAATGAAAGGGGGAAGAGAAAGAGGACAGAGGTAGTAAGGGGAAAAGAGAGAAAGTGGGGGTGGGGAGGGTGGAGAGACATAATAAAAGTGAATGGTAGAGTTTGAATACAAAACTTCTGAAATTTTTTTCAATTTTCAATCTAGAAAATAATGACTATTCAATATATAACTTTAAGAAGAGATAGTAAAAAAGATTCTCAACTCAGTTTTTTTTTTTTCTTTTAAATAATTTCCTTGGTGTATTTATCTTATGTTGAAACAATTTTCTTTTCCAATATTGGATAAATGATCTAGGTCAGTAATTTAAAAAGACCAAGAAGAGAAAACACCATAATAGCTAAATACTTGGAGAAAAAATTATGGTCATAAGACTAAATTCAAAACCAAAACCAGCAGTTTTAGAAACTTCCTAAAGCAACTGTTGACTCAGAACCTGGAGGGCAATATAATATGAGAGTTTGAAAGGATTACCACAAGCAAAAGAGAGGAGAGCACTTTTGTTGCTGAGTTCAGGCAGGGAGAAAGTCATTGCCATGTTCACTAAAAATGTATACCTTTAAAAAACAATATGTCTTAGCATTGCATATTCAGGTACTTTTGAAGGGCAACTGATTAGAGATAATATAGGCATCTAAATTCTTCAATTTAATTGTTATGTGCAAGGGAAGAGGCTGAGGATGGAGAGGCCTTTAAATTGGTTTAAGGAGGATGCTTTCATTTTCATTTTAGATTGGCTACTTTGACCGGAGCATGAAGATCAATTCAAAGACTGAATACTGGATAGGAGTAGACAGTAAGGGTCCTATGACAGTAGTATGCTCTAGAAGTAGCAGAAACATTATCTGAAGCGTTTTCTCTGATTATGAAAGTTTGATAAAGGTAAAGTTTTGATAGATGTTTAGGACATCCTTAAAGTGGATAGGATATAGTGCTTTGCTGGAGATGGGTCATGGGGGTGGTTAGGAGGTGGCAGAGGCTAAGGATTAATTGCATACTTCCAATCTGTGAAACTAGCCAATATTGAGATAGTAGTCTAAATTGCAGGACTAATCTTCTACCAGGGGATCTGGAAAGTCAGCTCCCATAATCAGGAGTGTATATATACAGAAGAATCACATTCTAGAAATTTGAGTTACAGGAATGGTCACGAGAGTACAGGAATTATTAAACCAAAGAGTAGCACAAGCATATTTATTCATTAACCTAGCTTCTTTAAAGCGCAGGGGTTGTATAATATTAAGGATGTTTTATTCATAAGTGCTAAGGAGAGACAGATAGAGTTGGGTATTATGAGTCTCATTGTGGTGTTATTAATCATAATAAGGAATCTAAATTTGTCCATATTGTGCAGAATATATATACATTTATATATATATATATATATATATATATATATATATATATATATATATCCATGCATATATATTCTGTAAACTTAAAGCAGTCTAAAATATTTGGAATTATTAAAATGTGAACCATGAAAACACACTGAATTACATTTCTCAAAAACTGATGCAGTTGCTCAATCCTTTTTTGAATTCAATATTACACAAAAACTAAGTCTCATTCAAGTCAAACATGGATTTTAAGCAAATCAAATTTCCCCCACTGAATCTGGACTCTGCTTTAAGAAAACAATCCATTTTGGAAATAAAAATTGGATGGAGAACAGAAAATTGCCTCCAAATGAGCCTATTCTTGACAAACTTCTGATGAAAGGACATAAAATAAGCCTTTTTCTTTTTTTTTTTTTTTTTAAATACCTGAGCTGAATCTAGTGTATGAATGTCAAGCCAATTATTGCTGTTGGAGGGTTTTGTCAACAAAATAGCAGGAAGCAATGTGACAATTTCTACTATGTGCTGGAGAGAATGATGAGAAATTTAAGACATAAAATCGTTTCATTATCTTAGAAGCCTCATGACTTTGGACTCATTGGTTTGGTGTACTGAAAGGTTAGAAATCACTTTTTTGCAGGTATAACAATTCCATTTATTACCTTTTAGTCTTAAGAAAGAGGTGACTATTGTATGCATCCATTTTCTTTTATAAGAGAGGGTGCACTGCTCCCAGAAGTACTACAATACAGGGTCAAGGCATGGAGTAGAATAGAGCAAGCTCTTATTCCATCTTCCACCTCCAAAAATCTGCTTGATATATTGTCCTCGGATAGAGAGCATATCAGATATTAAACTGATAAGAACAGATACCACACTTTATCTTGGCCAAAAGGCCGAGAAGCAATGTATAACATACATTTTTATTAGGTGTGTTTTTCTTTATCTTTAGAGGAAATAAAAATTACTATATGCATACATTCATCAATAATATGTAGATTAGGCAGTGCTATAATGCATATCTACTGGAATGCCCATGAAGATGCAAATAGTACATAATAAAATTGTGAACGGAAAAGGGTGTAGAGTTTTTCTTTTTGGCGTAATGAAATTGTTTTAAAATTGTGTGTGGTGATAAATACACAACATTGTGATTATACTAAAAGCCATTGATTGTACACTGGATAGATTGTATGATATGTGCATATATCTCAATAAAACTGCTTTTTAAAGGATATTCTAAAATTTGGTTGTGGGGATAGTTGGACAACCCTGTGAAAATACTAGAAACTAAAAACCACTGAACTGTCAACTCTAAATGGGTGGCTTTTATGGTATGTGAAATATATCTCAATAAACCTATATAACACACACACACAATTATGAACTGAAGACACACTGACACAGACAGACACACACTCTTGGAATTAGGGAGAAATCACACTTTGGAATTCAAGCGGCTTGGGTTTGAATGATAAATATACTTCTGAGTCTGAACAATACATGAATTATCTGAACTTAGTATTGATTTGAAGATCAAATAAATGTTATTTAATATATTTACCAGAATTTGACACACGGTAAGCATCAATAGTTACTGTTATTTTTGTTGCTACAGTTGTTTTAATTGTTGCTACTATCCAAATAAAATTTGTATTAACCTTGGTACTCTTTGTTGTGCAATGCGTTTGAGACTCTAACAGGTGTGATAGTATGGACCTTAATTAGTTGAATCCAATGAAATTGGTTTGGCATCCAAGCTGGCCTGCTGGCACCTCATAAGCTCATACTGTAACCAGGTTATGGTGTGGCAGAATCAGTGGAGTGGTTAAAAATAAGTCCTCTGATGTTGCCACCTGGGATAGCACTATAATTGATGGAGCTAGTGGCCCTACTTAGCTCTTTCTACTTGCTATCCCCCCAATATTAGAAGTATGGATTAGAATGGGAAGCCTCATGTATAGCTATGCTGATGGCTGACACATTGGAAATGTCATCTAGACGTTAGCTTGGTAGAGAAGTTTAAGTGAAAAAGATGGAAATTTTTTTAGCAGCCTGTGACAAATATCTATGTTACTGTGGGCATGCTCTTTGCCTACATGGATCTAAATAGGAATATTGGTTAATAATGCATCTGCTTTTCTGTGAATCTCAGGATGAATTCCTGCTATCTAAAGTATGAAAAAGACCAGAGCTGCAATATTACACTAGCTAGGAAAAAAAGAAAAAAAAGAAAAACCCTACGGGACTCTGGAGGATAGATAACTTCATTCAAATGTCTGATCTGTTCTTAAATATTTGAACTGTTCATACCTGGGTAAGAGGTAGGCAGTGAAACAGGAGGTGGCATGTCATTCTTTGAGTGAGCTGATTTCTGAAGGTGACTGAAGCATTTCATGACCTTCTGTTTTTGCCTCACCTCTAATAATAAGTCTCATCCCTCTTTGTACATTCAATTAGAGTTGAAAATGCACTGAAAAACAATAGCATTTTTATTTAGCATTTCTTGTTTAAGGGTTTGCAAGTGGACAGGTGGCTACACATTGCATTTGATGATTTCAAAGTTAATTAGGAAGGAAAGACAAGGTCATGGAAACAGAGCCTACCAGAAATTCTGCATTATTTCATTATTATACTTTATCCCATTCTACCCTATGCTGCTTCTATCAAGGGATACGGTTCAGACCACTTCTCATTGGTCAACAATATATTTGCCTCCACATCCTTAAGAATTCATTCCAGAATCATATAAGATATGAGACATTTGGAATTTGCCAAAGTCTGTGTCCAAGGAAAGCAGGCCTCTCTAGCTTAATGCCTGAGGTTGCTGTTTCTAACAGTATCTTGGCAAATAATAATTGGGATGAAAAGAAGAGAATCCAAGCTCTAAGGGCAACATTAGGCCTGACTCCATCTTGCCTTGTGTAACTGTTTCAAGAAAGAGAAAGTGCTGCAGAGAAGATTCTGAGACATAAAAGTTAGAGACTGCTGCATTCCAAAAAGAAGATAGAAAATAATACTTCAAAAGATATTCATTATAAAACAAAGAAAGCAAAGAACATTTGAGAATTGCCTTCTAAATGTCTATATATACTAAGAAAATTATTTTATGAACACTTTATAAAGAAATATGCTTATTGCAGTGTGTATATTTCATTGAAAATACCAAGTATATACATATTGAGTTAACTAAATTGTAGTGCATTGGTATGGCATAATAGTCTGAAACCAATAACGTTGTGTTATTAAACTGTGCTTAATATTATAGGAAAATATTGTGAAAATATCAGAAGACACAGTTGAATATAGAGTACAACTGAAGTACGAAGGACTTCAGAGACGATTTTAACCAGACCCAGGAGAGCCAGTTAGTTTTTAGGAACCTTTATTTTAACGGCTGGGCACTCCGACCTGAACACAGGTGTGAGGCCCCGAGAAACCAAAGTACAAGGCTTTTATAGTAGTATTCTCGATAGTTTAGGAGTTTGAAAGAAAGAAATGTTCAGTTCTATAGCTCTTAATTTGGTTTGGCACAGCAAGCAAGCACACTCAGTACAGAAGCGAATTTTTGCAGTTAGCTGGTTTTAGCTCTTAGCAGGGTGGGGTAACCTGCTTTTCTGGCTTTTTGCAGGTGGGCGCCTTCAGGTGAGGCGCTGACCCATTGTTCTGTTGTTAATATGTACAGCTTAAAACTTTCCGGTGTAGACCTTGAAGTTATCCATTACACAACCTTAATTTAATATTGTAACTGAGGGTTAAGAAACAGCAATCATGGCTACTAAATCATTATATAGATGCCTTTTTATTTCCAGTAAATTATAAAATAGACAAAGGTTGATATCTGAAATTACTGAAAGTGGCTCGACCAACCTTGTAACTGTTCTTTGTTCTGTCAGCCCCTATCCCAGATGCCTTAATCTCTGCTAATGACTGTAAACTTGTGACTCACCCTGGCTGGGTACCCACCCCCATCCTGTTCAGCCCCGTAATGTTTATTAATGGTAGAACCGGAGCCAGCCCCACCCCAATTACTAATTAGCAAAGTTTGGATATTATAAATTATCAGGATTACTGCAGTTCTGAGAAGCAGTTCTGGGCCATTAGGCCACTGTGCTCCTTTTCTTGTGCAAACAGATAAACTCTCTTTCTGAAACACACGTCTCAGGAATTGGTCTTTAAAGTGCATCAGGAAGAAAAGAACCCACTTTTCTTTGGTATCAGTATTAATTCATGATTGTACAATCACACATTCATCCTATGTGCATGTAAATAGACAAAGTCACAGGGCAGTACTGAATTTTCTAAATTTAATAGTTCGTTTCTTCTGAACAGTGAGATCATGAGCATTATTGTTTTCTTTCCTCACACCTTTTTGCATTTGTCTAATTTTCCTCAATCACCATGTACTGCTTTTATAATGAGATTTAATCACGTGATTTTTAAGATCCTAGGCAGCCCCATGAGCAATGACAGCCACAAGGAACCTTGATCCTGTACAGAACACTTTGAAGTGAAGCATAGTTCTCAGAAAATGCAGTGTCTAGTTGTAGAATCATGGTCCCCTAGTGAGCTTCTTGAGAGTGAGGATGTGAGGCAGGTTAGTATAGAGACAGGGAAGAAGACACCGCTGAGACCTGGCAGAAAACATGGCCCCGAGACACACGGCTGTGAAACCCCTCCCGGAAGCCCCCTGAGGGAAAGGCTGCTGCCAAGAATAAAGCCAGAAAGACGTTGTGAGACCCCGGCCATGAGATCCCATTTGGAACTCTTTCTGGGGTCAAGGAGAAGGCCGGGATAACCCCAAAGAGTCCTCCTCATTGGGCCCCTGAGAGCTAATAGGAGGGGCTCGAAAGCAACCAATCAGAAAGGAAACAGCTGGGGCCGCTCCCCAACATTATGAAGGGGGAGAAGAAAAGGTCTTAAAAAGGCCTAACTAAGGGCCCCACGTGGGCTTCTCCCCCTGCAGCACGCTCCCAATCTATGTCTCAGATTGTGTACTGTTTATCTTTTCTTGTTTCTTAATAAACTCTTTACTCTCCTGCCTACCATATGGCAGTACTTAAATTCTTTTATGCGACGTAAGCCAAGAACCTAGAAGCCCAGAACCCAGAGCCTTCTGCCAACAGCTGGTCTGTCTCATTTATCTTTTTCCTAATGCTTATCACATTATCTGGCTCACCATAGCGATACCAAGCATAATGGTACAGATGCCAGTGCAGCCAATTTGAGACACTGGGGTTTTAAAGAGACACAGAATTTTATTGGTTGTGCAACCAAAAGAGCACAGTGGCCTCCTGGCCCAAAACTGCCTCTCAAATATACAGAAATTCTAATATTTTATAACATTGGGGTGCTAATGAAAAATTAGGGTGGAGCTGAACACAGGTTCCTTTATTAATAAACATTAATGGACTGAACTGTACTGACAGGGTAAGGTAGCAAACTAAGATCAAAGGATTTGGGATAGGATTATACAGACCAAAGGTCAGTTACAAGGTCTTTCACACGGCTGTTAAATAGAAGTGGGTGGAGTGGTTACCATCCTAAGAGTAAGTATACACAGGGTGAGTTCAATCTAGAATTACCACCACAAAGGTAACCATTCACAAGGGTGAGGTTAAGTCTAGACTAAACATAAACAGGGGTGGGACCCCTCTAGCCAGCTCCAGTAATTTCAGGTATTAACCTTTTGCTATTTTATAATATAAAGGCATCTATACAGTGATTCAGTAGTCATAATTATTTGTTAATACTTAACCTTGTTACAATAGGAGTTTGGCAAACATGTGATGATGAAATATATGCTTAAGAATTTTCAAGAAAAGTTCATATTCCTATATCTATTGCAGAGGAGTTTTCAATACTTTATCAAAAATTTAAACAGGAAAGTATTTTATATTACAGAAAAGAAAATTGAAGTCTAAATAGATGAACAGATTGGCTTAAATTTTCCCAGAAACTTAGTAGGCAAGATAAAGTAGGTTATTCTGACTTCAAATTCAATGGTTTATCCATCACTCTAAAACACTTTACCTAATTAATAAGCATTTACTGAGAATTTGCTGTGTGCTAAGTCTTATGTAGGATAAAATTCACAAGTAAGAAAGTGACGGAGACTTTGGAGCTTCCCATTACAAAACTTCACAGGTTGGGGTTGGTCAGAGAATAGACTCTAGTAAAGGGTAAGAAGGAATAAGGAGGGAATAGGGAAGAAAGTTGGCAAGAGTCAACCCACGTATTTTCTAAGGCCATTCAAAAACTCACAGAGCTGAAACTGCTAAAGTTTCAGGAATTGCAATATCATCCAGATTTTTTTTTTGATGTAGTTGCTTGTTTGTTTGTTTTTTTTAAAGCAAAAGGGTAGCCACTGCATTTTGAGAAACGGGTTTATTTTAATGAATTTCTAAGCAGAATGGAATCATTCTTGAGAGCTGTGAAGTAAACTATGCTTGTGAAACTGAGAGAGAGTAAAATAGAATTCCAAATAAAGGAACCACTCGATGTGAGAGGGGAGCAAATGACTAAGTGTATTTGAGTTTATTTGAATCCAGAACTTCATGGAGGCAGACATTAATTCATCTCTGGTAAAGACAAGCCTTTGATAAAAACAAACTATGCCAATTTCAAAATGCCTTCTTCAAAGGTCATGTAACAACTAAAATGCTCTCAAAAGTGTTTTAAGTGTTCTTGTATGAGAGAGTTGATTTAATTATCTGTAACCTGTCCTCTGTGGACACTGAAAATTTGACAGCCCTCTGTAAAGACGTGTTTGTAGGAAAGGAAATTCTAATGACACTTTTTGTGCAAAACCAAACCCAACAAGGCAAACTTTTATAGTCCCTCAATTTATTTTCACATAGTATGAACAAAACTAGATTTATTACTTTGTTCTTGTTTGTTTGTTTAATAAATATCTTTTTTCCCCAGTGATGCTACCAGGAGCCCAAATGATTTAACTGCAAGAAATATTTCAAAGCTAAGAATCAGAAGAAGCCATAAAGAATTGAGCTTAATTGTCTTCACAAATCTAATCTGACTGTTCTCATAATGCTTTCTTCCCTGGGTGCCTCTGCTTCAGACCTTTTGTGTCAAGCAAGGAACAATTAACACAGACTTAAGAGTGTAGGTTACATATTGGAAATGAGACTTTCACATTCTTGCAGGAGTTCAGAAAAAAACAAAATTATATATTGATGTAGTGATTTCAACAATAACCAGGTATCATCACCAATGATGAGATAATTTGAAGGCTGATGTTTTTCTTTTGGGATTTTATTACCAGAAATTGAACTGAGATCATGAAACAAAACAAGAAAGGAAGTGATCTCTTTATCATTTGACTTTCAACAATCGCTCAAATGACTGTTTTAATTAGCTTTTAAGGAAAGGCCTGAAAGTAGCTGGGGAAGAATAGTTTGGGCAGATTTCCCCCAGGGATTTAGAAAGTAGCATTTACTGAAGTGTATTCAGCAGAATACTAGGTCCTCAAAATGTTACTAAATTAAAAACAAAAGGATTCTATGAGCAACTATAGAGGGGAAACTTGCATATAAATGAAATTAAAATTAAAATCTTTGTATTTCTGGATAAAATGGACAGTTCTCTAAAATTTAGTTGGTCCCACAATCTTGTTTTTTCCAAATATTTTATGGAGAAATTTCTTCAAACTAAACTCTAGGTAAGAAAACAATTCTATTGCTAGCATATCTCACGCCTCCTGACTGACTCCTGATTGACAATCTCTATGTTCTTTTTTTTTTTTTTTTTTTTTTTTTGAGGAGGGGTATTTAAAATAGAGGCTTCTCTGGATTTGGGCAGATTAGTATCAAGACAACAATCTGGCAGGATGAATTATTTTTTGAACATTCCTCAATGCAACAGAAATTGTGCTAAGATGCCTGTAAAATATGACAGAAGTAGCAGTTTAGCGATATAGTTAAGTAAAATGAGATTCAGGGAGTTAAAGTAATTTTTCAATCTAGTTGTGACAAATCTGTGAATTAAATCTGATTCTGATGTGCTCAACCTTCCCACAACACAGAACTGACAGTAAATTTTGTTGGTGCATGTTTGCACGGCCCTTAGACCATGTCTCAAACCAGAAGCCAATGTGGATTTACAACCAAGCAAACTGCCATCATGACTTTTGCTTTTGAGAGTAGTGATTCATCACTTCTTTACTTGAGAACAAGACTTTTTTCCAATCCATTGCTTTATTCAAACGATTTAGGAGATTATAAGTTTCTCATTCATGTATACAAGAATCAGATACTACTTCCCAAGATTTTTATTTAGGGTCTGGTAATCTGCATGTTTAATTAGTTTCCCTGTTAATGTTCACTCAAGTTGTTCTTGGACCTTGATTTAAGAAACTGATGTGGAGAATAGGATGATTACCAGTTAATGCTAATTTGGAAAACAAAAGTGTCTACTCAAGGTAAACAGTTTAGCCATTCCACAGCACAAATAATTTGCTGGACACTTGAGAAAAAAAGAAGAAAGTCAGAGTCTACTAGATTTTCCCATTTTTTTCAAAAGTTCAGATTTTTTAAGCCAACTTTGAGAGAAATAATCTGTTACCTAAAGTTTATTTATTATTTCAACAATATTATAATATTTCTACTTTACACACTTTGCCCTTGTGCTTATTTTTATATTCATGTTGAATTCAGACTTACAAATATTCAGGTGAGTGATATGAGATAGGTTCAATGCCCAGTAAAAAAGGAAATCAGACATTGATCCTGTATTCCAACATCTTAGACTGTTATTGGAAGTGGAAGGGTAAGTCACATAACATAAAGTATGGCAATCTTGTCTTCTAGAAAAATAGTTGGAATGATCAGATGAAGGGTTTTTATTATTCCATTTCATGTTTCAAGAAGTAGAGGAGGACTGTACTGTGGCCACAGAATGATGGAGTTTTGCACAATTAATTAGAAGGGACTGCTCTAAATTAGCACAGGTCAACATAATCCAGACCTTTTGGGCATAGTGACTCTTACATCAAGTAGAACCTAAAATAATGAGATTTTATAGATAAAATAAGTTTATGAATCTCAGAGGTTCAGGCCCAAGAATAAGTCCTGAAACTTTATCAATGTAGGCTTTCAGTTCATGAGAATATCAATTTCCTATTTATCCAGTGAGCTTATATCTGTGTTTTGATTGTCATCTTATTTGACTGCACCCTCCTCTCTAGATCTTTCTTGTTTATCTTAACAAACAAAAGAAATTGTAACAGAAAGTCACTGGGGGAAAGTAAAACATTTTTCAATAGACTGAGGAGGAGCCCTGGTTTAGGGATAAACTAGTCCTTTTCAGTGCATGTCATACTGACAGCTCTCTTATTCGGAGTCTTGCAGCGAGGCAGATAATATCACAGCATGCCATGGAGACAAAGAACTCAAGGCCCAAAACTGACCCCTCAGAATGGAGTTGAGTTATTGATTTTTTCTCCTTAAATCACATTTTTCTAAAACTGGAGACATTGAGTTTCTAAGAAGAAAGATACCTTTGGCTTTATGCCTCCTTTATTTCTTAACATTAAGAAGAAACAGGGAATGTGGTGAGCATCTCAAAGAAAACCACTGCAGAAATGCAATCTAGTTGTAATAACAGGACTAGAACCCACGTTTCCTGATGCCAAACCTGCTTGCTCTTTATGTTTTTGCTTGCTTGTTTGAATTTTTATTACAATAAATTATGGGTAACACAATTCCCATGAGTAATAAAACTATTCTTTTTCTCCTGTCCCATCCTCCCGCGGGTTAGTCCCTGAGAATGGCTGTGGATGGAGCAATGCCTGACAAGACAGCAGAAGCAGAAGCAGAAAGCGGAAGTCCAGGTCATGCCTAACTACAACGCCTTCCACCCCGTCAACCAGAATGGAAGCCACTGCATCTACTTCAACAGGAATTACCCCTGGGGGGGGTCACAGAAAATTAGTCTGGGGCCCCTGCTTATTCTGAGATTTTTTTCCTCTCTCCATGATGGCCCTAGGGTGATCAGCTTTTAAGAAAAATATAATCTTTTTCAATATCCAGTCAATACCTGAAGACAAGCTAGATGTTGCATATCTTTTGTTTACTTACATATAGAGTGACTAGTTCCCACCAGGCAACTAGTATGGTTGATAGGGAAAAAAAAAAAAAAAAAAAAAAAAAAAACAAGAGATAATCACCATTGTGGGTATTCTCCATCTATTTACTCTCGGCTTTATGACTAATTTATAAGGCAGGTAATTATTATTCCCTTAGATATAAAGAAACAGTTTCAGCAATAATCTGACACAGCTGGTGAGACAGAGCCAGAATTCCAACCCAAATATCTCTACCTCCAAATCTGTTTTCTCTCCACAGTACCATGATGCTTCTATTCAGAAACCTAAAGTGGCTTATAGTCTCAAAATGGCAATGCAATTTTTTCATCTGTGCTATATTTAAAAAACGAGGTGTGTGACACTATATCCTGCTCAATTAGCCTCTGTCTTCTTCCCATATTAAATGAATTTATCCTTAACAAAGCATCCATGGAGATGGGAATATCAATTTATTTTTGCTATGTATTCTACTATACGTAAAGACACTGTCTCAAGATTTATGCTGATACTCAGACCGTAATAGGAGAAAAATATGATCCAATATATGTCTGGAATTTAGTGGCCCCTAAAGATATCCATGCCACCTAATATAGGCCTTACATGGCAAAAGGGCCTTTGCAGATGTGATTAAGTTAAGGATCTTGAATGGGGAGATTATCCAAGAGTATCCAAATGGGCCCAATGTAATCACAGCAGTCCATTAAGAGGGAGGCAGAAGAATCAGTGAGAAAGAAATGTAAGGATATAAGCAGAAGTCAGAAAGGAACAAAGATAGAAGAAGGGGCCATGAGCCAGGGGATGTAGGCAACCTCTAGAAACTGAAAAAGGCCAAGGGCATGCATGTTCCCCTACTGCCTCCAAAAGGATTGCAGCCCTGTGAACACGGTTTAGTCTTTTGACCTCCAGAAGTGCTAGATAATTGACTGATGTTGCTTTAAGCCACAAAGTTTGTGGTAATTTGTTACAGATACAATAGGGAAGTAACACATGAAGTTCCTTGTGTCAGTTGTTGAAATATTTTCAGTTTGAAATTAGCACTGTGCTCTAAGTGTTGGAAAATCTCATTTAAAGATGACTAAAGATTAACTAGAATCACTGTATCAGTCAGGGCTTTCCAGAGAAATAGAACCAATAAGACATGTGTGTATATGTGTGTGTGTGTAAAGACATTTATTTTAAGGAATCGCTTCCTACTATTGTGGGAACTGGCAAGTCTAAAATCTGTAGGGCAGGTCAGCAGGCTGGAAATTCAGATGGAAGTTGGTGATTTAATTCTGAATTCAAAATATGTAGGCCCAGCTGGCTGGTTGGAAAGTGAGGCAGGATTTCTATGCTGCAGTGTAGAGGCAGAATCTCTGCTTCTCTGGAGAATCTATTTTTGCTCTAAAGGCCTTCAACTAATGGGATGAGACCACCCACATTATTGAGAGTAATCTCTTTTACTTCAAGTCTGCTGATTGTGCATGATAATCACATCTACAAAACATCTGCAGAGCAACATCTAGATGAGTTTGACCAACTAGGCCCATTCAAACTGACACATTAAGGTAAAGAAAACAAGCCCCAATATGGTATCAAATATATTTAGAGAAATCCTAATTTTTAATTTGAAAGGTCAAAAGGATAAAGTTGATGAAATCTGTGATTTCTGGGATTGACAATGACTTAGAGAAGCAGCATTGAAGACTTGGTGAGAACAAGTCTTGGGAGGGGTGTAGATGTAGCGCGTAACCAATGCCCTAGTCAGCATCGGATGCCCATCCTGATGGCCATGAACGTGCCAGCGGTGTCGCTGCTCTGCATCATGGTCTTTTCAAGGCCGCCCATCAGCTCCCCACCCTGCATTCGGATCCTAAGACAGGAAAAGGTGCCGAAGAGTGCCGGGCCGCCATGCGCACGACGCCACCCATCACCAAGCCAGGCTTCACGCGGTCGAAGCAGCTTGGCTGGGACTGCCCATAGCGACCCCCGGCCCCCGACATCTCGCTCGCAGTCTCAGTCGCTCGGTTCTACTAAATATTTCCTTTCAAGTGTAACACTGTAAGTAGAAAAAGAGGTAAATGCTGTGAACTCCCCAGAAGCAGGTGAGGTACCTTCTTCATATTGTTACCCCCGGCACCTCCTGCACTGCCGGGCACAGAGGCAAGCTCAGTAAATCTGTGGTTCTGGTGGTCATGAGTCCATGACCAGCTGAGGTGGAAGTAGTAATAACTGGCTTCTCTGAACTTCACTTTCTTCATAGCCATTTGCAAGGTTTGCTAAGCCAGAAAATAAGGTGAACAAAATTCAAATCAGTTGGACACAATGTGGACTCTAGTTCCAGGTAAAGAAAAGAAAAAAAAAAGGAAAGGTGCAAATGATGATGAATACATTATCTCTGCCAGGAAAGGCTACTGAGAAGCAAGCAAAGAAGGCGGCTACATCCCTGTCAGTGGAGATGGGCAAAGTGGCAATCTTGGCAAATCACACTCCAGGAAGATGGTCTATAATCTCTTTGACAGACTGAATCACTGCTTTGGTTGTTTTAAGCTTTCTTATGTGATTGATACCTCCCATAAAATTCACATCGCAGGGCTAATGCATTGTCTTTGGATATGGCCCTCAAACTTTTATGGCAAGAAGTTCTTTCTAAAAAATATCAATCAGCCTCCAAGTAGACAAAACACACTTGAATCTCATTAGCCAGAAATTACTAAATTTAGAACTGCAAGTGGCTTGTAGATGACCTACCAGCTAAATTTTAGCTCAACCTATTCCTTTCAAATATATTGGATCTAAGTTTAAGTGAGGAAATTTAAGATAAAGCTGCCTATCACTGACAGAGCTAAAATGGGAATTCCATTTTGCCAATCCTTAAGCCAATGATACAATGTACAGGAAATTTATTGGTTTGGGATCACTAAAGGGAGGCACATGTAAGGTAAAGTATCAGAGGATTAAAAAGAGTCCAAAAATGTCCAGTGTATTACCTCAGAAAGGAAGAAATGGACCTGGAAGTCAGAATATTAAACTTAAACTGACATATGCTTAGCTTTCTTGAATCAGGGTAAAAAAATCAGTTGAGATTTAAGTCATGCCATATCACTCCTCTGCTCAGAATCTTTCAAGACTAATCATTTCATTCAGTGAGTCAAATTTTCCATACACAAGTCCTATGACAGTCTGTTCCTTAGCTCATCTCCCACATTCTCCCTTCATTGACCTCTTTACAGCCTCTCTGGCCTCTGTGCAACTTCTGGTAGAGTATCTTCCCAATGTAAGCATCGTATTAGTCAGCCAAAGGGGTGCTAAAGCAAAATAGCAGGAATCTGTAGGCTTTTATAGGGGGAATTTATTTGGGATAGAAATTTACAGTCACAAGGCCATAAAGCCTAAGTTACTTCCCTTACCAAACACTGTTGCCATGTGTTGGAGCAAGGTGGCTGCTGGTCTCTGCAAGGATTCAGCCTTCCTCTCCCTCTTAAGGCTCCAAGGTCCCAGCTTCTTCTGATCTCAGCTGTAGGCTAGCATAAGGCTCATCCCTCTTCCTGGGGCTCATCTCCTTCTGGACTTTCTCAGCTGTTCAAGACTCTTGTCTCTTCACCTGCAAACTGTCAGGCAAATGGCTTGGCGTGCTCCCAGGGATTCAGCACCCAAACCTAAACTCTCTGTGTTCTCCTTCTCTGTGTATTTACTTACCTGTCTTTGTTAAGCATTCCTTTTATATAGCCCACAAAGGGAGGAGCGGGGACTCAAACTGAGTGGCCTTAATGATGTAGTCAAATAAAAGCCCTAATCTTGATGTAATAAAGTAAAAGGGGAAACTCTGGATTTAATACAATCTAATACGCCCAGAGGAGCAGACTCATTTACAAACATAAACCAATATCTATTTTTGGAATTCATAAACAATACCATACTGCCACAGCATTTTCATTTACTTTTTTTGTCTGAAATACCCATCTTACCAATATACTCCCAGATTTTTTATGATATTCGAACATACAGCAATAGTTACACATTTATTTTGTTCTTTCTTTATTGTCTGAGTCATGGCAAAAGGTTCAGTTTTTACTTAAGTAGTTTGGTGGGAAAAGTATGGTAGAATGGAAAAAAAAATACTGAGTCAAATATAGACTTGAATTCTTACTATGCCAGCAAGTAATGACATAAACATAGATGATTACTCAATCTGTTTGAACCTCAGTCTTCTTGACTTGAAAATGGGAATATAATTGCTCTCTTATAGAAGTATGATGATTAATATTGATGACAGCTGAAATCACCCAGTGTATAGCAATAGTTTAAACGATTTTTTCTCCTTCCATCTTCTGTACTCTTTTTATCTTCTATACTTTCTACTTCACTCTCTTGGAGTCACTTCATCCTAATAGCTTGTATCAGTCTGGATGGTGTGAAATTTCTAACATACAGAGAGGGAAATGATGAAATACATACACAAAACAGTTTCAGTTCCACTATGCAAACCCTCTCCTGAGCCCTCCTCCTTCAATTTGATTGGATGGAATTGCTTCTGTTTTCTTTGTAGTTGTGTTGTACTTCTTCTCCTATTTTAGGGATGAACATGTCTAGTTGAGTTTATTAAACTAACTGTATGTAATGCTGGCTACATTTTAGGCATCATCATCATAATCACAAGCAAATTAATGACAGATCTTAGAGTAAAGTCTCAGAATCAATAATCTTCTGCTCTAATTTCCTTTCTAATACCTCTCTGAGTGGAAATTAAAGGCCTGATAATATTGAAAAATCTAATTCCTTCACTCAGGAAAGAGGATGAAAGGAAACTTTGAAGCCTGACAAGGAGAGGGAGAAGGAGAGAGAAGGAGGGAGAGGGGAAGAGAGAGAGAGAGAGAGAGAGAGAGAGAGAGAGAGAGGAGAAATCTTCATATAGGAGATACACATGAATTTTAATTACAAGTTAGAAAGAGCCTGCTAATTGAATGGAAGGATGGTGTTTTTCTAGAGAAAGGCAATCATTAAGGAAAATTTTGGAGTCTTAAGGGAAGGGAAGGTGTTTGGGAATATTGTTCAATGACATTGGAACATAGCTTAGTAGTAATGGGTGGGGCATCTGGTAGAATTTTGGATAGATATCACACAAATAATGAGAAGCTCAGAAATCTGGAAGCCAAAGCTCACCAATGTTGGCTAGTTTTCAGAATAATTTGTAACATTTTGAAAAACAAAGCATTCTAGGCCTCAGGCCTTATGTTTACAATTCAGTAGATGCAGAGACCAAGACATATATACATTTATGTTTTTCAAGTACCCATGTTATTGTGGTTATCAGCCATATTTCTGAACTGCTGATGTAAGTGCTAGAGAAGTTCTGGGTAATTTTGTGTCAGTGGGAGAATTGGTGATCTAGCAGTGTTGAACATGAGAGATCAGTGATTCAGGGAGCTCAAATAAGAGGAAACTGCAATAATTCAAAAAGAAGAAAAGGAGATGTAAGAGAACAGTGATTTACAGAAGAAGCTCTTGAGTCCCAAGACCTAGGATTTAAAAGATTTGTGGAAGATTTGTGGATGATTATTCCCTTAACTCACTAAATCTATCCCTGAGTTCACATACCTCACTTTACGTGATAAGGTTAGTTCCTATCAAATTAACCCTTCTAATTAATTCATTGCTGACACTCATCACTGTCAATCTTGTATTTTGTTTCCTATTTGTCCACTGACTATCTCCCCTAGGAGATTGTAAGTGTTATATAGGCTTGTTTATTATTATATTTCCAGTGCCTGGATAGTGCTTGACACTTGATACTTGTTGGATGAATTAATGATTTGATTGAAGAATTTTTAAGCAAAATCAGAATATTCAATGATATTTTTAACTTTTTTGAGTGAAATTTGATCATCTTCTCTATTAAAACCATACTAATTAGAAAAAAAATATATCTAAGCATTCTTTCATGACCAACATTCTGATAGTTAAGAATGATAGCAATTTTACTCTGCATTGTGAAATCGAATATCTGGAATTATAGCTCCATAATCATTTTGCATTGTCTTACAGTAAAAAGTAATGTATAAGTCATCACAATGCTTATTATATAAATACTTCATGTCTCATTGCCATTACACACTACAAAATTACTTATGGTGCTACTAAAAACCAACTTTTCTCAAAATGCAAGGATAGAACCCCACTGACAATTCAAGGGTTATATTTTTTAAAGTAACATGTGAAATGGGGTAAATAGATCTGTTAAATGTAATTTTCATATCCTTAATTATGCAAGTCATAGAAGCAGATGTAAAAAAAAAACTTGTATTGAGTAATATTTGTTAGCAGACTCATTCAGTTTCCTCAGATAAAATGATACAGCCCAGTTTTATAGCTCTAGAAGTACTTTATTCCATGGAACACTGAACTAATGACAAGATAAAGAATTTTCTGCTGGCTTTAGCTTAGCTCTGAAAAGTCATATCAAAAGCAATAAAAATATATTGCATCTTGTATTATTGATATTTGTGTTATTTCCTCTCTGCATCATTTCCCCTTTTATGTTCTCACTAAGGCGTGATACAAAGGAACAAAATCTGACAAATATTACTGGGAAGGGTATCTAATGATATTGAATGGATGAGAAAAAGAATGTGATCTAAAACAACTTTGCCTAAGTTCTCAAGAGTGAGAAGTCGTATTAGATAGGCATGTAAACTTATACCCAAGGAAAAGTGTCTTCTATAAATCACATATTTAGCTAATTAATGATGATATACTGAGATTAGAACTAAACTTTTTAGATGAATTAAATGTACTCTAATATGACAGTAGATATTGGGATATAGCAATGATTGGTCTAATACTTTTCCTGTGCCTTAACAGATATTTCCTTAAGGAAAGGCAGAAAAATAAAGAAGCAGACTCACAAGCCAATACTTCAACATTCATCTCCACCTAAAAAAGGCAATAAATTTCAACTTCAAGGATTTTAAACCAATAGATCTTGGACATCTGGTCAAATAATATGGTGACAGAAGATGTTCCAGGGTGCCATTCCCCCATAGAATCTTTGAACAACTACAAAAACTGGCAGACCCATATCTTACTCAAAACTCCAGAAAGCAGTAACTGGGCAAGTTGTGACTCAAGAAAATGCAGCTTTAAAAATGGTAGGATAGGAAATAATTAACATGGTGACATAAGACATCCCCTGAAAAAGCTGCCCCTCAGAATCAACAAATAAAAGGACAAGTCCCAGTTGTATGGAGCTCTGGAGTACCACAGAGAGTGGAGGAGGACTCCAGAAATGCTGACTCAAAGAAAAAGGAGAAAAACAACAACAACACCCCAAACAGGTAAGAGCTTTATGGCCCAGACCTACCAGTCCAGATACCAAACCCACACTGTCTAGCACAGTGTAAGAGTTGCACAGAAACAGCATGGCCCAGATCTCTCCTACTTGGATGAAGACCATAGAGCCACTTATAGCAGCAACTTAGAACCTCACATATATCCAGGAACAGGGACCCAAGTATGCAAAGACTCAGAGTGGAACACAAGCAACTAAGGAGTGCTGCTTAAGTAGGACCCCCAAGAAATAAAAGAGACCAATATAGAATTGTTGGCATAAGATACACACACTCAATACAGTCTCTGTTTTCTGGACCATGTAAAGACAAAATGGACCTTTCTGAATTGACACCATTTCTCTTCTCAGGGTAGGATACCATAACAGGGAAGAAACTAGAAGGTGGTGTGGGGGGAACTGAAATTCTTTAAGACAGGATAGATCCAAAAACTGAAGAGTGTAAGGAAATTGGGGCATTGAGTGAAGGAGAGAATTAAAAACAATCATAGGCACTGGAAAGAAATTACTGCACAAAAACAAACAGAACAAACCAAGATTCCCAGAGAAGGAACAGAGGAAAATAAGCTTTCTTGTGGAAGTGAAACAATTACATATAAAGAGCAATCTTAAAAGTTTTACCACAAATCCAGGGCAGTAATCAAGTGCAGAAGACCTGAGAATATTTGAACAGTTAATCACAGGCTACTCTAAAGGGCCAGAATAAATTGGGACAATTTTCTAAGAACTGTAACACAAAGACAATCAACAATAAAATCCTAGGCAAAAGGGAGAAGCTGACCTTCAGAATTAGCACATAAAAAGTCAGAGACCCAGGCTTCATCAAAAAATTACAAATCATGCTATGAGACATGAAGAAATGGCTCAGCCAAGGGAACAAATTAAAACATCAGAAGAGACACAGAATTTGGAACAAATAATCAAAGAAGTTCAAACAAATCACCAAAATCAATTAAGGAGAAGAAGGAAAATATGGATAGAAATAAACTAATAATAGATATGGAGCTAAAAGATATTAAGACAGTATGTGAGCAAAAAGAAGAATTCGAAAGTTTAAAAAGATACATAACAGAAATTCTGGGGGTGAAAGGCAAATACTGGAGATTCAAAATATTCTGGAGGCATACAACAGCAGATTTGAACAAACGGAAGAATCAGTGAACTAGAAGACAGGACAGTTGAAATCATACAGTCAGAAAGAGAGATAGAGGAAAGAATAGAAAAAAAAATGAGCAGTGTCTCAGGGACTAGAGTGATAGCATGAAGCATACAAACATATGCATCATGGGTGGTCCAGAAGGATAAGAGAAGGAATAAGGGGGCAGGAAGACTATTTGAGGAAATAATGCCTGTAAACTTCCCAACTCATATAAAAGACATAAATATCCATGTCCAAGAAGCACAACATACTCCAAACAGAATACATCCTGTTAGACCTACTCCAAGGCACATTCTAATCAGAACATCAAATGTGAAAGATTGAGAGAGGATTCTGTGAGCAACAAGAGAAAAGTGATTTGTCACATATAAGGGATCTTCATTAAGACTAAGTGGCAATTTCTCATCAGCATTAAGACTAAGTGGCAATTTCTCATCAGAAACCATGGAGGTGAGAAAGCAGTTGTACAACATATTTAAGATACGGAAGAGAAAAACTGAAAGCCAAAATTCTTTATTTGCAAAACTGTTTCTCAAAATAAGGAAGAATTAAAAATATTCACAGATATACAGAAACAGAGAGTTTGTCAACAAGAGACCCACCCTACAAGAATTATTAAAGGAAGTTCTTCAGATTGAAAGGAAGAGACAGGAGGTAGAGGCTTGGAATAGCATGAAGAAATGAAGATCATCAGTAAGTGTAGCTAAAATGGTAAATGTAAAACCAAATAGTATTGTATCCTCAATACAAAACTCTACTCTTTAATTCCTATAAGGGTTAGAATAAAGTTGAACAAGAAAAAGGTATATTGCCTAAGAATGGATGTGCAAAATATAAAGTGGTAGAGTGGGACAAAAACAACATAAATAGGGATATGGGAGCAAGAAAAGTATGTGCAATTTAAGCTAAGTTGGTATATTAGAAATTAGTGGATTATAGATAACAGTTTTTATAACATAAGCCCCAAGGTAACCACAATAAAGTATTTTTTAAAAATATACAGAAACAGAAATGAGAAATAGATCAGTCAGATATACCACAAAAGATCAACTATATAGGAAAGGAGGTTGCAATAAAGGAAGAGACAAAACAAAACAAAAAAAAAAGATATGACATAAAAAAGGACAAAATAGCTCAACTGAGCACTGCATTTACAGTAATAACACTGAATGTTAATGGATGAAACTCTCCAAACAAATGACACAAATTGGCAGAATGGATAGAAAAGCATTATCCCACTATATGTTGTTTACAAGAGACTCACCTTAGGCCCCAAAACACAAATAGGTTGAAAGTGAAAAGATGGAAAAAGATAATCCATGCAGACAGTAACCAAAAGAGAAATGGCTTAGCTGTACTAATATCAAACAAAATATTTTAAGTCAAAAGCTCTTACAAGAGACAAAGGACACTTTATATTAATAAAAGTAATAATCCACTAAGAAGAAATAACAATCATAGGTATTTGTGTACCTAACCATGGTGCCACAAAATACATGAGGCAAACACTGGCAAAACTGAAGGGAGAACTAGATAATTCTACCATAATAGTTGGATACTTAAATATACAACTCTCATCAATAGATAGATGATCTAGATAGAAGATAAATAAAGATACAGAGAAATGGAACAATATGATAAATAACTAGATCTGAAAGACATATACAGACCATTGCACTCTAAAACAGCGGGATATACATTCTTCTCAAGGACATATGGATTGTTCTCCAGTATAGACCACATTTTAGGTCACAAAACAAGTTTTAATAGATTTAGAAAGATTGAAATTATATGAAAAGTCTTCTTTGACAACAATTGAATAAAGGTGAAATCAATAACAGGCAGAGACTTGGAAACTCCACAAATATATGACAGAAAATTAATACACTCAAGTAATCAGTGGATCAAAGAAGAAATTACAAAGGAAACCAATAAATATCTTGAGATGAATGAAAACAAGAACACAACATACCAGAACTTACGGAATGCACCAAAGGCAGAAAGAAGAAAGAAAGAAGAAAGATATAAAACCTAGACCTACAGTAATGCCTACAGTATACATATAGAGAAAGGATGGAGTTTCTCTAAGATCAGGAAAAAATGCAACGACATTCTTTTCTACCCAGCCTCCAATCATGGCACAGAAGATCTACCTCGGGCAGAGCACACTGTAAATACTGGAGCTCTGACCACCTTCACCTAAACTTACTCATAGGACAGAGGCAAATGGAGAAGACCAGAGGTTCCTGCTGCTTTCCAGCACCCAGATCCTAAAGCAGACTGTCACATATGGAGAAACCTGCCACTATCTTTGCACCTTGCTCTGGATCATGGCTCAGAAATTTTTCCCAGGGCAGAGGAAGTCTTTAAAAGCAGAAAGTTCTGAATTATCCACAAGGGAACTGACATTATTTGAAAAATAGTGTTGGAAGAATCAAACCCAAAATCACTATCTAAAACATTTGATATTTTATGGGAAGCAATTAAGAGGAGGCAAGTAGCCTCATGAGAGATACAAGCTAAAAGATTGGCTGGGAAGAATCAGGGAAAGAGAAAACTAAGAACATGCTTCCTGGGATTAGGAAAACACCTCAAAAACTAACATTGCAATGAAGCCTAATTTAATTGGATCAGCCTGTGGAACAGCATATTCCCCTGGGCATTGTCAAAAACAATAAAGCAATCAGCCACAATTAGTGGAACCTAACAATTGGATGTGATCAGGGAAGGATGCAGTCAAAGAGCGCCCTGTTAATGCCACTGATATCACAGGTCAGGTTAGCTGTTCACATGCCCAAGGAAGCACTTTCTGAGGTCCACTATCAGAAGCTTCAGACTTCAGAAGTCTTCACACTTCTTTAAAAATTGTCCAGTCAGTCATTAAACAAATAAGCAATCAAAACCCATAACAAGACCTGAAAAGGGGGGGTTGAATAAATATGCATAATTTATATAATATGTTATGTAAAATATCATAGTTTCAAAAAAAATTGTGAGACAGATGGAAAATGTGATCAACACACAGGGTTAAAAAAAATCAGGCAACAAAACCTGGCTGTGAGAGGAATCAAATGTCATACTTAATAAATAATTTGAATTAGCCCTGAAAAATATTTTGAAATAATTAAATGGAATCTTGATTAAAGAAGTAAAGATAGGTACAATGAAAATATATCTTTAAATAGAGAATACCAATGAAGAGAAAAATTAAATTTAAAAAAGAGTGAAATTATAGAATTGAAAAAAAATAACTAAGATGAAAAACTCTCGAGAGCAGCTCGAAATAGATTTGCCTTGGCAGAAGAAATAGAAAACTTAAAGAAAGATCAATAGAATTAAGCAATCTGAAGAGCAGAGAGAAAAAAGAATGAAGAAAAATGAAACTAGCTTGAGAGAAATTTGGGACTGTATTAAGTATGCAAATATACATAAAATTTGAATACCAGAAGGAGAGGAGAGAGAGAAAGAAGCAGAAGAACATTCAAGGAAATATTGGCTGAAAACTCCCCTAATTTATTATTTTTTTTAACACGAACGTTCATGGCAGCTTTATTCATAATATCAAAATACTAGAAAAAAAATGTCCTTCAAAGGGTGAATGGTTGAACCAACTCTGGTACATCCCTACAATAAAATACTACTCAGAAATGAAAGAAATGAGCTGGGAAAATGGGACAATCTGGGTGTAGCTTAAGGGCATTATGCTTAGTGAAAAAAGTCTTAAAGGATTACATGGTGTATCACATTCTCTTATATCACATTTTCGAAATGATGAAACTATAGATACGGAAAACCAATTAGTAGTTCCCAAAAGAGGACAGAGAATGGGACATGTGAACACATAGGGGTAGTGTGCTTGTGATGGCAGTTACATGAGTCTATCTATACATGGGCAAAATTACATAGGCACACACACACGAATGCAGGCTTGAAAAATAGTAAAAGCTGAATAAGGCCTATGGTCTAGTTAACAGTAATGTACTGATGCCAGTTTCATGGTTTTGACGTTGTCCTACAGCTATATAAGATGTCACCAATGAAAACTCCCCAAATTTGTTGAAAAACATTAATCTACACATCTAAGAAAGTCAACAAACTCTAAGCAGGATAAATGCACAAACACGTTAAAGTGAAAATGTTGAAAACCATGGCAAAAAGAAAATCTTGAATGCAGAAAGAGAAAAACAACTCACCACACATATCACATACAAAGAAATCTAAGTAAGATTAACAACAGACTTCTCACTCAAACAATGGAGTGAGGAGACAGTGGACATCCATATTCAAAATGCTGAAATAAAGCATTTATCTACAAATAATCTTATATGCAGAAAACATATCTTTTAAAAAAGTAAAATGAAGATGTTCTTAGATAAAAACAGAGAATTCAGTGCTAGCACAGCCTTTCCTACCCTCTCTGCCGGC